>CAHIKZ030000336.1:2337500-2450000 GCA_903632075.3 Acanthosepion pharaonis | reverse complement strand
ATATATATATATATATATATATATATATATATATGTCCTTCTTACAAAATCTATTACACAACTATAAAACATATATATATATGCTTTCATACAAACATACACACAGATATGTGTGTGTGTGTGTGTGTAAAATATGTATGCATATAAATATGTCTGTATATAGAGTTTGTCTGACGATGGCAAATACCATGAAACCCAGTGTCACAAATTCGCATCAATCCAACTACACACACACACATATATATATATATATATATATATATATATATATATATATATATATATATATGAAATTTTTCACTATCTTCCGTGCGCTTTCAGTTTTATAATCCTTTATGCAAGAATTAATTTGTGTGTGTATTTGTGTGTGTGTGTATTTGCACGCTCACGCATAGGCTTTCATAGAGTTCTGAACAATATATGTTCAATTTCTCCCCGGAACCTAGAATAATCATTTGAATCGGAAAAAAATCGAATTTAAAAAGAAAATCTTCAATAGTGCCTATTTTCATTGGCTTTTAACCAACCTTGCAAATATCACCCCGATTTGCACAATACATTTTAACAGGGCTTTTTCTTAGCAAACCCCACTACGGAATATGGGCTTGCGTTTATTTTTTATTTTTTTTTATTTTTTTTTTGCTTATAATATCCATACTCATTGAAAAAAAGATAATGCGAAACTCTTCTCTGCCCCCCTCTCCCCGCACACACACATACACACACACGCACACACACACACAGAGACTGACATACACGCACATACTCATATCTATATGTGTAAACTTAAAGAGATATGAGCATTTATAATGTATAAACAGATCAAGCAATTCGCTTGATATTCAGTCTGAATTAGAAGTTGCCCCTTTTAATAGAGTCCATCGAGGCCGTGTACATAACGGTCTCATTTTAAAACTGTTCAGAATGGACACATCTCAGAATCAGAAGCCATCCTCTCGTTCCCTCTTCACTAATTCTGTACGTACTTCGATGACTATTTGTCCGACGCTTTAAATACACAGGCCTTCTGACATTGCATACAGATACGCTATTGACTCCTGCTATCCAACCGATTTTTTCTTATTACGCACCCTCATTGTGGTGCACAGAAAAACAGGAATGAATGAGAACGGCCGAATACTATTCGACTACGTAGAGTAACACATGCTGTCAACAGCAGCAAACGCGTACACACCACCACTTGCGTAGATAAACACAGTCACATCCGAAAGCTCTCTCTCTCTCTATTCGTCTACACATTCATTAGCGCAAACCACAAATACGCTTTCAACTATGCTCTGAATATACGCAGCTACCCACCTCTCTCTTTGTATCTGTTTTTTTTTTCTTGCTTTACACCCCCTCCCACTTTCTTTCTATTTCTCTCTTTCTTCTTCTCTCTGCAGTACAACTGCATATCGTCAGAATCGACATAGCGGGAGAGAAATATATCCTCAACTTTTCCTTTCGACTTAATATCGTTTCAAAGGGACATTTTCTTACAAAAGAAAGAAAGAAAGAAAGAAAGAAAGAAAGAAAGAAAAGCTAAAGGCATCTCTAACCCTACATTGATCAAAGCGGTCTTTTTGTTGGTGGTGAGTTTCAGAATATATCTTCAAAGGGGTTAGAAAAAGAAAGCAAGAAAAAAAAAGAACAAGAAGGAGACGGATGTTTTTCTTTTAAAATCCATCATCGAAATTAAATTTCTTCCTTGTTGGCACTTACTTCTCTTGGATTATACCGTTTTCTTTTCAGTCGCAAGCTGCACCAAGTGCGCGCGTGTTGACGAACCTGTTATAGTTGTGTACAATCATCAGTGGCATAACATAAAGATGCGAAAGTATGTGTGTTGCTGAGTGTGTGTATGTGTGTTGAGGTGGCTGTTTGTCTCCGATCCATTCGTGTTTTGCATTCGTCGCTTATCCTTTCTTCGTTCTTCCGTTTTCGAATTAGTTCCATCTTTCATTCCCGCCTCGTGCTGTCGTCATTATTTGACGATTGCAGACAGGCGAATGAAAGGAGATGCTAATGTACAAATAAAAACAAACCCCAAAATCAAAAGAAAACGTATAGAAAGAACAACCATATATTACATATATAGAGCCACCGAATTAACACTGGCTCTGGTCGACAAATGAAATCTCCGCGGCCGTCCGAGTAAAACGTGAAAGAATGAATAACAAAATTGACAACGAAACATCACAGTTCAGAAATCTGTTCAAAATAACCAACAGAAATCAGATTCAAAAACAGTTCCGTACAGATAAAGGCTTCTACCTCTCCACCTCAAGTTGAATGCTGTAACTTAATATACAGAAAAATTAAATTTGGAACACTAGAAATCTATAAGATAAATACTGCTACTACTACTAATAATAATACTAATACTACTAATAAGCATATTAATAATAAGTCGCATTGAATAAGTAGTTAAGGGCTGAACAAGTTTCAGTTATTGATTTCATAGAAATAATAATAAAAATAAAAAACGGTAATCAATATTTTCTATGTTAATTAATTATTTTAAATAAATTTAAACGAGAACCTTGTTTTTTTTTTAAGAAAAAGTACGCAAAAATTGCATTCGAACAAAAAAAAAGTTAAATTATATTATTTAAAAAGAGAAATTGTTGGTTTTGAAAAAAAATAGTTTTCAATAGAAAGAGAGAAATAAAAAAACCAGGGACCTGTCATTGTTGGTGACAATCCAGTCACACTTGTTCCTTTTTTTTTGTTTTTTGTTTGAATGTGACGACCATCATCTGTTGTGTTGCTGATCGAACCAACAACGTGCGTCGTTGTTGCTGGCTGGGGAAGTTGTGCGGCCGAACGTACTTGCTGGTCGTTGTCTTACGTTACTTCAGTGATGGTCGTCATGACGTAGTAGTAGTAGCATCAACGCATTATTTCAGCTGAAAACACGACCACCACTACGGTGCTGCTTACGATACGGTTTTGTGGACTTACTCGCCGCGGCGTTACATACCCAACAAAAAAAAAAAAAAAAGAAAAGTCTCAGTTTTGAAGATTCTTGTTGTTTGGTACTTTATTGATATATTGTTGATATTGGGTTCGGTGCGTGACATATACCAACAGAGGTGGTGGCCGTTGAGTGTATGGTGTGTTGTTGTTATTGTAGTTCTTGTTATTGTTGCTGCTGCTGTTGTGGCGTTGGTGGTGGAGGAGGAGGCGGCGGCGGTGGTGGTGTGTGTGTGTGTGTTGCGAAGAAGGTGCCACCCTCGGGTTGTTGCTCTGGATACCACGGCTTCGGTGCACATGTTTGCTTATACTAACTAACCGCTTTTGGAGTTTTGTCGGCCCTACACAATTATGACTGCTAAATTCTCCTTGGCTATCATCCTTTACATCGCATTGAGGAATATACAGTACACAATAGGTAAGTAAAATCCTCTTTTTTTCCCATTCTTCAAGAAGGCTACTTGTGAACATTATTATTATTATTATTATTATTATTAATAATAATAATAATAATAAATAATGAAAAGCCTTTCTCAGAAACTCTTAGACAGTTGGCTGTTCTTTTGCGGGTATTCTTATTTTTTTCCGTTTTTTTTTTACATCGAATATTTGTCATTGCTGGTTTCACCCCTGTAACCCTTTGAAGCAGGCAGAGATGCTTCACCAGCTGTTAAGACAGAAATGATAGAACATTTTGACGAATAAAGAAACAGACGGATATGGAACACCAACACAGTCATTAGATCCTAATTCTTGCTAATTTTTATCATTATCACACAGGGAGTTGATAAACATATAAGCTTAAGCACATTTTGGGGGCTGAAAAGTACCAATTCTTAATCAAGTACAAAAAAGCAGTAAAACAAAAGTAGAGGTACTCTTAAACAAACAGATCGGTTTATGCTTCTAAAATATATTGAGAAATCGAACGATTTGACATTGTTTAGATAATATTTAGCGGACAAAGCGCATTGATAGAGAGAAAACTAATTTTTCAATTTCAGTTTCAGAATTAGCCAGGCAGACGGTTAATGAAATGTTTGGTTAGTTTAATAAAGCTTATAGATAGTTGTAGTGGTACTACGACTATTATTACTAGGACAACGATTGTTACTAGTACTACTACTACTACTAATAATAATAATAATAGTAATGATAAAAAGACGATGCCGTAAAATACTTATTTTCTACCACTAGTCTGCGAGTAAAATGTTATCGAAAATTTTGCTTATTTTAATATTTCTCTATTTGAAATTTGACCCTAGCACAAGCAGTACCGTTCCTCACCGGTTGACTTGCGATATTAAAACCCGTGTTCTCGTATTATTTATTTATTCTTTAATAAAATTCGGTTTCAGGCCAATTGCATGGTATGGGATAATCTTTAATGCAAAACACACGCCACAACAGACGCTCCGAAGATAGAACAACAGAACTGAAGAAATGAGTTTGCAAAAAGCGAGCATCAGTGTTCATTTTCTAAAAGTGCCTCCAAATAAATCGTTTCTTGAAAGGTAATCGTTGTTTTCTCATGATATTTTCCACAATCTTTTCTATAGTAAGCAACTGGTATTTTTTCTCCGGGATTTTCTTTTAGCAATTCTTTTCGTCCAACAATATTCTAAACATATATTTTCTTTACTCATCGCCAGTACAAAAATAGCTAATGCTTTAATATGCATCGTCAATACAATAAAATTGCGGGTATATTTAACAAAACAAACCGATTATTACAAGCCATGAGTACTTCAACGTGCTACTGCATTCGTTTACACATATACGCATTCTAGTCTTATGTGAGGTGATGTCTTTCGCCGCCATATTCGGCGTGAGATTTTTATTCTTAATTTTTAAATAAACTTAGCGCGTTGATTATATACATATATATATATTAACCTCATTCTATCTGAACCAGGAACCTCTGCAAACCTTAGAATGACGTTTTCTTTTCGTATCTCCTTGAGAAACTGTCCGGCTCTTCCTTCAGTCCGGTACGAGTCAGAAGTTAAACTCGAGGAAAACGTCTGTTCACACGCATTCGCTTTGAAGCACATACACACACCGCGTATATGTATACGAAGTTGTAATACACCACTTTCACACGCATGCATTCCTCCCCTGCGATAGTTACGTTTGAGTTATACGTGCTGAAGCGTTGCAATATCCATTGCACTACGGGGGGGGATCGAGGCCCCCATTTTTTGCTAAAACTGAAAACTAAATTTAAATTTGTGGCTTCAATCTATAAAGGGGCGACTGAATTGTCCTGTGTCATTTATCAAAAATCATTACTGTCAATAAATTGCAAAATATATGATAAAAATTCACTTTTTTTTTTTTACTGTTTTTTTACACGAAACGTTAACTACTAAAACTTTTATATCAGCAATAAGTGTAAAAGAAAAGCAAAATAAATGTGCATTTAAAATCAAAACAAAAAAGAAATGTTTACTGTGGGATAATAGGTTTAAAATTGTTTATTTGAAGAGAGGACCAACTAAAGAATGAAGAATCAGGAATAACTGAATAATTGATTTAGCACCGTCACTTTTAACATTTGATTTAATGCCCCCCACACACTATCTCTTTTTATTATTTAGCGTCCTGATTGTTTCACATCAGTAAATATCCGAAACACCTAAAACTAATAATTATGTTCAAGCCTATTAAATCTATAGTTAAAACACACAATATCGGCAAGTGCTAACAACACTGTTAATAATCAGAATTCGTTATAATTTTAGAACAGGACAAATTTCGCTTTCGACATTTAAATATCCGTCTTCAAAATCTGCGATATCTAAGCCATGGATGATTATATTAAAAGTGATTATACGATATTATTAGCATGTATATTTATACAAATACACACACACACACGTCTGTGTGTGTGTGTGTGTGTGTGTGTGTTTGTTTGTATAAATATCCATGCTAATTGAATTTATTTAACTATCAAATGCTTTGCTATATTTACGTTATTTACATTCGGAGTAATATCCTTTGTTGATATTATCACAATGCTTCAGCCATTGTTCTGTTCGGCCTTCTTCAGTTGTCTGTCGATTCAGGTAAGCTTCAGGAAGTTTTCAGGGCTTTTCTCACAGAACAAGAGCCAAATGGATTAAATCATTGGTTCTTGAATTTAGTAGCAAAGTAAATAAATTTAGAATTAAATATAGGGTTCAGTTCGAAATTCCGTGAAAGTTACCCGAATCAATAGACACTTGAAGAAAGCCAGTTGGAAAATGGTCGAAACATTGCGATAGTAACAAGAAAAATGTGTATACTTGTTCCAATGCACATAATGATAACACTTTATTCCATAAATTAAAACTGAGAAATTAGGCATATCTCGTCAGTTTAATACTGCTTAGTTGTTGCATACCCTATTTCCACTCAGATTGGGCCTGTAGCACCCGATCAAACTCACAGGCATCGTCCTTATCCCGGGTCGTACAGCCTCGTAAACGGGACTAGCAGTTACTGAGCAGTACTAGAAAGGGAGACATACTTAGGCATTGACAGCATAACTTACAAACATAGACAGAAAAATGCCCCTATTCTGTAGATTACATATAGGATTCGGTTTAAAATTCTGTGAAAGTGACACGGATTAGGTGACGTCTGAAGAAGTCCGGAAGGCTCATCAGTTGAAACGTTGCGATAAGAAAACAGAGATGAGGACACTAGTCCGAATGTAAATATTGATAATTCCTCAGCCCAGAAATTCAGACAGAGAATGGGTTTATATATATATATATATATATATATATATATATATATATATATATATATATAATGTTTTAATCTTTGTTTCCTAAAATCTCTTTTGTTTTAAATATTTTCTTGCGGGTACATAATTTTGTTATCCCCATTAAAACAATTCTCCTTGGCAAACACAATGTTGAAGATTGAGAAACATAAACTCGTTAGCTTTTCTTTCTTCTTTCGTTTTTCGATTTACCACCTCCGGTAAATATAACTATTTTTTTTTATTTTCTCTTTTCTTGTTTTTAACTCTTGCTCTTCACTTACAAAAAATGTCTTTTGCTATTTTTTTTTATGTTTGTTCAATTCCCCTCATCTTCACAATGCCATTCATTCCAATTTACTATGTGTGTTACCATTTAGTATCTTTATTCTAACAGACTGTAGATTCTGTGAGTGTTCATTGCTCTCTCTCTCTCTCTCTCTCTCTCTATATATATATATATATATATATATATATATATATATATATAGGAAAAATAAGAACAACTAAAGTATATTAGCGATTTTTAACATGTCTTAATATCCTAAAATAATATGTATATAAATATTTTAATTATAATTATTTTTTTTAAAAATACGATTCCTTCGCTACACTAAAGTCCTCATGTTTTAAAACAGGAGTCAAAAAATTTCAATATAATTATTAAAATTAAATTGAATTAAAGTATCAAGCTCTGTTTCATCCTTAAGCGAAATTTTTGTAAAAAATAAAAAATAATTATAATTTAGGCTCTACTTATGCATTGAGCACTGTTTTTTAAAAATAAAAACAAAAATACTAAAGAAATTCGGATTATTAACCTAACGTGTTCTTTCCTATTTTTCTATATATTTGCACACACACACAAACATATATATTTATATATATATATATATATACACGCAATTTTTAAATATATATTATTTATATACATTATTTATATATTATATACTGCGCGGTACTTATAGTTTTTATCTGACGATTGCAAAGGATATAAAACTCAGGATCAGAAACTCACATCAACGCAACTAATATATATATATATATATATATATATATATATATATATATATATATATATATGTATGTATTGATATATAGTGAAAATTGTAAGCGTTTATCTTGAGTTAGGTCTTTAATCTACAGGAAGGTGCGATGCCACCGGAAAAAAAAAAAAAAAAAAACTAAAAAAGAAAAGCAGCCTGATTTCTTTTAGACAATTAGGCTATGAACCTGAAGCTTTTATTAGAAAATTACCCACAAAAGATTTTCATAAGTGGCGTACTTTTAGAACCTTGTACAACTAATTCTGTTTTTACGTTTGTTTATCTTGATTCTTCTTTAATTCGGGATTCAAATCGGGCAACGTTGTCTCCGATTACACGTGTAAAGTACTGAATCAAAATACAAGTTGTTTTGTTAAATTTGCCTATATTTGCAAGTTTTTTTTGTCTCCCGGCTTCATCGCACATGTAAAAATATTCCATTTGTTTTAAGTTATGAAACACTATAGAATATTTTGTCTGGTAAAAGTTTAATTTACTATTGCTTCCTATTACGAAGTAACTATATATAGATGAACTGGGCGGATTCAGGCAGAAATAATCGCAAATGCTTTTAAAACAGTCAAGTGGTGGGGAATGCAAGGACTTCAGTAGTAAAACGTTTAATTAGATTTCCTTAATTAAACATCGAAATTTCCAAATTGATCGAAATGTGTTGAAATTGTGCAGTTTCAAAGAAAGATGATGAAGACAAACGCTAGTGAATAAATTATATTTTCAGAGAGAAAGAGAGAGAGAGAGAGAGAGAAAAGGGACAAAGATGCGTCTAATTAAAAATAATTGCTCAACTATAAAAGGTCCATTAAAAGGGAAAAAAAAAAGATTTCAAATCGTACCCTCTTACTAATAAATATATCTCAACACACGACTGATCTGTTATTTCCTTTTTTTTTTACGGATTATCAAAATTTTGGAGGTTATTTAAAGCCAGAAGGTATTTTTAGATTGTAAGAATTATTTTTTTTAGATAATAAAGATTTACTAATACAATTACAACTAATTAACCCATAGCCAAGGGAGAAGAGGTGGGTTCATACCTTTCACAATTATATTGGCGCGTAAGTAAATATAACGAACCCGACTGGATTTGGAACTCGGCTCTCCGATTTCCAATTCCAAGCTGTTTTCCATTACACCACCCGCACATCCAACGCATGTTATATTACTGGGTGACCATATACGTTAGTTTCATGAATTTGTATGAAAACTTTACAGAAAAGACTGTGTTCAGCAATGAAGCATTGTTTTATGCGAACGGTAAAGTTGAATGACAGAATGTTCAGTTTTCTTTATGTGACGTGTCCCTCCGGAAGTAGGTGATCACGGCTCTCCACAACTTCCTGTCCAGTGTAGCTCCTAATAAACCTCGTCTTTCTGTTATCTCTCCTAAGCCTTGTTTCGCCATCCATTTACTCAAGCTTACTATTTTATGCTTTACTTAACTCTGTCCCTCTTGTCATCTATATCTCCTGTGGGTATCAGATTCGCCAAGCCCTCCTTCCTCATGCTCTGTCTCCTCCTCGTGTTAAATATTAGTTTCGTTTTTGTTTCCATTTTCTCCAAATCTTCGTCGTTGCTCACATGTTTGGTCCATGGTATCCTCAGTATCCTTCTGTAGAACCACATTGCTGTTGCTTCAAGTCACCTCTTCGTCTTTGAAGAAATCGGTCAGCAGGACAGATATCCCGTTACAGTTTTGTAATCTTTTCCTGGTTTCTAGCAACATTTTCCTATTTATCAGTAGTCTACATTTCACAAAAATCCAAGTTGAATGGACCCTTTCCAAACAGCAAATCCCACTGGATTATAGTGTCGTGTGGATTGTGGAATTTTCATGTGTTGGAACCGTTTTTCTTTGATGCTACCGAAACTGGCGGGACATACTTCACCATGTCGGGAGGTCAGTTAATGCTTCAAATTGAAGGGTTAGATGATGGTACCCCCTTGAGTGGTTCTAACAGGATGGAGCTCATGTTCTTTATGCCATGGTGGTAAAAGACTGGTTAAATGACAATTTTCCAAACTGGATTGAGAGACGTGGTCATATTGAATGGGCTCCACCTCCACCACCTAGATATTAGTCTCCTTGACTTCTTTTTCTAAGGTATGTTCTGCTGAAATAGGTGAAACGATGTATCGAGACCTTACGATCACCCTGTTTAAGGATAGTGAAGCTTTTGGTGGCATGCAAAACCATAGTATTCATTATTATTATTATTATTATTATTATTACTTCCTTTAATATATATGTACACTCATTTTCTTCCGGGTCCCAACCAAAGACAAGTGATCAGAAATGTTATCATGATATTTTTTACTGACCATGATTTTAAACTAAGAGCACACACATTTTACATTGATAAGACCCTTCGTAATGTGTGAGCTGTACTTGTGAGAAAATGTTTTGTATATCTTTAAGGAATGGACTATTAGGGACCCAAAAAGTTTATTGGAATATTTTGCAATAAAACTGAGGGATCCAACCCCAACTGGAATTATTTCTGTCTTCATGTATAACATCTTTGTGATTTGCATTTCAAGATCTTTGTATTTTCATAGATTTTTTGTTTGCTGATACATGTGCCATTCCTTGGAGAACTCTACATTGCAAGTGAAGAGGTTGAAAAGATAGACGACCATTCAGAGTTGATGGTATATGTTGAGAGAATGTGAATGTGTATGCCAACGTTGTGACAATTGTCATTTTAGCGATTGGATCGGTTCCAAAGAATCTTCAGAAACACCTTGATGCCATGTGAATCGCATCCAACATAACAACGTTGCAACCTGCACCCAAACACCAAAAAAAAAAAAAAAAAAAATCAACAACCTTCTTAGACATAGACATACTTGTTTGCTGTCTGATGTCTTGAGGTTTGACAGAGAGTCGCTTAAATTTAATTTAGATGTGTGAAAACATAAACAAGTTTATTCCAACAACAACAGTAAACAACAACAACAATAATAATAATAATGATAATACGAGAAAATGTGTAGACATAAGGATCCTGAAATGAAGAAAATGCCATCTTAAAACTACTGTCATACATATTATAATTGAAGCTCTGGGTATAAATAATAAAAAAGGTACAGGTAAGAATATTAGTAAAGAAGATTCATAGCAGACTCTCTTTACTTAAGATTCCAAGAAATGCTGTGATGAGTGTTACCAATGTAAACAAAATATTAGTGCACAGGTCGGCAACCTTTTGCCATGTGCCGACTTAGGGATTTAAAATCATTCAGTGTGCCAACATCATACGTATTTTTATACAAGTCAAGGTCAATATACCTGTTCTACAATATATTTCATATAATAATATATAGTAGATATACTTTAGTATATATTAAAATTGAAACAGCTAAATATCGTTGTAGTAGTTATTGGTTCGGACTTCGTGATGTCTTTTGCGGTTGCGTTCCATTAGAAATTGCTTGACGTGCCACGTATGGCACGCGTGCTGTAGGTTGTAAGGTAATGATGGTTAGCAGAAAGGAGAAGATAATATTAATAATAATATTAATAATTATCATAATAACAATCATAATAATAAAATTGTTATTATTTTTAGAAAAAGTATCTAAGTTCTAACTTACAGTCGAAAAGTTTACATGGATTTTTTTTCAAAACAATGAAAACTGTCTGAGAATTTTATTTTAATGGTAGAAAAAAGGTGATCTAAAATGATTTATTATTATTATTATTATTATTATTATTATTATTATTATATTTTAATCAATTTTCGGTGTTTACACATTTCTTTCCGGGCCCCGCCCAGAGACCTAAGCTCAGAAATGTCATCATGAAATTTTCTACTGAACAATATAAAAAAAAAAATCCCACATATTTTGCATTGATAAAACCCTTCGTAAGGTATGGGTTGTACTCTTTTTTTTTTTTTTTTGTATTTCTTTAAGGCATGAGCTACCAGGACTGAGACCATTGGAATCTTTTCCAATCAAACCAAGGGCTCCAACTACAATTGAAATTGTTGATGTTCTCATGTGCCACATTTTTGAGATTTCGATTTCATTTATTATTATTATTATTTCATTTCATTTCTGTTGTATACACATTTCTTTCCGAGTCCCAACCAGAGACCTAAGATCAAAAATAGCTTCAAGACATTTTCTACTGATCATTTGAGTAAAACGGAAACAAATAAAAAGCTAAGATCACACACATTTTGCATAGATAAATCTCTTTGTGTTGTGTGAGCTGTAATTGTAAGTACAGTCTGTTGTATTTGTTTAAGGCCTGGATTACAAGGAATCCTTTCAATGCGCCTATCGGAACCTTTTCCAATCAATCCGAGGGCTCCAACACCAATTAGAATTTCTGATGTCCTCATGTTCCACATTTTTGAGATTTCCATTCCAAAACCCTTGTATTTTGATGAATTTTAATGATCTTCAATGATACATTACAGTCTGCAGAGAATGTCATGTCAATAAGAAAAATACATTCTGCTCACTTGGTCTTTGATCACGTTGTCTGGGCAATTGTTCTGGCTGTGTGCATTGTAAAGTCCCATAAAATTATATTAAAGTCGTTAAGCACACACATATAACTATATAAAAGATTTCAAAGGGGATTTTATATTCTTGGATCTCACCGGGAGCTTATATAATTAGTAAATTACGTATTATGATTTATCAGAAAAAATCAGATAGAAAAACACTAAAATTTTCACAGGTACGACTAGTCATTATTATTATTAATAGTAGTAGTAGTAGTAGTCAGAGTTACAATTAGTTTATTTAACGGCATATCAACACCTTGTGGGTCATTTAATATCTAAATCTAATTTTCTTGAGACCTTTGTTAATTTCCTTTTTACTATTAAAATCTATTACTGCAATTTAAATTTTTGACTTAAAATCTATTGCTGGAAATATATTTTATTCTTAAAATCTATTGCTGGAAGTGTTTACTCAAAAATGTATTCTTCATAGTGTTTTGACACAGTTTAGGGGTCCACTATTTTCCCATAACCAGGAGCCAAACAGGTGCTACCACCCCGTGGAATTGGGAACAACAGCAATTAAGAAGTAGTTCCACGCTACACAAAAGCTCTAATCATCCGATCAGAGGATTTGCTGTTGGATGTAGTTTATCGCGAAACTCAAAAAGGCCAAGGAGTTGTAGTAGTAGTAATATCAGTAGTATTAAGATTATTAATAAATGATTATTCTTTGATACTATTAATAAATGATTTTTTTTTCTAAATTAAATAATAACGCAATTATTCGGGGGGGGGTTCACAAGGGTGTATATACTCAAGACAGAAAATATCATGTAAGAAATGAAAAAGATGAAGGAACATTGACGGGGTTCCCTTATGATATAAGTCATCTACATTCTAACATCAAAATTATTTGCTAGATTTGTTTGATAAATAAAGTGTTTAATCTTATAAAAATAGTGTTAGACAAAATACAATAATGAAACGGTTATCAAAATAAATTTCTTTCTTTTCAATATTACGCTCGATTGATTTTAAAGTAAAATCTCCCCTCCTATAAAGAAGGTTTAAATCCACATAGGATAAAGGAACTGGTTTTCAAGGGAAGGAAATCTATTTCTTTTGAAAATTTAAAAGAAAATGTTTATTGATAAGTACGATATCAGATTCTATAAAATATTTTCAGACCAGATAAAATGAGGAAACTGGTCTCTTTAAAATTACGAATATTGATTTATAAGTAAGGTTTCCAATCTTATAAAACAAGTATTTGGCCAGATAGGATAATGAAATTTATATTAAAAATGAAAGAAAATGTATTTCTTTGAAAATTGTCAAATATTTCTTCTATTGTGGTGTTATTATAAAAGTTTATCTCCATCGAAAAAAAAGGGAAAGACTTCAAAAGTAAAATAAAAAATGTAACCCTTATTCGCACAGAAAAAAAAAAACTAAAGAAAATGTCCATTTTTGCCATAGTTTCTGCTACAGATACCATATTGATTTATGCTTCACATTTGAATAATTCCAAATTCTTAATTCACAATTAAAACTAAGAAGTCCTGCTTGTTTTTTCTTTTCTTTTCTTTTTTCTCTGTTTTTGTAAAATACAAACGCAAAGGCCATTAATTTTTGGTTAGTTTTCTTTTTCTCTACAGACTCGTCTCCCCCTGTGTGTTCAATCACTTGCCTTGTCTTCTTCTCGAAAATATCGCCCCATCCCGGGCAGGAATGTTTCTGGGTGTATCAATTAATAATAATTATAATTAATGAGCTTAATTATATTTGGGATTTAGGATATGTAACAGAAATGAGTGTAGTGATGGTACCTACCCTGAATCCATCAAAAAAATTCAGAATATAGAATTAATAAATTCTAAGCTCTTCAAGCAACTCGATTCCAGTCCTCGCCCTTTCTACACAGGATATTTTCGGCCTTAATAGATCAAATATTTAGTGTTACTGCCAGTTGGAATTTATAGAAAAATCGTTTTCTTAAAAGAGATTCCCAGGAAAATAGATTCACTGTTATAGCTCTTTCTAGAATATGAATATTTCCCACCCTAAAATCCCGTTGCCATAAACGAAATGTCTCGTGCATCTTGCTTTTCTATCGTTATCCCCAAATCATGTGTTCTAAAGAGAAACATTCTTCGTCTCACTACATGGCACCTTTACAACCAGGGCTCGCCATGACATCTACACAAGGATGAATCCTCCCGATTCCTTTCATATTCCATTAGTAAAGAGTAAGTTCCATTCGGGTAACAACTTCTCAAGTACTGCTGCTTTGTAGAACAGACTCGCACTAGGATGTTTTCCTAGTCATTACAATCTTGACCTCTTCAAGTCTAGTCCTTATTTTTATTATTTAATGCCATGAGGCTCACTTCTTTCCTTTTCTCACGCTCATACAACACTATGCAGTAACACTCTACCATGAGTGGTTTTTGGGTCTTGTATTGGAGTGAATATTAGTATAAAAAAATTCGATCAGAAATTTCTAGACTGTCATCTATATACAACCGTTATTTTTTTTTTTTAGATTAATGATTAAAATGAATTTAAACGAATTCATCTTACAGGTCTAAAAGAGTCTTCATCAGATCCTGTCGATTGATGCGACAAAACTACAATCAAAATGTTTTATCAAAAAATACCATCACACGAAGATTTTTCAAGAGCAGCCACAACAAAAAATTGGTAGGACATAACTAAGATGGAAAAATGGTGATATAATAAAGCTGTTAACTTTCTACACTACCATAAACAAATAATTTGGAAGGAAACTGCCATCGATACTAGAAAGAGCTATAACTGTTAGTGAAGTTTAGTTTCCTGAAAATCTGTTTTAAGAAAACGGTTTTTTAAAATAAATTTCAACCGACAGTAAGATTAAATATACGATCTATGAAGGCCGAATATTTCCTGTATGTAAACAGCGAATTTCCTCATTGCCATTGATGTATAATTCTTAAGTTCCAGAATCCAAGCAGACGATCGTAAAACTTGTGCCTAGAAAGTCTTTAAAATACGCTTTTAATCCAGAGAAAATTTGCTTAAATATATTTCATTGTTAATTCCAAACTGTGTGTAGAGACACAATATGAAGCTCACTTGAAAAGTAGGCGTTCAATTTGCAAATAATATATTAAAGTGAGTTTATATGGCAACTTGCAAGAGATACTTTTCATAACGAAGTTTTAAAAGGTAATAGATTATAGAACACAGCCTTCTAGAAGATAATGCTAGGATAAAAAAAGGATTACAGTTAATGGCAGAGACAGGCTAGTATGTTGTAAAAAGAATGAAAGAGAATAAAAGCCGAATAATTCTCTGAAGAAATCTACATTCTATCGATAATATGTTGAATTGTTCTTAATTTATTTTTGCAGAATAAAAATCTAATTTCTTTATCGGTAAACATAGTTCTAAAGTATTTATATACCTATATATCGCTATCTATGTACGGATAAGTCTATTCATTTCACTTTATTTATCTACGTATATTTGGTCAATCTTATATTTTTCTTTCTATCTATCTATGCATATCTTGTCTATATCTATCTATCTATCTATCTATCTATCTATCTATCTATCTATCTATCTATCTTCCGTTATGTCTTAATGATAATGTATTAATATTAATATAAGTTAATATTGAAAACGATCACCAGTGCTCATGAGTATTCAGTCATGACACACACCTTCATCATGCTCGCCACTGAGTTGTTCCTGACACCAAATGACATTTGACACCAAGGAAAACTACGACATTCGAAATAAGTTGGTCCGAAAGATAGTCGTTGTCCGTTCTATTTAGTATACACACGCACACAGAGTAACGCACATACATACATACATACATATATATATATATATATATATATATATATATATATATATATATATATATATATATATGTATTTTGTGTGTATTTAGGCAGCAATCCTTCTTTCATGCACATTTCATTGAATACAGAAGAGGATACAACAGACAAAGTGATTTTTTTAGTTTTTTTTATACAATTTCTCATGCGATCTAATAATTTCTCACTCTACACATTTCTGACTGTAGCTCAATTAGATTTCATTTAAATATTCATGGAGACTTACCAGACACTATTCGTAACATACTTGTTGACAACAATAATATAATAGCATCATCTACATGCAAAAAAGGCTAAAAATAAGTGAAGCCTTATTAATAAAAAAAAAAACAAAAGACAATACTTAATAATAATAACTTTGAACATGGACACAATATCTTGACTGTGTTTTTAAAAATTAAAACATTTTATAAAACATATATATAACAAACTATTTCTTATTTAACAGTTAAAATATTTAATCCATGAAAATGGCTAAAAATGTGTAGCCGAAAGCGCTCGGCTAAAAAGAACAATCGGACAGTTTTTATATAATTTATCATCCGAAAAGAAAAAAATATTTAGATCGCATGAGAAATTGTATAAAAAATCTAAATAAAAGCACCTTGTCTGTCGTATTCAATGAAATGTGCACACATATATATATATATATATATATATATATATATATATATATATATATATATAAAACATTTACTTACGTGCTAATATTCTTGGGAAATGTATTAATGCTCTTTTTCTCCCTCCAGCTATGTGTAAATAGCAGGTCAGACTGGGTTCTATCGCCTTGGATAGCAACTTGTCTAGAAGGACAACTCTGTATTCAAAATCTGCGGAGGGTAGTTTGGGGACCTTCTGGCACGTAGTGCACCAGGTCTGTATTTGGCCCTTCAAAAAATGTGGTTGGGTCTGCACAAAGCCTTCACCAATATCAAATCATATGTGCTCGTGTCTGGTCTGTCGGTTCCTACGAACTAAGCTGATTGATCACAGTACACAATATATATATATATATATATATATATATATATATATATATATATATATATATTAAGCATATCACCCCAAGCAAGACGCAAGGTTTACAGAATATATATATATATATATATAAAAGAAATATAATGCAGTGGTTCCAACGAGAGAAAAGTATGTATATTAAAAAGAAGAGAAGAGAGGTGCCGCAAACGTTTTTGGTTGTAATGTGGATTTATTTAGAAAAAATATTATGCTTTGTTTTACATAATTTTACGACACGTGTTTCTGGTCTCGCGACCGTCTTCAGGTAAAAGTGGAGATTTCCACATATTATTAAAAATAATTAATTTTTCCTCATGTTCAATGTTAAATATTCTCGATATGAGACATTTTCTGTTTGTGTGTTGGTAATCTGGATTTCTTTCTTGAATTGGATGAGGAAAAATTAATTATATTGATCACATATATAAAAAAAAATTATAGGCTTAGAAGTTCAGAAAGACAGTCACATTGCGGCTAATTACTTATATGCATCTAAAACCCTTCCACCTCTACTTCTTCTTTGATTGGCTAGGTATGTTCAGGATATAAACAATGATGCTTCTCCACAACATCCTGTCTTATAAATATTGTTGATCTAAATAACTTTTGAGACTTTATCAGCTTTCTTTGTTCCTGTTCTGACAACAAATTCAAATAAAGTAGATTACTTGCTGTTTCACTCTGTTTCTCTTGATTTCAGTATATCTTATGAGTTTCAAATTTGCCAAGCTTCTTTTTTTCATTATGAGTCCCAGTAAATTTATTTTACTTATAATTTCCTCGTAGTTCATATTTTCTCTTAAATATTTCCCTCCTTGTTTATCACATCCTTTTTCTATATTATTCTTAGCATTCATTGCTAGGTTCCTGTCGATTGAAATCATTGTTTTATCTTTGACAAGACTGTACAAAAATCACAGCCGAAAAAGTGGGTAGATATTATTTAGCCGTTCGGCACTATTTTTTGTTCGTTTGTTTGTTTTTGTCAAGAATATTTTTCTTGTAACATTTTCTTTAGTTGTTAGAAGACGCTTATCGACACTCAGCGGATTTATGCTTATTTGGGTTTTTTTATTTCGACATATCGACCTCAATGGGTTATTTAATGCCGACATGATTTTTATTTTCCAAAAAATATATTGCTGCTAATATTTTTTTTTTTCAAAAATATATTGCTGATAATAATTTTTGCAAAAAGTATTTCCGATATTAAAACTTGTTTTTACACTTCCATAGAGTTTTGACACCAGTTAGGGGGGTTAAATATTTGCCCATAGCTGGGACCCTAACAGGTTCTACCACCCCGACTCAAAGCAGACCTGGGAACACCAGCAATTACGATGTGGTTCCACCCTCCTCAAAACTTCCTGATCAGAGGCCTTTCTGCCGAATGGATTTTATTGTCTTAACCAGGACGCGGATGTAGTTTCTTGTCATACCCAAGACGGTCGTATTTATGCGTCATATTTCGCCGTCTGTATACTACACGGCCCAGATCGTTCAATTTCTGTATCTCAGTAAAAACTTTCAGGTCTCCAATACATAGCACATATTTTTGAACGTTTCTTTTTTTCTAAGAACCATACATTCTGTCGTATTAAACTAACAGTTCGCCCTTTCTTCTTGCTTTCCTTTTCTACTTTGTTTAATACTCCTATCGGTTTCTTTTCTGAGTCTGCCATATAGTTCCTGTAAATCGAATTTATGTCTTTATTGATAAGATCTTTATTAGGTATGTGCCAAATTTTTCAGTATTTCCATAAGGGATTTCTACTACATATTCAGTTTCTAGTTGTCAAAAAACAAAAAAAGACAATAAAAAATTTTGCACATATCAAATAAGATACCAGGTGAAGCAAACACATTCGTTCAGCGAAATACTATTGCCGATGGCGGATCAGTTCACAGAGAACTGATGATAATATATAGCCTGTTTTGTGCATTGTGTTTTCTTTTCTCATCCTGATATCAAGAAGTATTTGACAGGTTTAATCTTCTCGAGGCATCAGCTCTAAATTCAGCCACGTCAATATAGCAGGTAGGCGGAAAACTTTGTTTAAGACGAATTTTCTTAAAGATAAATATTTGAGACCGAAACATGTTTAAATGATTTGCTTCTTTGCATGAGTTTCTTAAGCAGTAGAACCATTTTTTAATTATCAAGATCAGCTTTAATTTAAAAAATTAAAATAAATAAGATTTTCTCGGATATTTTAAAATTGATTTTTAAGGTTTTAAAAACGGGCATTTTAAACCGGGCATATATATATATATAACCAAGCCTATAAAGAGGAACGAAGAGAAAGGACAAGAAAAAAAAGAAAATGATTCAGGCCATAAAGCGGTGAATCGCAAATTATATGAAAAAGAAACAAAAAAAATGTTCATTGGGTATCGCCCTTCTCTCTTCAAAACTCAATCGAGGGCCAAAAAATATAACTATGCACAGTGACTATAGAAGTGGAAAAACAAATACGACCAAAGAATCAACAAGGTAAATCAAAGACAGATTATATTAAGACCCAGCAGCCACCCGCTCTGCTTACAGAGGGAAGGCTGTTTAGAGTTAATATATAGGGTTTCTAGTACTGTCAAATGGTAATCCGAATATATTCTGCTGACTACTGTAAAAAGAATCTGGTAAAATATTCATTTTAGTCGTTATGTATACATGTTGTTCTCGGATGAGTTCTGAGAAGCAAGGTGTGATAACTGTTTAGATTTTATTGTTATATTTTTTTTATTTAGAACTTTATGGGGTGTAATTTTTTTTTTTTTTGCTTTTCCTAACAGATTGATTTGCTTATATTAATATATGTTTGCCTATATTAATATATGCTTTTAAAATGTTCGTTTTTAAAACCATAATACAATTTTGTATCTCATCCATTCACATGAGTATGGTTTGAAAAATTCTACAAAAGTTTACACGTTCTTTTGATCCCAAGTTTTCTGTTGTTGTTAGACAACGTGTACAAGAGAACCATTTGTAAAGATCTCTTTAGGACTGTTACTTCCTGCGAGACGAAAACTTCAATAAATCCTTGTTACTCATATCCATGTTACTTGCTGTTCCTGAGATCTCATTTCCATAATTGTATTGCTAAACCTCTGTTAGGAAATTGTTTCAGCTAAATCTTTATATTGTGTAATGTTTTAGCAGACTTATTATTCTTTTTGCTCTTGTTAAATAAAATTAGGTTTTTTGTTTGCATCTTTGTGTCTAATTACACAAGCTTTCGTGAGCCTTCTTGTCTGTTTTTCTATTAAGCTCTGTAGAGCTCTATATGCTTTATAAATATTGATAATAAGTGGGTGCAATATGTATACTTACAATCAGAACGAAACAGTTGAAATTTTCACAACAGATTATAACTAAAGAAGGCCTAATAAACTGAATCATCACAGGAAAGGGACAGTGGGGAGAAAAGGAGTAAACTATCCAACTAGCTTGTATCTATGAATGTTCGAAGAGGGAGTGGGAATTAGAGTAAAAAGATAAAGATTGATAAGCGCTAGAGAGTATTGAAATTTGTGGAGAGCCATGACTGCTCACATCTTGATGGGGCGTGGCACATAAAATAATAAATAAGTACAAGAAAAAAGAAGAAAAAGAATAATATAAAAAGATGAAGAAAAAGAAGACGAAAAGGAAGGAAAAAAGATTAAATGCAGAAGAAAAAAGAAGAAAGAAAAAAGACGAAAAAAAGAAGAAAAAGAAAAAAGAAAAGAAAGAAGAAGAAAATAAGGGAAGAACAAAGAAAAAAGAAGAAAAAGAAGATGAAAATGAAAGAAGTAGGAGCAAAAGAAAAAAGACGAAGAAGAAGAAGAAAAGAGGAGGAAAAAGAAAAAAGAAGACGAAGAAGACAGGGAAGAAGACGAAAAAAAAGAATAGAAAAAAAAAACACTATTCAGTGACACTGCAAATTCATGAACGTTTTTCTTTCATATTTATCAGATCTCCAATGCTGATGTAATTTTTCAGTGATGTGTTCCTTGAGGACACACAGCAGATTCTTTTTCTTTGTTATCTGTGCAATGACCATGAATTCTTCGGGTAGAAATTGCTACGGTAAGTCGAAGGAGAAATGGTTGCTCATTCCTTTCCCGAGGGCAATAATACGAAAAGAAATACAACAGAATTAGAAATTCAGCTCGATGATACTAGTTTCAGCGATGATAACTATTACAATACCGTCACATCCGAAAAAAAGAAATGTTACTTCAGACATGAGATGATCATGGTTTTCCTCAGTTTCCTTTATATTTTATGATGTCTGAGTTGACATGGTATCTTTGCAAAGAAAATGACGTGGTTTCCTGCTACCATTAGTTTGTTTGTACTTCTCCTAGACTTACACACATGTTGATGGGGTGTGGCACATAAGAAAAAAAGAATAAAGAGAAGAAAAAGAAATAGGAGTAGAAGCAGAAGTAAAAGACAAGAAGAATAAGAACCCCGTCGAAGCTACTATTTAATCCATTGATTTTGTAAGGAGAGAAAATAAATTCATGTCTTTTCCAAGGGTAGTAGTGTGACATTGAAACAATTGACGAGGCTGAAAATTGAACTCGACTAACCTAAAATAATAGCTAATGCAAAAAGTTATTAACACGAAATAAATGTAAAGATTTGTATCAGTAGACAAAGCTTGAAACAACGGAAATATTGATCTACAGAAGGATGTTGAGGATACCATGGACTGATCATGATCGCCTACCTCCAAAAAGAACAGGGTGCATAAAAAAAAGAACTGGAAAGCAAAAAGAAGATCGGAATTCTAAAATTATTCCTTGCGAAATTAAAAGCATTGTATTGTTTCATTTTTAAACTACTGCTATGATTTAGTATGTCAAAAAGTAAAAGGTGAATTGTAAATGAAATTCTGCCCTTGATATCAGTGTTAGTCTCTGTTCAGTTAGTTAAGTACCGTACATGATAGACGCTTATCTCTTTCGATTTCTTATTGACTAGGCAAAATATTTTCCCGCGTTGGGTTGCTGTTTCTTTTTGTGGTATACTAGTTGCCACTCAAGGCTATACTTCCTAATCTCTCCTACTGTTTAACCCATAGTTGAGAGGAGAAGAGCTGGATTCATGCTTTTCCCAAGCGTAAGTGGATATAACGAATTCGAAAAGAATTAGAAATCGACTCTAATTTCCAATTCCGAACCATTTTATACATTTTACACCACAAAGCATCTCCAATCTACGTTAAGTAGTTTACATTTACATATTGTTGCTTTTTCTATTATTTACTGTCCAATATAAAAAGCAGACCTCAAAAATCATGAGGCATTAATAGCTAGGTACATATAGAACTAGTTTGTACTAGAGGCAAAATGATAGACGAAGCGTCGTAGGGGCACCATGTGGTGTTTCTTGGGCAAGGTAACCTGACGGAGCCCAACCCTCACCAGGCCGGTTTTTCATTCTCCTAGAAGAAGCCACCCAAGGCTATAGAACCCGGTCTGTCCTTCTATTTACCCATAGCTGGAGGGAGAAGAAGAAGATTCATACCTTTCCCAAGAGTATTATCACATAAGTGAATGCAATGGATCCGAATGGAATTCGAACTCGGCTCTCCAATTCCTTAATACGAGCCGCTATCCATTACACTAAAGTAAAAAAAAAAAAACAAAGTGATAGGGCCAGTTTGCACTAGAGTATAAAATGTTAATATACGAGGTTCGGTTTGACATTAATCAACTATGTAAATGCAGGTTTGGTTTGCCCTACAGTGCATAAATTATATATTTTTCCTGTTTGCAGTAGATTTCAAAAGTTACATTAGGTATGGTTTCTATTAGAATAGAAAGGGTTGACATAGGCGTGGTTTGCACTAGAATAAAATATGTTGACCTAGATCCCTTTGCACTGGATTAAAAAATGTAGATATAGATCCGGTTTAGGCTAGAGTGCAAAAGGTAAATATAAGTCCCGTTTTCTTTAGATTTCAAAAGTTATACGGAGATCTGTTTTGACCTTGAGTACAAAAAGTAGACATTGTTCCGGCTTGCACTTGAATGCAAAAGTTACACTTAGATGCGTTTTAGGCGAGAATTCAAATGGTAGACATGTTCCATTTTCATTAGATTGCAAAAAGTAGACGGAGATTCGTTTTGTTCTTGGGTGCAAAAAGTAGACATTTTTCCGACTTGCACTTGAGTGCAAAAGGTAAATATCTATCCGCTTTAGGCGACAGTTCAATAGGTAGACATGTCCCGTTTTCATTATATTGCAAAAGGTAAACAGAGATCTGTTTTGCCTTTGAGTGTAAAAGGTAGACATCCTTCCGGTCTAGGCGAGAGTGAAAAAGGTAGACAAGTCTCATTTGAATTCGACTGCAAAAGGTAGACGGAGGTCCGATATACACCTGAGTACAAAATGTTCATATCTATTCTGGTTACACTATAATGCTAAATTCAGACGTACATCCAGTTTACAACAGAGTTCAAAATTTAGTCACAGGTTATATTTTCACTAGAATGAAAAATACAGATATAAGCCCAGTTTGCACTGCAGCGTAAAATATAGACAGGTGTGGTTCTTACTCTAGTCGGCAAGTAACTGCTTTGAAGTTTCCCTCTTCTGAAAGAGCCTTATTCATGTGAAAGGGGTACAGTTAATGTATCCTAAATCTAAAAAACAAAGTGATATTTCAAGTTGCATAAATATCTAAGAGTAACTAATTTTCCACATTCTATATAGCTATGCTGTTTTCCGTCTGCGAGAGACTGCAAAATAATTTCTATATAGAAATCCATTTTTGACCGTTCACAACGTTAATCCTTAAAATTCCCGCGGTTTGTCACTTTTTTCGTTTCAGATTTAGTTTCTTTTTTATCTGTAGCTAATTTTCTTAAATATTTTCTACTTACCAATATTTATGTCTCTAACTGTATTCTAACCAAGAAAAGAAAAATCTATTTCTATGTTACACTTTCAACTGCAAAGGCAAAGAAGTCATCCATGTTATCGAAATAGACTTTTTCTCTTAGATAAGATCAATGAATTAGTGTGAATACACATGCCTCAGTTTCGACCGACTTCAGGATTGTTTTGAGTCGTTGACTCTTTCTATTTATTATTATTACTCACGCTTCCTCCAGAGTAAATGTTTATTACGAGAAGAAAAACAAAATCAGTTTTTGGCTTAACTCGTTTCATTCAACAAGAAAAAAGCATTTGTACTCAACAAATATTAGCACAAAATACTATATCAGTAACTCGTGTAAAGAGGCTACACAGTGAAGTATTAATTTAAACTGTCTATAAAAAATACAATGTGTACATTCATTACTTGTAAAATCTTTAGTAAACAATTAATTACCAGAGTACAGCGCCTATAGTTTTGGATGATGGTTAGTAGTGGGTTGACCAAAAAGTTTCAAGAAAATTTACTGATAAACTGAATTAACTTTTTGGCCCATCTAATTGATTAGTGATGCATACATATTAAGCCCGGCTATTAGAGGCTGTATAATTGTTGCGTTCTTGTGTCAGAATCAATGAAACTTGATAAATACGATACTCATACTGAAGAGGCTAAATTGAACAATGCCTGCTTCTTTTCCCAAACCAACTTTACTGTTTTGTCTTATTACAATGGAACTTACAATCTGATCTTTTTTTTTAATGTCTTGTCCACTCTGTATGTAGACGGTCATGACTCTCTCTCTCTCTCTCTCTCTCTCTCTCTCTCTCTATCTCTCTCTCTCTATCTCTCTCTCTGTGAACACCCAGGACTTCTAGAGAAAATAGTGAAGTGATTTTCCATAGCCGCCTTCACGAGTTTAATCTCAGACTAGATCTTCGCCATGCTTGACTACCACCTAACAAAGTAGGTCGAAATTTTGACTCAATTTTCTACTTCAGCACTGATAGCCATTTAACATCTCACACAGTTTTTTTATACTAAAATTCAATCAATAAAGGTCTTGAAAGCCACTCAATGCGGAGGATAACTGTTAAAAGGTGCTTTATATTAATAGAAGATCTGTTGATAGATAGGGAAGTTTATGAGTATAGGAACTGAGTGACTGTTTTTTTGTTTTTTGTCTAGTACGGCTTGTCAACCTTTTGTTAGTTATTTTACACGTTGTCCGCCAGAAGTCAGATACGAAATCTGACTTCAAATGCCAACTTAATAATGACCAAAATAGTCAATAAAAATTTTTAGGGGTTGATTTATAGCTTCAAATGAAGCGTTTTGCGCACTGTTTTTCCCACTAACAATATATACTTGCAAATAAACTTATTTTAGGCGGTAGCAGAGGAAAGTGAACTAGAAATTGACAAGAACGAGATAACTCGTAGTCCCTACGGGATAACTCGTAGTCCCTACGAGATAACTAGTAGTCCCTACGGGATAACTCGTAATCTGTGTCATAAAAAAAATAAAGTTATCACAAAGTTATCTTTTGGTTGGCAGTCAATGTCTTAAATCCAAAACATATTTTCGATTGTCGGGGGTTGATTACATTACGTGGTGTTCCAAAGCGTTTCTCTATCTAAATACTGACCAGGTTCGAGCTTTCTTAAATTGGGTGATCAAATGAAAACCTGAGTTTTGGCGGGATTTTAAAAGATGTCTGAGTGGAACTTTCTGCTTACGTTTGGAATTCAGAGGAAATTTCAATAATTCGATATTGTGTAAGTTACACGGCATCTTCTAGGTGTAAAAGTCAGAACTGCCGAACAAAAGAATAGCACCCATCTGAACATTTGTCATGGAAGTAGCGATAGTCGCGATACGCCGTCAACGTTGTGCCTGTATTGGGGAGAGGGGGCATTTGCAGGGTCTCTTGACACAAAAGTCTAAAACGAACAACTACATCCACCAGCAAGACTTCTGTATGTTTTTTAGGAGGGTAGAACCACTGGTGTTGGTGTTCTCAGGTCCACCCTGAGTCGGGGTGGTAGCACCAGTTAGGGTCCCAACTATGGGCAAATATTTAAACTCCAAACTGGAGTCAAAACACTATGAAAGTTTAAAAAATAGTTTTTCATACCAGCAATAAATTTTTTGGGAAAAATTATTACCAACAGTACATTTTTGAAGAAAAAAATATTACCAGTAATACATTTTTGGAAAAATATTAGCAGCAATAAAAATCTTGTCGGCATTAAATAACCCAGTGAGGTTGATATGCCGTAAAACAAAAGAAACTAATCCAAACTAATATCTGTGTTCTCCTTATTTCATTTTTTCACTAATCGCAATATAAATTAACGATTGTACGATGTTCAGTTTTAATTTTAAGATTTCCAACCTCTTTTTCTTTTATGGATCGTGTCCCTTCGGGACTTTGGCGATCATGCTTCTCCACAATTCCCTATCCTTTGTAGCTCTTAATAAAATCTGTCTTTTTGTTAGCTCTTCTAAGCCTTGTCTCGCCATATATTTACTCAAGCTTGCTATGTATGTTATGTGTAGTTTTCCCTTCTTCTTTTGTCTTCAATCTGTCCTGTGAGTATCAAATTTTCTAAGCCCTCTTTTCTCATTATGTACCCTAGAAATTTCAACTCACTTCTACATGTTAACTATAAGTGTCCATTTTGTTTCCATTTTCTCTCAAACTTCGTTGTTGATCACATGTTCGGGCTTATGCCATTCTCAGCATCCTTCTGTAGAACAACATTTCTGTTGTTTTATGTCTCTTCCTCATCTAACAAAAAGGAAAATGAGTTGGTTAAACATAGAGTAATAAAAGATATTTTTAAGTTTCTATATTTTAATTAGATCTGAAAGCGAGATGATATATTTTATTTTTGTTTCTCATTAAGCTAAGAAAATTCGATCTAAACAGACTAACAAATGAATGTCAACTCTAAAGGGAATCATACCCGGCATTTTATAGTCCCAAGATAGGAAAGCATATGAAACGAATTCAGAAACGTCTAAAATAGAAACTCGATATTACGAAACATTAAAAGATCTTTATATATACTTCAAATAGTCGTTTCAAAATCTTAAAATACACGAACATTTCACTGATGTAATACTTTGATCTATTTAGATAGCAAAGTCATTTCGCTTTCTGACACAGCTGAAAACTTCAGAAATCAACACGCTCGTCATATTTCTAAAATGATTCAATTCGCAAACAATGACTTCTGCTGTTGTATGGGCTGCCCCTTGCTTTTGATACGCCGCGAGCAATCATTTTTAGCTTTGCAAGATTTGCATCTGCCGTAAAATGGTTTCAGCGAAATTGTCGTAATTAAAGCAGTTCTATAAGGTTTCATCATTTTGGTAGTTATTAATTTTATATGAGACAAGTTATAATCTATAATTATTAGATTTTTCAAAATATTGTGTTAAAAATGTTAACAGTTCTTTCAATTACTCTAAAACCGTGATCTAACTGCTAAGATCGTTACAGTATTTCCAGCAGAAAATGGGTGTTACTGTATAAATTGCAAGTTGTATCCTTAAGTTCTATTCTAATAGCTTCTTACGAGGTTCTACTCGCCTGTAGAACCTATTTCGTTTTTTTGTTTCCCTGTCAACTACGATCTCCACTGGTTAGTAAGACTGTAAAGAAAACACCGGAAACAAATGGTTGATTAAAAAAGGGTTTGATCACAGGAAAACATGGATTAAAGAACAGTAATTTAGTGCGACCAGCGTACGACTGAAAAGCGCCAACCCACTTTTGCCATTGTTCCATGATCAAATGTAACCGTAATGGCGAATGGGCGAGTCTATGTTTCAATAATAGGTGTAGAGAAGTCTATCTTTCAACACAATAATGCTATTATCGCTTTGCTTGTGATGAAATGATAAAAAAGCAACAAATAAACAAGAACTTAATGACACTTACATGATGTAATATTCCAATACCTTTTTAACGTGACGTTACAAGCATTTTCCACTTTTTAAAAATTTATATTTTTTTTCTTCTCTCGCCTGAACTTCAAGACAGTGATAAGACATCACGGGTTTTGAAAATGGCGCCTTACATTAAGGCGTTAATGATATTTTTATTTGGATCTAAACAGGTCCATTGCTAAAAAAAATATTAAAAAACATTATTCAACAGAAAAGCTGTAAATTTCTTTTAACAGTTCAAACATCAATCGCTATCTTTCATATTTGAAAGTTAACCAGGAATTTCTCCAGAGTAATAAAAGAAAAAAAGAAATCTGAATAACAACAGAAAATAACTAAAGAATATATATTCATGTGGATTTAACCGTTTCTTTCTTCTGCCCATACAGCCACACAATCACATCATATGCTTCAGAAATGATTGATCCTTTCGTTGAAGCAATATAGTTTGTGTACTTTCTCAAATGTCCTTTTAACTCTGACATCTTGCACGATTATTTCTACTCCATTTTGGCTCGATTGATGGCGAACTCAAAAACTAAATAGACGCTTTCAATTTTCTTTTTTTTAAATAGTAACCTCAGATATAATTAAAGAATTTTTATAGTTGAGCTGCAACCTTTGAATATAATACTGTTGCGAATGAAGAACTGATAATTAAACTTTCTTAATTAATTTAATTTTTTCTTTTTTTCAAAGAAAGGTTAGAATCCCGTTGTTTTATTTTAGCCTTCTATCTTTTAGAGCAGTCTTATCTTTGATTTCAGTTCAAACTGTTGTGTGCATTGGCCTACTTAATCTTTCTCTTCGACTACGACTTTTGGACATTAACAGCATAATTACAATGAAGAATCCAAGCATTAGAAATGCGATGCTACGGACCCATCGTTAGGATCTTCCAACGGAGACTGCATCACAAATGGCGCAGTGCGAGACACCATCCAACAAGAAACCCATTGGAAGACCTCATAACCATCGTCAAGAAGAGAAAGCTGCAATAGTATGGACAGGTCATATGACCCAACCATCTTTTCACTACCATCCTACAATGATCCACCTCAGGGAATAAAAAAGAAGCAGTTAAAAGAAAAAAAAAAACTGAACTGACAACGTCATTGACTGGACTGGAAGCTTCTTCATAGACACTCTGACAGCACGTCACAGCATCACGTGGAGGGAGCTGGTCAAGTGGTCAGCTACGCAGCGACCCTACGACCAGATATGATCATAACACTGTTGTTGTTGATGATGATGATGATGATGATAAAATAATAAGTGACCTAAACAAATTCAATCTTCTTTTCACCATTCCATTTAAGCGATGTCATTGGTCTGAGTAAATGTTCTCTCGTTAGCCTCTGGGAAAAGAAGAAGGGACATTTTGTAAGTGAATTTTCTGTGATGATTAATTCTTCTACCGGCAAGAAAAAAAATGTGCAAAATTAATTCGCTAAATCGACATTGATGTTTTTCCTTCGAGGTGGAGGGTACATTACCGTAATTCTTTGATTAAACTAAATCAGTTTAAATCGAAAACACCGACCTTGTGTTTAGTGCTTACTGAACTAATATTAGACCGACTATGAATATATAAAAATAATAACGAAATTGAGCCCTGGCAATTTTTCGATTACAAAGAGTCAACCAATCCAGAAGATCAGCATATGTAACCCTGGATTGTATATGAGTTCGAACGCTGAACGTTAAATATTAATATAAGTTTCTACCAAACAAAAAAGATGGCGAGTGTTTTATTATGGAGTAATAAAATAATGTATCATACTGTAGCCTAGAGTAGCTATGTCATATTTAGATACAGAAGTCAATACATTGAAAAGAAAACCAGTATTAACCAACCGATACAGGTAATCATTCGGGGACACGCTGGTATTTATAGGATAAAATTACCCTGTAATTTTAGTTTATAATACATAATTTCGTTAGAAAATCATACAGTACCTTATTTGTTAATATAAGATTTTATTATGCATATCAGGTCATGTTTTTCACACACACACACACATATATATATATATATATATATATATATATATATATATATATATATATATATATATATATATATATATATATAAATATATATATATTAAAAAATACGGTATACAAAATATTCCTAACAAAATTAGTTATTGAGGAATCTGAGAGCCGCGTTCGAATTCCAGTCAAATCCATCACAATCGATTACATGATAATATGCTTGGAAAAATTATTGCGTAAAATAGCAGGACAGGCAGGGTTTTATAGTCTTGGATGGCAACTGGTTTAGGGGAAGGACAACTCTGAATTCAAAACCTGCGAAGGGTCGTTTGTGACACGTAGTGAACCAAGTCTCTGTATTCGGCCCTTCAAAAAATTGTGGATGGTCCTGCACAAAAGTTTCATCACTTTAATCAAATCATGTGCTGGCGTCTGGCTGTTAGTTCCTACAAACTAAGCTGATTGACTCTCATACGTCGAAAATGATGGAAGAGTCCAGCATATATATATATATATATATATATATATATATATATATATATTTTTTTTAAAGCCCATTTTATTTCTCTTTTATTCTTGAATTAATATTTCATACTTCATATAACCCCAAATTAATGTCATAATTTTAATATTCGTGTGTAATTTTATAAAACTTCTTCCCTTTAAGAAAAATAACGTCCGTCCACTTCTGACCCATTGTCACGTGACTTTCATCTGAATGAAATATTGAAATGGATAAATTCTGTATTTTTTGGAGGGGGGGCTTCACTGTTAAATTTATATTTCTGGCACGAACTCAGTCCACACCGGGGTTGATAAAACAGACGACCGATATCTTCGTCTGCCGAAATAGACTATTCCCCATATGAGATGATTTGGGATTATATTATTTATTAATTATTCGCTCTGTAATAATAAATACATTGAGCTCTTTTTGTGTATTAGTTTTAATATTTTTATATTACTAGGATCCACTTGGATTATATACCAACTGATTACCTTTACTACACACACACACACACACACGCATAATCTCTTTTATTGTCGATATACTTAATTCAGCATTGTGTGTGTGTATGTGTGTGTGTGTGTAGTAAAGGTAACAAATCCGTTAGTATATAATCCAAATGGATATGTTGCAATGAGTAAGTTGTCACTATTTTATATGTTTAATTTTGTGTATGCGTGTAGTTTGTTTTTGATTTTGTTGCCTGCACAGTCTAGTAGGGTCACTTTGGCAGCGTCTGGGAGAAAAAGAGCACCATGACGCACCAAGATGTTACTTGTCGTAAAACAATTTTTTTTCTGAATGTTGATTATGACAAATAACGACAACTAAAAATGAAATCCAACATTTAAAACGTAATGCGATACTAAAAACACATGTTTACCGAACCCGAATATAACAGAGAACAATGCCATATCAACATAATGATAATAATTGGTATAAATTTACAATATTAAATGAAAACATCACGAAGTCTCTAAAAAATATGTCAACAAATTTTCTCTTGCTTTAAATCCATTCTCTTTTCTTTCCATTGATAGTTGGTCCTTTCTTCTCGCTTTCAATTATTACTTTTTCTAGAAAGCTGTGTAGTTTTTCTTTCTATGTCAATGTCATCTGCGTATTTTATGTTTTTTGAAAATTGCACCAACTGATAATAATTCTTGAATAGAATATAAAATAAAGATTTTTCTGTTTCATTTTAAGTTTCTAGTTTTCGTTTTTAGCATTTTTATGCCACGTTTGCATCAGTTGTGGAGTTGGGTAAACTTTAGTCAAATTTGAATATAGGTGCTTATAAACGAAATACTTTAAAAACTCGGGTAAATATAAGTATATACTATATTTTTACAACATCAATTCTTACGCAAACATTGGCTTATATATTAAAATCTTACAAACAGTAAATTCTTGCCTAATGATAAAAGCACAATAATTTCCTTCTCCCCTGGAGAAAACGGTAAGTTTCACCACGGGAAAAATATACAAAATAAAAAATATCAACATAATCTCTTTTATTGTCGATATACTTAATTCAGTATTGAATATTAATGACAGATATCAACTATTATATCTAGAAACTTCGCATCAAAATTCATATATGTAAGCGGCTACAAGCAAATTGATTCAATGTTTTGAATATGTAGGTACACCGATAAATCCGTAGCCTAGGGTTGGAAACAATTTATTTTTCAACATAAACTTTTCCTTAATAATGCGTGCATTACACTGGTGAATATTAATATGGAATGAACAATATACAAGGAAAAATGTTTTTTTTATTAAAATTCAGCTAAAAACAAACGTGTTAGGCTATAGATTTATTGAGCTTCCCTCATATACGAGGTCTGTCAAAAAGTATCCGGAATATTGATATAAAAAAGAAAACACACATGAAATTCGCATTTAATGGCCTTCGATTCGGTCTTGCCACACACTTTATACAGCATCTTTTCCATTGAGGGAACATTCCTGGAACTTCCTTTCTTTTTTTTTTTGGTGAGTGGGGGGATAGCGGGCAACTGTTTCGTCCCATTCTCTTGGATATTCTCAATGTCTTAAAATCCTGTTCCTCTCAATTTGGATTTAAGTTTGGAAAACAGGAAGTTGCAGGTGACTAGATCTAGGGAATATAGTGATTGGCAGACGTGGGGAATGGTGTTGTTGGCCTAAAACTGCTGTACGAGTCAAGGTCGTGCTGGAAACTAAGAAATTACTCTGTCTATATATTAAGACGAGTTGTAACACAAGATTAGTTTTTTTTTTCGATGTGGACCCGAGCGCGTACACCCGGCTAAAAACAAAAATTGCCCGCAGCCCGCCGCAAAAGTCGATTGCGCTGGCCTTGGGGTGAGCATTGATCACCCTCTCCAGTGCAATGAGAAGGCACAACCTCGGGCAGCTGTTCCCCAGGACCGGCACATGTCAATATAATTTTCCTCAGTTGCGACGGAGCCGCCCCTGAGCGCACTCTGGCCAAAGATATAGACGCAACTGAGAGATGATAAATAGGGTGTTACAAACAACTCGAGAGAATAATTTACACGACACAGGTCGTGCTGGAAACTATGTGATGTGTTTAAACGACCACACTCTACACACTTTCCTTCTAAGCATTATTATAAATAACGGAAGTGAGCGAGAACGTTATAACTTAGTGCACATGCGCGACAGTTTTCAAGTTCAATCTGTGTCGAACGGCATTATTCTGTGTAGTTTAGTTCCATTTCCATAGCAACAGTCCGGGTACTATTTGATCAGACGTTATACTTATACGTAAGTCATTATTCATTTTCCTACATCAAAACACTATATTTTGTATTTATTTTAATATTTTTCTCTGTAAAAATCTCATGCATTCATTCACCAATCCCCTCCATCTCAAACTTGTGGGTCATGGTAACATTCAAAGCAGAATAGTGCAATGTCTTTGCGGTTCATTTTGCAGCGGGGATATTGAGATTACCCCATCCATCTACGCAGAAGTTAAAGAGGCAAGAACTACAAGGCAGCAGATGGTTTGAATTCAGAGTTCCTTCTCCTAGACAGGCGATGGTATATGGAGGCTGTCCGCTACCCAGACTACATGTCCCGCGTGTCAGCCGTACCGACAAGGTCCAAAGAGCCTCTACTCTGGGGTTTCTGTCTGGAATTATTTTCATAGCCTTTTCCGTGTTTTGAATATGACCGTAAAGCAGCGGAGTTTTAAAATCAGGCTTTTCCTTCCCCTAAATCGACTACCTTCCCGGGCTACCCAAATTGATGGTTATGAGGAACCATTTGCCGCCTTTGCTCATTCTTCGGCTTGGAGCTTAACTTAGTTGTTATAATCTATTTGAGGCACTTACCGTAGAAGCATCTTATAGATTGTGGGAGCTTCTTCCCGCTATTACCCACCCGCTCGGCTATGACAACCTTATTTAGATATTTATTTTAAATGTATTTTTAATCTTATTAACTTTTAAATTCTCAAGATTTTTTAAATTAACTACGGCGTCTCTAAGTAGCAAGATTGCCATAGTAATGTTTTTTTCCATATTTTTCAGTTTTCTGATGATGCTGTTGAAGGAAAGGTTGAAAACAGTATAACAATTTGGTTTGCTTTGATTTTTACGGCTTTTGAACCTCAATAGATTATTTAATGCCGACAATATTTCCATTGTTGGTATTTTTTCAAAATGTATTGCTGTTAAAAAAACCAAAAAAAAAAACCAACTATTTTTACACTTTCATAGCGTTTTGACCCTAGTTTGGGGGTTAATTATTTACCCATAGGTGGGACCCTGACAGGTGCTACCACCACGGGTCAGGTTGTACCTGGGAATACCAGAAACTAAGAGGTGGTTCCAGGCTCCTAAAAATCTCCTGATCAAAGCCTTGTTGCTGAATGTAGTATATCGTCTAACCCAGGACGCTGATGACCACATCCGCGTCCTGGGTAAAACGATACGCTATATCTTCTTGCCCAGGACGCGGAAGTAGTTTATCGTCTTACCCAGGACGGGCATAAGCATTCAAACATCTGTTTTTTTTTATATATTCCATTTGACATACAATTTTTAGGGTATCACACATCGGTTAGGTTGTCAATAAATCAGCTGGGTACTGTTGAAAAGCCTTCTTTTTAAAATATCATCTCTTTCATTTTAATTACAGACTATGAACTTTCCTTTACTCTCTAGTTTTTTCATGTATGTGTCTTCAAAGTTAATCATTCTTGGACAAATATCAACATTAAGAAATGATATGAAGATTGTATCACCTCAAAACACTTTATAAATTTTGCTTCCATATTATATAGCAGAATCAAACTGTTTGTTTTTATGCTACTTCTTTGGAACCGTGTTTAGGTGACCTTTTGAAAATTTAATCAAATACTTGGAGAGTAATGATATCAAGAAGACAAAAAAAATAATAGGAAAAAGATGTCTGCTGTCAGACGCCAATTTTCATTCAAGTTATCATTTATTCACTTCGCCATTCCGACAACGGTGATGGCTCCAAAGAAAGAAACAAATTTTTCATGGCTAAGGAAGTTGGGTTTGGCTATGTTTTCATCAACGTCACTGGTTGGTCTTATCGTTTCAAAAGAAAAGCAGAACTTGGAAGTCTAGTGGATAAGAGTCTTTACGTCATTGAGTTAACTAATCTATCTATCTATCTATCTATCTATCTATCTATCTATCTATCTCTCTCTCTCTCTCTCTCTCTATATATATATATATATATATATATATATATATATATATATATATATATATATATCCTTTGGTTTTACAGGGAGGGACAATTACTCTTTGTCAGAGAGAAACACCAAACACATCATTTTAATAAATATTCCAATGAAATGCTTCGTTCCACAATATACGCACGATAATACAGTTAGGTAGGAGTTTCTATATCGGAATCTTTAAGATTTTAATAGATTAGCTCCGATAGATCTATGTTGATCGAAGATATGCCTAATTAAAATTAGATGCTCACAATTGTAAGTACTTCTCACAAAACTCTAATTCGTATGTACAATGGAAAATAGTTTCATTCAAATAATGAGGCTGAACATAGGCAAAAGAAAAAAAAATCGGTTTGCTTACGCAATTTAACCAAGGACATGAAGGACATAAAACCCGAATGAAATCTTCTAATTGTTAGAGCGCTTAATAACATTGTCACGCGTACACGTTGTCTCAACACACACACACACACACACACACATATATATATATATATATATATATATATATATATATATATATATATATATATATATGCACACAGACACTCACAGATACAGAATACACATATTTTTCTAACAAAATTTCTCAATTCAGGCTGGTAGTTGTAATTAAATAACTATACTTCTTTACAAATAAATAAAAACAGAATGTCTACTCAAATATGAGTATCCATTAAAAATAACATTCAAACAAATAAGTATATATATATATATATATATATATATATATATATATATATATATATATATATATATATATATATATATAGGAAGAGGTTATAGTTGTTCCAACGAGAGAAAAGTGTATATTTTAAAAAGAAGAGAGAAGCCGCAACCGTTTTTGGTTATGACGCGGATTTTTTAAAAATATATATATATATTTTATTTTCCACATTTTGCTACTCATGATTCCGGTCTCGCGACCTTCTTTAGGCAAATAGTTGATATTTCCGCATATTACTGAAAGGAATCAATTTTCTTACGTTTTGCCATGTCTACACATTGTCTTTTTTTGTGTAGTAGTAATCACAATGTATTTCTTGAACAGGTGGCAAAAGTGATTTTCTGCTTAAGGTATAATAAAACAATTAGGATTGGTCCGAGAAATGGTGAGGAAGGATGCTTTCTTCTTATCTTTTTATGAACCCTTTTTATCTTTTTTATGGATGGATGGATATATATATATATATATATATATATATATATATATATATATATATATATATATTCTAAATTTTCGAAGGCTCGGAATAAACGCTCTTATTGAAGACAAGACAAAATTAAATACAATTTAACAGTTAAAACATGAAGGAAAACTAACAACACCAAGAACAACCTCCCCTAGAAAAGGCCTAACGATATAGCCAAAGCCCTCGTTGCAATGAAAATTACGGAAAATTTTTGTACTTCATTACTCTCACCAAAGTGAAAAACGAGGAACGCAGGAAAACTAAATACAAAATTAATTAAATTTTACACGTGTCTCTGTATGTGTGTGCGTGCGTATACGTATGCAGTATTAATGAGAAAAACAGAATGGAGATATAGAAAAGGTGAGATTCACTCCCATTTGTAATAACCCGATTTTCTCTTCAGTTAAATACCATTTTATTTTGCCAATGGAACTAGGAACCAATTCTCTTTTCATTTTTTTTACAGCCCTAATTATTGAAGACGGACATAAGAGATGCGGCAAATATAAACGCATTTAATTTCTGTCTTACACACTGTTTATTTACCATATTTTCTTTTCAGAAAAATTTCCTCAGCTTAAAATTCCTCCTATTTAAAACAGCAAAATTACTAATACATTCAGTTTGCACATTGAATGAGAATGCACAAAATGGGCAGGTGTTGCTAACAATTGGTATTTGATATGCTGGCAATAATTGAACGTCTTTTGTTTTAGTTTTGCTCACAAGATAAAGTTTAATTATATTTTGGTTTCTTTGTTTTTTTAAAAAGTTTCTCTCTTCATTCTTATTGAAAGTCAACCTTGTTTTATTGTCATAGTTTATTAATATATAGAAATAAAATAAACGCATACCAAACAGACAAGAGATGATAGATTAATAAACATCTTAAAATGTATATCCCGGGTAAGGCGAGTTAGTAACTTTCCACGAAAATAAGTTTTGAAACCGAAATTAGGAGATGAAATACCCATTTTCTTTTTTTAATATTGAGAAAAATATGTTCATGAAAGATATGTACGGTATATATGTACAAATGTTACCCCCAAATACATGAACATAGATCAAATTCGGGGTCCGTATTATACTCAAAGATGCAATTTATTCTTTGTTTTTAACTTCAGAAACTCGGTAACGTATATACTTAAGTCGTATTATACACATGAAAAAAAAAGAATATATATATTTTTCCCTTTTTTTCTCTCTTTTTTTTCTCTTTTTTTCCTTTTTCCAATATCATTTCCGTTGAGTTGACCAATTAAATCGGTCAATGTCTAAACCTTACCCCCTCCACCTTAATATTAAGTATTGTAATAAAAATTAAAAAAAATAATTTTTAAAACTTTTTCTTACCTCTCTAAACTCGACCATGTCTCTCATACTATTCGCCACCACCCTCTATGTCACCTTATACAAGTTTAATAATGTCCTTCAAAAGTGTAAATTTTAAATTCATTTCATGTTTCACCTTTGACAGTGAAGTCTGAAGATCCAGAGAAAAATAAAATGGTCTGGTGAAATAAATTATAATTAATGGAGCCTTAAATTGGTCTGTTTTTTCTTTATATATATATATATATATATATATATATATATATATATATATATATATATATATATATGGGGAGTGAGAGCGAGAGAGAATTTTGCAGTTTAATAGAGTTCCAGAATTATTTTGCAAAACAAGTATTTATTTTTCAACACAGTCTCCTTTTTCAATTCATTTATTCCAGAGGAAAATAATAATCATTAGATCTAAAATTTTGCAGTAAAATTTCCGATCAGAATCAGGCTACATTTACTCATCGATCAATTATTAAACATACATATGTCAATAAGTATGAAAAAAAATAGGTTTGACTTAACAAATATTTATTTTCACTGTCAATGCCTTCAATTTACCGACATACACACACACACACACACACACACACACACATATATATATATATATATATATATATATATATATATATATATATATATATATTTTACAGAGAACACTATATAGTGAAGATTTGGAAATTCCAGATAAAATTCAAAGAATGATTAGATAAAAGGCAGATTTATGGATAGATAGATAGATAGATAGATAGATAGATAGATAGATAGATAGATAGATAGATACACATATATGAAAAGGCATCAGTAGATAGATAAATAGAGAGACAGACAGACAAGTAGTGATATAGATATATACATATGTACATAGATTGATGAAAAGACATAGGATGATAGATAAATAGATTGAGCGAGGAAGATAGATAGATAGATAGATAGATAGATAGATAGATAGATAGATAGATATGAGGCGAATAATGGATAAATCGATAGGTATGAACAGATAGATTTTTCAATTATGATGGAAAGTCTTATATAAATACATTATCAATTACATTTCCTGAAATCTTTTTCTTTACGCTTTCTTCAGGCACATCTTCAACGTACATCTTGTTCATTTTTAGTTGTCTAATATTCAAAATTATGAAGAAAATTTAAATATAGAAGACACTATTAAATATGCAGGAAATTATTTGCTATATTAAATCTGAAAGTCCTTGTCTTTCGCACAGTATTATGGCGCATCAATTGCACAAAAGCGACGTAAATAATATTAACGTGTTAAAAGGTGCGATAATTATAACTTATTTCAGCTCCAAATGCAGATCTTTTTTCTTTCTTAGTCAATGCTTTTTTATCTGTGTTTTGTCTCGGTTTCTTTTGAAATCTAATTAGATGACAGTTAATCCGGGTGCAGGACTATAAAACATGTCCATCAGGCTTTAAATGTATAAAGAATAAAGATTTAGTTTTATTCCAATTTATTGGCAATCACCCGGGATGCGTTTCGTAGCTATTATCAGCGTCAAAAGGGAAATTTGCGTGGTGATTTCGTTACTTTCACTTAATACCTCTGAGAAAGACGTGTATTGATTTTGTCTACCGCTCTGGGATAAAAATCTGAACAAACTGGGTTCTTTAGCCTTGGTTAGCAAGCCGTACAAGGGAAAGACAAAACCGGTTAAACATGAAGCAGGTAGCTTCGCATCATAAAAGACTGATCACTATAGAAACAGCCAAGGCACCACCTGAGTGAAGCTGTGGTACAAATCTGAACAGGGCAGTAGCACTAAGGATAAAGGGAAGAATCTTTGTAAGTACGAGAAAGACGAATATCTTAGGCGATGTAACTTCATAGAAGTACAGATATTTGCAAGGGAAGCAAGCAATACTTCTAGATCCGGAGCTGAGACGTTGCTGTTTCTTATTTGGCTCTCCCTCACTAACCACATGCGCTAATTCGATTGGAAATTTTTTTACGGTTCTACGTATTATTTTTTTAAAATTCGTTATAGGAAATCAAGTTTACGGATCATTTGAGATTCGTCTACGATCGTCAAATAAAAGAAAATGGGATATATATATATATATATATATATATATATATATATATATATATATATATATATATATATATATATAATTATTATTATTATTAACTCTAAATAATTCTCTTGAAAATATATTTCCGTGACTAACTAATTATGTATTTTCGTAATATTTTATTTAAAAGATTGTTTAAATTATCATTTAAAAAAGGTTATATTATATAAAATGTTTCATTTAAAAGAATATTGAATCGAAATCAGCTTTTAAAGTGTAACATTATTCAAATTAATCTTGTATGTAAAACAATTATATATTTCTTATTTAGTAATTTTTTTAAATATATATATATATATATATATATATATTCATATATATATATATATATATATATATATATATATATATATATATATATATATATATATATATATATATATATATATATATATATATATATATATATATATATATATATATATATATATATATATATATATATATATATATATATATTATTTACATTGTTCGGACTGTTGTCCTCAACTTTATTGTCATATTCATGACGTTATCGATGATGTACGCTCCGGCTGTCTTCAGGTTGGCATTTCGAAGGTATTTTGTTCAATACCTGGCCAAAGCAGAGACGGGGAAAAAAACTTTGAAATTTCACTTACTAAAGAGAAACTTAGATATACAAAAATGTCATGGCACGTGGAATTAGAACAATTTACCCTAGTCGACTAAATAAAGTATTCGGTCTGAAATTGCAAAGTATATCATCTGAAGAAGGTAGGCGCGTACAACACCCGAATCGTCGTGACTAGGACAATAAAAATGAAGGTCCGTACAACGTTCAACGGCCAAAGCGTCGTGACTATCATAATAAAGATGAGGACAACAGTCTAAACAATGTAAATAGTGTAAATAATTACAATACCTCATCTGATAATATAGATAGATCCTGAAAAATGCCGGAGTATCGAACGGTCGAAACGTTGTGAATATGAAAATAAAGATGAGAACAACAGTCCAAAAAGTACAAATAGTGTAAATTGCTACAATACCTCATCGCAGAAATATAGACAGATATATATTTTGTTTGTTTTGCCGTTGGGCATTTGGTGTTAAATTTATGATGCAAATTTCTTGATCGAATTCTTCTTCTATATCTTGTTTGACATTAAATAAACAATGAAAAAATCATTACTCGGTAGTATTAAATCTTATAATATTTTACTGCACGGTTAGTCCGAATAACAAAACGTAAAAACACTTCATTGAAAAAAAAGAACATTTATACACCCAATAAAATCGACGTAATATATAAATATCTTACCCATTATATGCAATGACTCTAAGGTTGACTTAAACTTTCGACAACTTTAATATAAAACGTTAAAACTTTCGTTAATAGAACGGTGAGTGCAAAACAGCAAAACGAAACGACAACTCCCTAATGCTGTCTAAAAAACGCCGAGCAAGATTCTTAAATTTTCATCTTTTATATCAAAATATGATGTGCGAAAAACCGCCTTGCAAATGAGTCTAAATATATAAATTTGTGCTAATTTGTAATAAAAAAATGCAATAGAAATTTCTGAACATTGAGTGAACATGAAACAACAACAACCTGAATAAACGTGCCGACTTTTAGTCCAGTACGTGCAGGCTAGTGTAAGAAGAACTAGTGGATATTCTAATAAATGCCGTCAAGTCTTGTGTCGAACTAACATTCATATAAAAATTTCTCTATGCTTAATCTTTAAATGAAACTACAGTATCCAGAGGGGTGAAACAGTCCATCACACGCAAGGGTCATGCCAACGGCGACATACATGAGTTGCTTTTCTTCCATTACAACCGTTCTGGAGCGGCTACAGATTTGTTACAGAATACGTAGCCTGGTCTAGAATGTCAAACAAATGGTGAAAAATCTCTTGGACGTGAAATTCTGCAGTGATTCATGGCCTTTGTTTAAGTTTTGGCATAAGATCAAGAAGGCACGGTGACACTGAAAAAACTGCAAGAATTAGAAAGGCCAATGTGCCTCGCAGGCCCGGATTCCTTTGTATGGCAAGCTAGCACGGGGTTATTAGATTTTGGCCAACCGGTTCACATGTACCCCCGAGATCATCTCTCCTTCTCTCTCTCCATCTCCCTCTCGCTTTCTTACGCTTCTTTCTACAATCTCGATTGTAGCTTACGTAACAGTGTTTCCCCTATTGAGGGGTGTTCGTTTGGTTTAAAACTCTTTATTCTACATTCAACACCTTCACTTGAGAAGACACCAGAAGTGTTGAAACAAAATCGCTATTTCTGTATTGATGTTATAACATGTTTATGTTATAATTTTTGAATAAATAATAAATATATATATATATGATTAGAATGATAAAAAATATTTAGAAATTAAAAAATTAAAATTTTCAGACACACAAATTTGTATATTATTTTTTTTTTGTTTTATTATTTCAATTAGATTCCTCGACTAGTTTCGGCCAGCATGGCCATCATCAGGAGAAAAAATTTTCTGCGTGTTAGTCGCAGTGAACTACGTGAATGAATGACGTTCTAAAGAAAACGAACTTTATCCGTAGTTTTCAGTTGTTTTTTAGCCTTAATTTTGGCCAGTCCTTGTGTTGTTCAAACGGCCTTTTTACATATGTATATGATAACGATATATATATATTTTCACATATCAAAAACAATATTGGGAGGAAATGTATGACAAAGAAGAAAATGTTTTTTTGGTGTAACGCGTTTCATCCTTTAGGACTTCATCGGACTAATCAATATAATATATTTAGAAAGCCTTATATATATATATATATATATATATATATATATATATATATATATATTTAGTGAGCCAGACAAACCTACCTAGGTTTGTCTGGCTCACTAGGTGTATCTAGGTTTGCTCTACGATTGTATTGAGCTCTTTTGTTAGTTAGTTGTTACTCGTATCGGGGTTTTTTCTTTGGGCTTCAGACCTGCATCTGTGCGATTTTTTGTCGGCAGAAGTTCATGTTTGTAGCGCTTTCTTTTTTTAAAACCTTTTTTCCCTCGAAATTGATTTGATTAACAAATCAAAAATTCGAGGGTTTTTCGAAACGAGTCTAGTTATTTATATATATATATATATATATATATATATATATATATATATATATATATATATATAAAAATAACATTCTCCGTTGATGCAATCTATGGTGTGGCGTGGCGTTGGGGTATAAAACACTGAAGCTGGTAACGAACAAAACGCAACAAATGACATCACCTAATCATCCATATTGTATTGATAAGTAAATATATCCTGGTTTCAAGCCAAACTCAGTAAAGCCTTTAATAAAAGCCATAATCAATAAGCAATCCAATTGAAAACTTACAAATTGCACAAAATGTATCTAACCACGTGAAATGTAATTTTTATAGCGTATTAATGAAATTTCAATATATTACAGGTGTTTCCGGAAAAAAAAAGAAGCGATTTATGTTCTTTTACTGCCTTACAAGTTCGTGACCTCGACCATAGAGAACTCGGTACATTTCCGGTTGTTACATGTGATCAATTAATTTGTTTCTCCTCGGGGAAACCGGAATTGAATACATATATCCATGAAATAATAATAATAATAATAATAATAATAATAATAGGAACAAATTGACGCAAATAAAACTCAATGCGCATATACAAATGCCAATAGATAAGTGAGATTTTATTTCTCGCTATTTACATCCGGACTCTTGTCCTCATCTTTCTTGCTGCTATGACAACGTCTCAGCCTTCCTCAGATGTATATCGATCCCGGTAACCTACAGGGAATTTCGAACTGAGCTCTTTATTTAATCTATGGGGATAGGCTGTTCTCGTTCCTTTGCTCATGTCTATGGATATTTCGTCTACTTTTTTCAGTCGCCTAACTCTTGGCACTCTGAAAAAATCAGCGCATATGCTCGGCTATAAGGACTCCTTGGTAGGACTAGCATAGAAATAAATACGATATGAGGGTCACTAATGAATCAAGACAGACGGTCATCAACGGCAGTAGCAGCTGTAACAAAATGATATAAAGCTTCCGCGAGTGAAAGCAAACATGATAAGAGCAAGAGCATGCATCATCAGGCTAGTTAGGTTGAAGGCTCCATGGATAATTGACCTACAGGACAACAACCTGGTCGATTAAAGCGATGGTTCGTGAAACTGGAGACAGTAATTGTAAGTTCAATCACTTGGCTGGGCAGTGTGTATCTGGACGCAGTAAAAACAGAGCTAGCAATGATCGAGCAGTACCAAAAAGATGAGATATCCATAGTCATGGAACGAAAAGAGCCTATCCCCGTAGATGAAATAAAGAGTTCAGTTTGGAATTATCTGGATCGACATACATCTGATGAAGACCAGAGGCCACAACGACCGAAACGTTGTGATAACTATAACAAAGATGAGGACAATAGTTCGAGCGTAAATAGTGTAAATAATAATAACTCCTCATCTGAAAAAGTAAGTTTTTCTATTGTTACGTTTTTTGTTTTGTTTTTGTTTTTAATTACATATTCTTTTAGGGCGTAGGTAATCCGAACTCTCCACATATTAGTTTTCTTTAATGTTTCTTGGAACAAAATAGTTATTGGTTTCTCGTTGCTTTTTCCTCGGTTTTGAATTCAGAACAGTTCTAAACTGGCTGACAACCAAGATTATAGAGCCCAGTATAATATGATATTTAAACAGTCGTTATTTAGAAAAGGCATGGATTCTCTCCTTTTCCAAATGCATTGGTACGAAAGTGAACGCAAATAACTGATAGCATCGATAGAATAATGGACGCTATTCGGTCGTTCTATTCAGACGTGGCTATTGTTAGAAGTGTCTATTGTCAGTCCGCCATGTAATGGCATTTAAGAAAACGAGAGCTCATTAATACATAAGGTCTCCTATGGTGTTGTATCAGTGATAATAGATATGGAAACTTGTATAAGCATGTATTTGGTATTATTTAAAATCCTCTTCGAATAAGTTAAACGCCAGTACGTTGGGCAACAATATTGAGTAATAAAGGTTTCGATCTATATGTAATGCCTTCTACTGGGCAGCGTCGTTAAGAATGGAAATAGAATCATTTTTGAACATGTATTCAATATCTTCGCTATTCACCATTATTTTGGATTTCTCGGAACTGACCTATATTCCATATGCTCCTTCTCTTTCAAAAAGTTTGTTGGTCAAGTCCTGCAGCTCACTGTTACTACCTATTATGAGGTCATCTGCAAAGCGTAAGTTACAGACAGGTCTGGCACCGATAGAGATTGAAGGATCATGGTTTTTTAAGGTTTCTTGCATGATTATCACTAGAAATAGTTTGAACAACGTAGATTAAAGTACACATCCCTGTCGCACGCCAACCCTTATCTGGAAAAACCTCCCCTCATTTGTTTGCAAAGAGAAAGATCCAAGCGTTTGAGAACAAATGCATGAGAAAACTTCTTAGCATATTCTATTGGGAACATAAAACCAATGAGTTTATACGAAAAAGTGTTGAAAGTTATCTTGGACGCCAGGAAACTCTTCTCGCCACTGTCAAACAGGGAAAAATTGCGTGTTTTGGATACAGTACAATGCTTGACAGCCTGTGCAAGACCATCATGTAAGACACCATTGAAGATGGACGTAGGAGAGGACGTCAACGTAAAACTGGTTGGACAATGTCAAAAAATGGGCATGTTTAATTATATTAGAATTGTTGATGGCTGCCGTTAATAGACTGTTGTGGAAAAGAATGTGGTTTCTGCATTCGGTTCCGCCCTATGATTACAAAAGTAAAGAGAAGGATGATGATGATGATGATTCAATATCTAAAACTCTGTTCAAGATTGTAACGAAACAAGCTTGCTAAAAAATTACACCACAGTTTTTATGACAGAACATAAAAACTACTGTAAACCGAAATTAAACATAATGCTTGAAATCTGTCTATATGACTCTGGGATGAGTTATTTTAACTATTTGCACTATTTATATTTTTCGAAATGTTGTCCTCATCTTTATTGCTATACTCACGACCTTTCGGCCGTTGTACGCTCCGGCCTTTTTTTAGGTGAGTTTGTGACCGATTTCTTTATAGATATAGATTGTTCTAATTCCGTTTGGTGAACGAGACAATAAAGATAAAGACAAGGGCCCGAACAACGTAAATAGTATGAACATGGTTGACAATGCTTTATATGAAAAGAATTAAGATTAATGCAAATAATTCATCATAACTTTTGACAACGTTTCATCTAAAATTAAATAAAGAAAAAATATCACCATTGATATTTTTAACTGTACGAACAGGTTCCAGAAGTGTTGTCTGACTTTCTTTTTAACGGATCAATATTACAAGACGGCAGTTGAAAATTCAGTCACCGAATTACGCCTCTAGGAAAGAACAGATGCCGTTATGTGTACTAAGCCAACATTTTTAAAATAATTTTTTATGCATTATTCTTTTGCTTTATTCTTGTATATATTTTTTAAAAGAATTTTACTTTATTTTTGCTCACTTTTACCATTAGTTTTGGCATTTACAATGTTCTGTCTGATGTTTTTATTCCCATTTACCATTTCGTGTCTCTGTCAATCCAGAATACTTAAATGACATGATAGGCGTATCAATAAATATTTTGTTAAATTGCTTCAGATTAATCTAACCCTATAACCACCGAGACATAAAAGATTGGATAATTCAACGAAATAGTCAGTTCGATCTTAAGATGCAGTAAGATATGCTTGAGCCATCTTGAAATGCCAACTTCCCAATGTGGGGTCAAGTTTTCATGTAGGTCTTTGCGACTTTCAATGCTAACATAAAACCATCGCCAAAGATATAATCATACATTCTTGCGAATCCTTCAAAACTGGTAATAAAATTTAATGTCCGATATGATGACGAGGCTATGTATTTTCTTTCAGAAGCCATCAAAGAAACAATAAAACGCTACAGGAACAACAACAACAACAGCAAAGAGCGTTATCCTAGTGCTGTAGTCAGTGAGCTAAACATGTACATCATTAATAATGAGTTCGATCCTCCATGCGTGCTTCCTATATGTTGCCTTATGCATATATAAATCAACGAATAACGAGATTGAACAAATGGCGTCGTTTATCTTCGTCTCGATGGGCTACTCCGAATAAATACATGTACATTTGATACTCTGAATAAATACATGTAAATCTGATACTCTGAATAAATACATGTACATTTGATACCTGAACTCAAACCTTAATCCGATCTAGTTCTTGAAGCATTCCCGTCGAAATAAACGTTTAATTATTTAGCAAACTTAGGCTGGCGCTACACAATAACAAACAACGACTTTTAGCAGATAACAAAAACCACATCAGTTGAAGACCTTCAGAAGCAGCAAAACCTAAAATGGATAGCACATGAAAGTCAAAGAGCAATTAATGAAATTATGAAATTGTTGACGTTCTACTATACGTCAAACAAAAGGTTAGGAAGGAAACAACATTGATACTGCAAAGAGATATAACAGGAGATTTGATAAACCTATTTTCAAGAAAAATTGGTTAACTAGAAAGATTTAATAGATTTCAAACTAAAGTAATACTGGCTGTTCGGTAAACGAATGCGGAATATTTCCTTATAAGGTCAAGGCTAATATTACTGTTATCAATTACAACAATAACTATTTGACTGTAACAATATATATAGGAAGAAGAACTGGAGATATAAAACTCAAGCATTTGTACCGACGGAAAACGCTGAAGATGTTGGAATGCTGAAATTTTAATTTTTAAATTTAATTATTATTTTTTGTTTTAGACTTGTCTGGGAACGTAATCTAACAAATTCCGTTAAGTTGCTTTTTGATTCTCTTTTTCTCTTTATACCTTTTATTATTGCGTATCACACGTGTGATAATAAAAGGCAATATTGACATTGGAACGAATTGGGGGCGAATGAGAAAACTTTAGTCGAGAAGATTGAGCGAAGGACAAAAAAAGGAACCAGTTCAAGATTACAGAAGATGGCGATCGACGTTGCCTTTTAATCTTTATCAGGAAATTAAGAAATCGGAAGACAAATTCACAGGTGAGAAGTGCGAGAAGAGAAAATTATTAAGGTAGAAGTAACGATTGCATGTAGTTAGTTCAACATTAAAACGGTGAGAATTAGTTGTCAATCTAGTAGCAGGCTTAAATTTATGAAGTCAGTGCGCCAGGTAAAAAGCTCGTCAAAGCAGTTGCCATGAAAATATTTATAGAAAAGACAGAGAAAACCATATCATGTCGGCGAGAATGTGACTGAAGTGGAGATGACAAGTCAGGATCGATTAAATTTACAGATCGTTCTTTGGATTTTGTCAAGAATGTACATCAGGAGTACCAGACGAGAAATGGTAACGGTATTCAATGCATGGACGAACGGTTGATTTATAAAGGGACAAAAATAATTTTGAGGAGGAAAAATTCTGGCACGATACAGTCTACCAGATTTCTTTTCAGTATAATAAGCCACTGATTCAATATAGTCAACTATTTCTTGTCAGAGGCAAACGTGAGGCCAATAAGGTGTAGTGTCTTGCTCGCCTGCAGAAAAATATCAGCCATGCTGATTCCGGGAAGAAAAGATTCACTTACTATACAATTTCGAATTACAAAATTGATTTTTCCTTCAACTTGTCATTTCTATCCAAATATCTCTCGCTCCTTTTTGTTTTCACACTCAATTTAATTCATATATATATATATATATATATATATATATATATATATATATATATATATATTTTTATTTTTATTTTTTTCATTTCAACATTTGGAAGTAAAGTCTGATGATCCAGAGCCCTTTAAAAGGGCTCTGGTGAAATAATTTATTACATGGAACCTTAAAGTGGTCTGTTTTTTATTCAACAAGCAACAAACCTTGTAGGTGATTATCCAAGTCTTTCTCTCTCTCTCTATATATATATATATATATATATATATATATATATATATATATATATGTATGTATGTATATGTATATATGTATATATGTATATATATGTATATATATATATATATGTATATATGTATGTGTATATGTATATATGTATGTGTATATGTATATATGTATATATATATATATATATATATGTATGTATATATGTATGTATATATATATGTATGTATATATATATGTATGTATATATATATATGTATATATGTATGCATATGTATATATATGTATATGTATATATATATATATGTATATATATGTATATGTATATATATATATGTATATATATATATATATATGTGTGTATATATATATATATGTGTGTGTATATATATATATATGTGTGTGTGTGTATATATATATATATATATATATATATATATATATATATATATATATATATATATATATATATATAAAACTACGACATATTGCTTTTTTATATATATATATATATATAAAACTACATATATATATAAAAACTACGACATATTGCTCTTTTTAATTTATTTTTTTCAACTTTACTTTTGATGGATACTCATAATCGATTAGAAGCCCTGTTTTTCTTTTAATCAAACATTTTTTAACCAATATGCATCATTCAGTTTATTTCTCTGACAAGATTTTCCGAATATTCAAGCCTGTAGATATAGTTGGATAAAAAAATACTGCTTAATTAAAAAAAAACAGCTTTTATTGGAATATCAGTATCCATAAAAATAACTCTTAAACGAAATCAATAAAAAATAATATATATGTGTGTGTGTGTTTGTATTTATGTAAATGAAACAGTTTTTCTTTGATTTCATAGAAGCTTAGCTTTAATGTTTAAAATTTATGGTCAGTAAAAGTTCTTTAATATCACTTATTTTTTTTTAATGTTGATTTGTTTAATAGAAAAAAAGGAGTTTTTTTACGTTTTCTTTTGCGATTTCCGAGAAACAAACAATGCCGGAACGGCTGGAGAGATCTTACATTTGAAACAACTTCGCTCTATTTGTGTTTGCAAATTAATTTGCCTTATCCATATATTTTATAAACACTCTAAGCACTAATCAATGCAGAATAAGTTTTCTCATAAACAAAATATCAATATTTAAAAACAATGGCAAGACATATTATTTTAAGTTTGAACCCAAAATACCGGTGTTACTTAAGAAAAATAAATGGCAATATAAGTGATGTGCTACAGAAAACAGTGGATAATTATTATCTAAATTCATTGACTTATCCATAAAAATATTAACCCCAATAGAGAAAGAAAAGAGGGTCAAGGAGTCATTTTCTCACGGCATTTATTTAACTTATACAGCTTGACAGTCCTAAGATAACTAGGAGTCCAACCAGGATTTATTATCTGTGGATATCATTTTAAAATATGATACGCAGATGACGCTGTGGTGATGATAGATTCAGATGGGAAACTGAAAGAACAAGAAATGTTAGTAAAGGAAAAGAAGAAGAAAGGACTAACTATTAAGTGTAAGTAAACAGAACGCATGGATATCAGCCTTACAGACAGGCCAAGAGGGGAACTACGTGTTTAGGACATTAAAATCAAAACAAGTAGGAACATTTATCTATCTATTGGTAGGGTAGTAACAGACAATGGAAAATATATGACAAAATGCAAGAGGCATAGGAATAATGGAAGATGTTTTCAGAAACTAAAGAAATTATTAAGATAGGGGGAAATTTCATTGGAAACAAACAAAAGTTCTGTGTAATATATAATTTCTTTTATGGAAGTGATTGAATGCTGAACTATATATATATATATATATATATATATATATATATATATATATATATCTGTGTGTGTGTCTGTGTGTGTGTGCCTGTGTGTGTGCAAAGCTGTAGTCTCTGTCTTTTATCGTACTCCTCTTAAGGTTTTGGAGATAGACCCCGATAACCGTATATATTCTGAAACTACATTGCGAGAAAAAATAACATCAATAATAATGAAAGCCGAAAACCTATCTTGGAAACATTGCTTTTATTAATAAATTGTTTTATAATTTTATTTATAAGTAAGCGTGTACAAATGAAAAGATTTGGCAATGTTTCCCATTTCATTGAAACTGACGTTAAACGCTTGTATCTTCCCTTTTTTCTTTCTTTCTTTTTTATTCCTTTTCTCACTGAAACCAAGTAGCGTCACTGATATGTCAGTTACATGTTTTCACGCTGTCAAAGGGAATAACCCATTATTTATGACATATTGTCAGGACGTAACGGTCGTGCTGAATAATAAAAACTAACTAGTGAAGGAAGTAACAAGCATAATTATAAAAGCAGAGATTGTATTTACTGTATGTTATTCGATCTTTATACAAAATAGAAGTAAGATGGGAAAATATGTTAAGAATCGGAATTTTCGGACACGCCTGTGTCCATTCTCAACACTAAATGAAACTGAACTTTTTATGGTTAATATATCATTTTGACAATGTGTCATATTACTGATGAAATCAGGTAGATTGGGTTAAGTTTTTGGTCATGGTTAAGGTAATGGAGGTTTTGTAGATGACCTTTTGTGAAAACTGTATTCATTGAGAGATTCCCATATTTTACGATTCAGTAGTAATTTAAATATTATTATTGAATCCTAAAATATGGGAATTTCTTTTAAATTAAATATCAAAAAGACGTTTTCGAAATTTTCGATTTAAACTGTTTCTGATGACCCTTCTACTTTTTTGCCAAAATAGTTCTGTATTTTTGATGCTGATTTTTTTTCTCGAACGGTTGTTTGTCAGTTTCTTAAGGGGGTCTTGTATTTATCAACTACAAAATTTTATGTAAGACACTGAACGAGCTTATAACCGGCTATCATTATGTTAATTACCGCCCCATTGCTTTTGCTTCTTGCTTCTTGGTAAGTTTTAGCGTCTGGTTTCGATACATCTTACGAAAAAATGTAACAATCTGTATCTGTCCATAATGAAATTTGTCTTGGTTCTATTTGCGGGCAAATTCGTGCCATGACATATATTAATTTTTTTCCCGTTGAAGTTGAATTTAGCGTAGGTCATATTTGTTTGGTTAATCATGGCAAAGCTCACAAGTTTATTTCATTTAAAGCATTCCGTTTTTTAAAAATTCAATTAATCTTTCACTCGCCAGTAGTTTGACATCACCTGAAGAGACACATTTATGCTGTTGAAACATAATTGTAATTAAGTACCGGTTTTTCATAACAGATTTTAATATCCTAAAATATTTATTTTAGGATATTAAAACCTGTTATGAAAAATCGTACACACACACACACACACATATATATATATATATATATTAGGATATTTTATGATATATATATATATATATATATATATATATATATATATATATATATATATATATATATTAATTGAAGTATGATCTTATTTTGCAAGAAAACAAATTGACAACGATGTACTGAATGTCGCGAGGCAAGAGACAAGATTAATTATTCGAGAACTTGCTAGAGAATTTATTTTACACCGACCGCTGTGACTCGTCACATTTATCAAATTTTTATAATCATTTTTATTTCTTGCTGAAATACGAAATGAAATTAATTCTAATCATCCTTTTTGGTGAGACTTTCTAATTAATATAAAATTTTCAGTTTCTTTTCCTTTCTCGAAAACGTTCTTGTATTATCAGTCTAATAAACTAACAGCATGCCGGTTTGAAAAAATATTACGAAAAAAAATCCATATATTTCAACCTCATTTTTGAAAATATATGTAAGGATAATAAATACGTTGTTTGCGAATGAAGCCCTATATAATATATTTTCTCTCCGAGATGCTCAGCAAAAATGAAGACTGGACACAAGTCGTATAATTTTCTAATCATTTCATTCACAATCAAGGCGATAATGCCAGGAAGATCGGAATGAAAGAGAATGTGAAGACATTAAATGGAACCGGAAACTCAGTTATAAATCTATATTCCTGCACAATAGATAGGTAAGAACAATAATAATCTTGCTTTGCAAGATGAACATTGCACGCAAACCAGATACAATAGAGATTTTCCTAATCAAAACTGAAAAATGACCACAATCAAATAAAATATAGTTTCCAAAACAAACTTCAACATTAAGCGCAATCCAAATACGACAAAGATTTTCCTACGTTAAACTGAACAATACGCGCGAACTGAATAAAATAGGGATTTTTCTGTGCACAACTGATCAATGCGTACAAACTGAATAATATAGGGATTTTGCAACGTTAAACTGAATAATACGCGCAAACTAAATAAAATATTTTTTTTTTACGCACACCTGAACAGTGCGCGCAAACGGAATAATATAGGGATTTTTCAACGAATAACAGAAAAATACGCGTAAAATAAATAATATAGAATTTTTTCTAAATTTGCTAAACTGAACATAGCGTGCAGAACAAAAACAATAATGATTTTCATAATAAACCTCATCTCGCAAACTAAATACAACAGATATTTTGTTGTGGACCTTTGTAAAATTACCTTAGAAAATTGGCTTAAAAGACCGGTAGATTTATATACTAAGGCAAATGATTTCTCACCTGTGCAATATATTCGTCCATTGAAATTGACTTCAAGTTTCTTCATCTTCTATTCTCAAGTTTTCTCAATTGTTCTTAAATATTCTTCAACTGATGGAACGGCATTCCGTTGACTGACTCTTCACAGACCTTCATATTTTATATCGCGTTATGATGTTAATTTATTTCGGGCGTGGAATTAATAATTAATTCATTAATTAATTGTCCATAGCTTTGAAAAAATTCAGTATAAAAGCTATTTTGCTTCGAAATAAATAATGATAGGTCCCATTATAATATTGTTAATATAGCAAAATGGAACCGTAAGTTTTATTGCAAAAGTTTCTTTTCTCGCACTTCTTAAATGTCGAAATTTCTTCCGGATTCTTGCTTTCCTGTCGCCTACAATCTTCAAGAATTTAAATGGAATGCAAAGTGCCATTTTCTGTTTTCTTGAACAGTCTTCTTTTATTGTCCTTTCTCCCCATTAAAGCTAATCATTCTCTATCACGCTCAGTATCCCATTGCATCTTAATAAAATTATCAGCTTGCTTGAGTTTTGTATATATATATATATATATATATATATATATATATATATATATATATATATGTATATAAATAAAAAGAAAGAACAGTAAGATATAAAATCCGGTGTTCTTATAGATATTTTATTTTTACAAAATAGTGCTCAATTTTTGAAACATGGTTGGAACTGTGTAGCGAAAATAACCATATTTTAAATCAATTAATTTATAATATATATATATATATATAGTTTATTGCATTTAGAGTATTTTTTTATTTTTGAATTATATATTGTAGGTATTGATACTTATGTTATTCTTCTATTTTTTTATCAGGTTTAATCTGAAAACTTGGAAAATAAATTATTGTTTTTCACTTATTTCCCCCCTTTTAATCGGGTTGCGTAACCGACAAATATAAATCTTCATTGGGGTTTATATAAATCAATAAAGTTGTTTAGAGTATTCCTAATTTTAGTATCAAGCTTTGTAGGATTCGAATTTTTAAAAATGGTGCCTGTCATTGTTTAATGTATTATTATTATTATTATTATTATTATTATTATTATTATTATTATTATTATTTCCTTGGGTTTTTGTTGTATACACATTTCCTTCCGGGTCACAACCAGAGACTTAAGGTCAGAAATGGCTTCATGACATTTTCCAATGTTCAATTTAATAAAAAATCCAAAACAAAAAAAAACCCTAAAATAACACATATTTTACATAGATAAAGTAGTTCTTCTTCTTCTTCTTCTTCTTATTATTATTATTATTATTATTATTATTATTAAAAACGACATTTTTATACCCGGAAAGTCTGCTTTTAGTTATGGCGCACGCTGCTTAAACGCGAACCTTTCTATGAAACGATAGATATTGATCTGAAGCTTACAAGTTGTTGAAATCGAGTAAGAACCATTAAGTTGTATTGAAGTATGTCACCGCTTTTAAAATCAATAAGTTTCACTTGAACAACTAAAGCGATTTTATATGTGAAAAAGAAAAGAAAAGAAAAAGCGAAGAAACATTGTTTACAATATTTGATATCAAACGCTGGTTTTCCTTAGGGGTCAATGCAGTATTTCTCATCATTTTCTTTTGTTTCAAGATAACTTATTTATTTTTCAAGAAGGTGTTTTATTTTGTTTTTTTTTTTTCTGGGCTCCATCAGATAATTACTGTTAATAGACTTGAGCTTAGCTCAGTAAATACATCAGTAATTACTGGCATTGAATAAAAACGAAACAGTAAAAAGATGATTCAAACGATTGATCGATTGTTCTCTGCAAAATGTTCACTATTTTTATTTTTATTAATTCTGATGGCGGAAATGTTGGTTTGAAACCTGAGCTTCAGTCGTTTGCTAATAGACCAAACCAAACCAAAAAGATGCTGTATTTCATATATGTGTTATATAAGAATAAATTATCGCTGATGACTTTTGAGTTTGAACATAAATCGGCTGTGACCATACACAGGCGATCCCATTATTGAATTAAGTAGACCACGTGACCATAGAGGAAACGCCTAAGTAGAATGTAGCGTAACGTCTAACGATCGCCATTTCTAGTCTATCCTCTATTACTATACGGATCACCATTTCTACTCTAACCCCTATTACTATACGGACCGCTATTCTTTACTCTTTTCTCTTCTCTATACTATTTCTATATTAGGATCATTATTCGGCGGTTACTATTCGAGCGAGTATTATCGAATAAGTATTATTAGTGCGAGTGTTATTCGAAGGCGTCTGATACCAGTATTGTATAACGGCGTTACTATACTTGTATCTGCGATTACAAAGTCTCTACTACAAGTTTCCCGAAAATGATAATAGTTATTCGTTGCATCACAAAAGTGGCAACTAGTGTATTTTGACATCAGAAAAATACGCGACACCGATCTTACAAAATGAAGGAAGATAAAATCTAGTTTCAAGATCTGTAATAATAAATCCATTATTCTATTAAAATGTTTGTATTTTAATTTAAAATATTGGATTAACTCTAGAATCTCTGGTCTACCATGAAAATCGAAAATTATCGAAAAGTTTGTATTTGACTTCTTTTGTCTGGAATTTTAGCGCTAAACATGTATTCAGCACAACAAAAGTATAGGAAAAAAGAAAAAAATGTTGGCGTAATTTGATAAAAACTGTGTTAATTTTACTGAATTCGCTTCCTAATACATAACGCTTTGTTTGATGAACTGCCCAAAAGGTACTGTATTTCATATATGCCACAGCGACGTTACAGAATTAAGGAAGATATATCTAGTTCCCGGATCTGTAATTCTAAATCCACATTTCTGTTAAAATGTTAGCGTTGTTTAATTTTGTAAGTCATAACAAACCGGTCTTAGGACATTTCTTTTCAATTCACAGTGAGCTCGCAGACATTTGTATTTCTTCAGAGACTTGAATGATTTTCAGTTCAATTATCTGTGTTATACTCAAGAGTAAAATTAAGAAAAACTATATTTCAAATTTAAAAAGTTGGTTTACGTCTGGAATCCCAGATTTGCATGAAGATCGAAAATTACCAAAAGCTTTACATTTAACTACTTTTGTGTGGATTCTCAGCGCTAAAAACAGATTTCTGGTGTATACTCATTTCTTTCCGGGTCCCGTCCAGAGATCTAAGGTCAGAAATGGCATCATGACATTTTACACTGAGCAATTAAAACAAAAGGTAAAAAGAAGAAACAAAGCAAAAGGTAAAAGAAAAACATAACAAAATAAGAAAAAAGCACAAAAACATATTTTACAGAGATAAAGCCGTTCCTAAGATGTAGGCTGTATTCGTGAGAACAAATATTTGTCTTTCTTTATGGCATGGGCTACCAACTATTCCTTCAACGAGACTACTGGAATTTACAAACGCAACAAGGATTCTTGACGTTCTCATGTGCTACATTTTTGAAATTTCGATTCCGAGGTCCTTAATAGCTTTTTAAAGATCTTCAAAGATACATTGCAGTCTGCAGGGAGTGTCATGTCAATAAGGAGGCACATTTTCTCTTTGCAGTCTCTAATAACGATGTCTGGGCGATTAGCTTTCATTGTTCTTTATTATTATTATTATTATTATTATTATTATTATTATTAATCGTAACGATAAACCTGAAAAGTCAATTTTTAGATATGGCGCACACTACTTTTACGTGAAAGTTCATATAAACAAATGTAAGTTAAATTTATTTTAATATTATTTACTAAAAAAAGTAATCACCTTTATTTCCAACAACTGCAACCCGACGATAGAGCAGGTTTTCGATTCCACATATAAAAAAGTTTTAGATCAACCCTCCCCACCCCACAAAAAATATTGTTTGAGAGACAATTTACAAGTTCTTTGTTTCTAAATCTTCTGTCACTATATGCAATGTTGAGGTGATCAATAGAAATAGAAATATGCATTGGCTGAATCTGGTGTGTTTGCAGAATTTAGACTTAGTTCCAATCTTATTTTATCTTGGGTTTGTTCTGCAAAGTGTACCCTTGCATTATCATGCCGAATAATAACACCTTTTTGGTTTACCTAAATGAGACACTTTTGGTGTAAAGCTTAGTTTACCCAATGGAATTGCAGGCAATAATCATCTACAGTGATTGTTCTTTCGTGTTTTCCTTAGCTCATAATTGAAAACACCTTTCATATTCTACTAAACAAAAGCAAAGGCTTTTGTGGATACATTCCTAGGCTTGGTGTTAGCAATAGTTGCCCTCATTTTGTGATAACCGCTCTTTTTTGATTTTTATGAGAATCGCATTTTCCCCGTTTTGCGATAACCACCCATTTCTGGTTTTCTGTCGATATGTAAAACCCATTCTACATCAGCTGAATTAAAGCGATGTAAAAATGCATTTTTGGCATTCCTGGTTAAAAGACTACTGCAGATGGTGGAAATTTGTGGTCGATTCCGAAAGGAAAACTCTTGAGAGGCTCAAATTTCGCTACTTGGAAATTTTCTCAAATCCTTAGGGATTGTTCGTGGACAGTTGAACATTAAACATTAACTTTTTGCCGCCTAATCTTTGGCGTTTTTACATGGTCCCAATGCAATGGTCTTTTTCAAATTTATTTCATCAGAATGGATCGTTATCCAGAGTGATCTTTGTCATAATCGCAATTTTCAAACCTTTTAAGGGACAGCTGATATGTTCAACCCACGACTGCATTTATATACACTGCACAAATGTTTTTAAATGCCTCTGTGTCAGTATCACCCTTCCAGAATTGGTACAGGAAGCAATGACGAATATTTGTCTTTTGAGATATATAATCTTCCATGGGATTAAAATCCGAAAAGTATTTGTTGTGGAGACGAACACGTCTCTCCAAGTGATGCTGAGAACCATCAGGAGAAGAGTTAAACAAGGTGGGGCTTTCCTTCCGGATCCTTCCCGGAGGGATTCGCAGAGGAGGAGAAAGTGGGGTTTTCCCGTTGGATAGATGTTGCGGTTGTAGTATCTGTTGCGTGACGGAGGCCTTCTCTCCTCCGTTGTTTCCACCCCCCCCACACACACCTACCGTTGCGTGACATCTGTTACGTAACGTGGTATGACAGTCTATGACAAGCTTTAGAAAAGCTATGAGCAGCTAAGACCAGCTTAGACAAGTTAAGACCAACAGCCCGAATGGAAATACTCAGGTGTCCCCGTTAAAAACGATCTTGTGTCACAATCTGGCTCAGATGTGGAGGGGATGCAAGTAAATCTCGGGACTAAACAAGTAGCGAGTTAGTGATCGATCTTATCTGCTTACTACGTATTTCACTATGACTACGTCGACTTCAAGGGACATAGTTACTTCTTGATTGTTTTTTCCTCATTCAGTGCAATGAAAACATAAATGACAAATTATTGACTAGAAAAGATGATAAACTAATACTAAAAGTAGTTTCTTATTATTCAACTTTGCTTCTAAGTCGGTTAGTCGAATAATAATTCATAGCAGGTAAAATGTATAATTACTTTCTGAATGTCATAATATATAAAATGAGTTTCTTTTTTTTTCCAATCGATTTGAAGATAACTTTCTCCATGTGTTACTCGAAATATATGGCAAAATAGATATTCGTGCATTAGATGTAAAACGCGAATATTTTCTTGTTCGTGGTAGAGTATTAACCCAGTTGTCTTAGAACATTTTATCACTGTGACTTGCTGTAGGAATTGATGACAAAAGAAAAGAAAGCATTACAACACCAGAGGAGAATCACTGGATTTGGCTACAGGGTTTTGTCCCGAAGTCTTCTCTCTCCCCGGGATGCGTGCAGAACAACGCGATTATTTAAACATAGCTCGTCTCATAGAAGGTTAAAAGTGAATTTGAAAAGCAGGGTCACTTAACGCCCTAAGGCATTTTCCATTCCTGCATATCTTCTTAAATAAATATATTGGCGGGTATATATTTATTATAAGTCAATTTAAAATGTTCACTTTTGTCTTTTGAGATATGTGAAAAGATTCGATTTTATTTGTTACAACTGATATTTTGTCACTTGATGCGAGAACTATAATTATACAGACTGTTTGCTTTTCATTAAATAATATAGACAAGTGTTGTCTATTTATTTTATGTAAACTCTTTTCATAACGTCTAATAAGTTTAATAACATTATAATTGAACGAAGAAAGAAATTCACAATATTGATCCATAGTTTTTTTAATAAATAATCTAATCTTTCGGCTTACTAAGCCATTACCAAAGATATCAATTACAACATATTAAGAAATATACGGACAAGAGAGTGATGACAGTCTGTGAATGTTTACATAGATGATAACTAAGCAACGATAAACACCTGCATATAAGACGCTAGAAGCGAAAATCGCACCGCATCTCATGCCGTCAACATGACCACGCGAGAGTGAATTGGAGAAGTATGAAGTATGGAAAGCCGTTGGCACAAAACAGTGGCCTCCGTCACCAACTACAGACATTTAAGGATATTTGTAGAGATTCCATATTTGATTTTGTTTAGGTTGGGTTTAAACTGTTTAATGTATAATGCTTCAAGGATTTTTAGTGTTTATCTATTGTTTTGATGTCGAAGTATAATTGTGTTTTCGACAAGTATTTTACGGAATTGTGTGTGGGGGAAGGCATGTTGTTTTAAATGCCTAAAATGTTAGAGTTTTCATTCCAATGTAGTGCCAATATATATATATATATATGTATCATATCATATCACAGAATTTCGTCTGGTTACTTTACATACAATATACATAATTTTATTTTTTAGTCATGCTTGTTTTAAATACTAAGTTTAAGAAAAACAGCAATCCCCGTGCAAAATACGGGCTGTCCAATCATTGAAATAACTCGATATATATTTTTAAAAAAAATGTAATGATCAGCACCTGATGATTGCGCTGTGCATGAAAGTCCGAGTCGTGCTACTGCTGTGATATATATATATATATATATATATATATATATATATATATATATATATATATATATATATATATATATATATATATATATATATATATATATATGAATATGGTAATAATAAAACGGTACAAAATTTATACTGATAATAGATATAAATTTGTTCGTAATAGTTATTAATAGTGATTTTTTCCAGTGAATCTGTTCGAGCATGAGTGTGTCTGCGTGTTAAGACATACGGTGCATATACAGTATGGATACATAAAATATCTGTATGTCTGTACATATGTAATTACGTATCTACAATATATATATATATATATATATATATATATATATATATATATATATATATTGAAAGAATACGTTTGACCAACACAAGGACTTAAGAATATTAACCATAAAAAACAAATGAAAACTACAGATAAAGTTAACTCATTCACTCCAGTGGCTCACTATTCCTAACAAGCAGGGATTTTTTTTCTCCTGATCATGGCCATGTTGGCCGAAACTACTCGACGAACATAATTGAAATAATAAAACAAAAACATATTAATATACAACCCCGTGTGTCTAAAAATAATTTTAACATTTTCTATTGTTTAACACACACACACACACACACACACACACACACACACACACACACACACACACACATATATATATATATAAATTAACATTCTTTTATTGTTAAAAACATATATATATATATATATATATATATATATATATAAAAATTTTAATATTTTTATTGTTCGAAACTCACACACACACACACACACACACACACACACATATATATATATATATATATATATATATATATATATATATATATATATATAATAATGCCTCAGTAATTTCTTCCTCAGTACTTCAACTGACTTTTCATTCATTTATTTTTGCTTTCATCGATGCCATGTTCTCTGAAGCTTGTTAATGGCCTTTAGGCTTTCCCCGCGTAAACAGGAGTTTTTTTGTCACTGGTGTTGGGAGTATCAGGAATTTAGAGATGCTTAGGTGTGACACAGCCAAAAAATGCTTTGGAACAACTGGTTTAAGTTTACAACAATTTTGCATAGGCAATTTTGTATGGACGGAAGTGAACTTTAAGTATCACTTTGTCAGCAATACAATTTTTTATGAGTATTTCCTATTTCTCTATGAGTAGCCAGAGATAAAACGTTTTTTTTTATCGTCTCTGATTCTGTAACTATATTTCAGAATATATATATATATATATATATATATATATATATATATATATATATATATATATATATATGTGTGTGTGTGTGTGTGTGTGTGTGTGTGTGTGTGTGTGTGTTACCTTAAAAACCGGCTTATCGGCCGGGATGTTAGCTAGCTCCTGCGAAGGACGCTTGATTAGGTCTTCATCATAACAGGCAGTGAGTTGTAGGTGCAATAGGCAACAATAAACTCCAAATTGATCGCCGAAATCAAGTACTGCATTAATATTTAAGCTTACCTTTTAAAAATTCAACGATAATTTTTCTGCTTTTTAATGTACGTATATCCTTACTTTCAGTACAAACAATTATTTTTATTTTTGGGTGATGTCGCTGGATTTCGCAGTTAATTTCGATTATTCCCAAATTTATTTCGAAATTTAAAAAATTTTATCGCACAAAAAAATTCGTCGCAAAAAATCACGTACAAAAATCGCCGAAAACCATCGCAGTCCTAAAAAACTTGGGAATCCAAAATTTGTGGATTGCTTATTCTTCTTTGGATTTTATTAAGAATCTCTTAATTTTTTTCATTTTATTTTTATATTTCTTCCGTTCGTTCATTATTTATTTTAAATTAAATCTTAATTTTTTTAAATCGTATATGGAAAAGTATACAAATGTTTCATAGAGAAAACATTGGCTAATATTTCTACGTCTCGTTGGAGTAGCGAAAAATGTCTTCTAAAGGTATAACAAAGAAAAGGCTGCTACGAAATATCAATCTTCATATAATGCAATGGTTGCTGGGCAATTTCTCAGAGATGAAGAAGAAACTTGGCGCAAAAGAAATGCGGCTCTAAAGAAGGATACTAAGAATACCATAGACTGAACATGGGATTAATAAGGAAGTTTGGGGAAAATGGGAACAAATGAAAAGACAGTTAGACTTAGAATAAAAAAAATTCAGTTGAAATTTCTCGGTCACGTAATGGGAAAAGAAGGCTTAGAAAATTTGACAATCACAAGACATAATGAAGGTAAATGATTTGGGTTTTTTTTTCGGCTTATCATCTTTTTGCCGATTATGTAAAACCCGGAAATATTACTAGATTGTACGATTGAAGATAATAATAATTTTTTTTTATAAAAGTCCTACTAATTAACCAATAGCAGGAGGAGAAAAGTTGGATTCATAACGTTCCCCAGGTTATGTGAACATAACCCCAACAGGAATGTATTTATATTTTAGAGGCTGTGACGGATGGACGGACTGGCAGAAGTCGCAAAATTTTATATATCGATAGATTAACCATTAATATTTTAAAAATTATACTGTAAATAATCGAACTAAAATGTGGATAAAAATTTAAAGAAAATATATGCAAGAAGAAAAATTGCCCCTTTATTAAATATTTATTTGTTATTTGAATCATTAAATTGATATTGGGAGTATTTAGTACGTTAAATAATACATCTTTTTTTTTAAATACATGATAATTTCTTGTAATAAACTCTTCACATTAGTAAAACTAAGTCTAATTTGTATCGACTTCCCTAGCAGCATTTCTTTCCCAAATTTTGTTACGATTAGTCAAGAAATGGCTATTTTAGTAGGTGTGACGGACGAATAGACGGATTGACGAACAGAAATCTCAGAATTTTATATATAAATAATATTGAATCACTTTAGTAACTCACTGTATTAAGATTTACTGAATTGCTTCTCAACCCTTTGTGTGTTATTGATAGCTGAAACATTTTTCGAGTGTATTAAGATCCCTGCCCCAAACATTGAATTACACTTGATAGTAATAGAAGCTTTAGAGTTATTCAATGTATTTCCTGTAAAAGATTACAGAATATCTGAGGAGTAAATGAGATTGCGTTGGGAAATGGATCCAGGAAGGCTTACTCAATATCTGTCCAAGGAATTACATCCGAAACGACACTTTTACTTGGATGATTTCCAATAAGATTAGGTTGTCATTGGCTGTGCTTGTATTTTCTCCCGTTATTTTATCTGCACGCTAATAAAATCAAAGATGCCTTCCAGAACTGAAACAAAGTATTAAGAGATAAGATAATTTCGTAAGACGCAAATAAAATCGTGCAGTGGATACTGGGCAAGTTCCTCACAGATGAAGAAGAGATTAAAAGCGACGGGAAGTGGTTATTTCGACGAATGCTAAGGATACTATGTACAGAGGATATTTCAAGGAAAATAGGAACTGAAAGTAAAGAAGTTTCATGAGTCTAGCGAAATATGCCTTACAAAAAGTAAGCGAAGTATTAAGTGACAGGAAAATTTCACTAAAATCAAAGAAAAGAGTAGAGAACTGTTGTGTAACATATAAACTCTTCAATGGCAGTGACTGATACCAAATAAACTTCATTATAGATGAAGTGGAGACATAAAGAGGCACAGGTGTGATTATTCCAACGAATTAAAAAATATTACTAATAGAATATGTGAGAAAGAGTGTAATTTTAATTGTAATATTAATGGTAATATTAACCGTTTCCCTATAAGGAAATAGTTAGCATTCATTCACCAAGCAGCTAGTACAGTTTTCGGTTGAAATTTATAAAATATTTATGTTAAAATACTTTTTTTAGGAGCAACTATAAAACTAATTAGGAAACAGAGCGTTGAGTATTTAATGCTCACGGGATATAACGAAAGCAAGATATGGTATACAAAACTACGGTTAGAAACAGAGAAAACTAGTGCTAAATTATTATGTAATATCTAATTTCCAATGCAGAGACAAACATTGGAATGTTTCCTCAAATATGAAGAAAAGACTTAAAATGACAGAGATGTTCTCCTACAAAGATACCACAAATAAAACCTGGGAGTACCTAGACTGTTTTCTGGAAAATAAGAAACGTATACTTATAATGAGAACGAGAAAGCTGAAATATCTGGGAAATGTAATGAGTAGTGAGGGCATAATGAATTTAATTTTCACGGCTCACACTGAAAGCAAATTGAGGTATAGGTGTCTGTAGATAGAAACAAAAAAAAATGCTGAGTTGTTAAGTAATATTTAATATTCTTTATGCCAGTGAATGTTTGACAAATTCCACACATAAAAAGGAGAAAATTGTAAGACAAAGGTGCTTTCTTCTGCCGATAAATGTCGAGAATGCAGGGAAATGTGAGTGATGAGAATGACTTAAGTAAAATATGAGCTAAATTCGAACAGAGATAGTTTTTTTTACCTAATGTGGAAGAGGTTCTGGAGAATTTGACATTCACAAGGCTCGCAGAATATGTGACAAATAAATCCGATGAGGCAGACGTATATCGAAAAAATGTCTTCTATAAGCTAAAGAAAAATTTACGAGAAAAAAAATCGTTTACAAAAAAAGTGCTGAACTGCTATATAATATCTATCCCATTTCCCCTGATGAACGAAGAAGTTTAAAGAGATATATGAACCGCAAGTAAACTCGTACATAAGATAGAGACACTTGAAATTTCTGGGACTCATAGTGAGAAAAGAGGGCTTGGAGAATTTGACATTCATAAGATATAGTGAAAGCAAGAGAAACAGTGTGAAGCAGCGAATAATGTACTTACCGATTTCGGATGATTCAACAGAAGAACAAGGAGTGAACACAATAAAAAAAAAAGAAAGTGAAATGTTAGTAAAACCAACAGAATAGACAAAGTTTTAGAAGAGTCATATCCGGTCATGTTCTGAAGAGAGATAACAATTTCAGAAAGAAAAAAAAAATTAAATTCTTTATTTTATAAAGTCTGCCGAAATATTTTGTTTTTTGTTTAGCGGCATATCAACTCCTTATGGGTCATTTAATGCTGAAATTTAAATTTATTGGAAGCATTAGTTATTTCTTTTACAAAAAATGTTTTGCTGCTAATATCTGTTTTTTTCTAAAATATATTGCTGGTAACCTTTTTTTTTTTTTTTTTTGGAAAAGGTATCGCTGGTAATATTTTTTTTTCTAAATTTACTGCTGGTCTTTTACTTTGCTATGTCAATATATTGCTGGTATTTTTACTATAAAAATGTATTCGTACTCCTTCACAGTGTTTTAACTCGAGTTTGGTGGTTAACTCTTTGCCTATATCTCGGTCCCCCCCCGGGTTAGGGTTTATTTGAGAACAACAGTGATTAAGAAGTCGTTCCACGCTCCTAAAAAAAAAAAAAAAAATTCCCGATCAGAGGCATTGCTGCCGGATGTAGTTTATCATCATACCCAGAACGAGAAATGGTTTAGAAGCAAACAGAAGTTATTTGCAACGTAAGATACATGTTGCGTGGTATTCGATCAGTATACTTAAATTTAGTGCATTGATGTTATTTTTGAGGGGGTGAGGTGATGTTGTAAGGGTGGGGGTCAATTGTAGCATGATAACGGCCGGATTATCATTGGAATCACCAATCAAACGCAACTAGAACAATCGAGTAAATATCGAATCGGAGAAGCGGATTTATTGGAAAATAAAAAGCCTCATGAAAGTCAAGGAGATAATTTTAGTTTCGTTGATGTTCAAGAGGGAAGCTACTCAAGTCGATTTTATGTCGCCAACAATTTATATCAGACGTCAAATGGAAGGAACGTCGGGAAGAATTAGCAGAATCCGGAATATCGCGAATAGGCAATGGAATTCAAAAAAAAAATATATATAGATAAGACAGTTGGAAATATTTTGCAGCGTTTTTATCTACATATTGGAACTGAAGGAGAAATACAGGAACACGTTGACCTCATGAGAGAATATTTACTTATATGAGAGATGCAAAAATATAGTTCCATCTTATAGTTAATAACATTTTTCAAACCACCTAAAAATATTTTATCCACATCGAGCTTTTTTATTTCTGATAGTTTGTTAAAGGTGACTTATTTTTACATTGAAGATTTTGTGTAGCTTATCTGTTAGTAATACTTTTTTTTTCATTAGTGTTAAATTTTTATCCGTTTAAATTATTCTCACATACACTGATAGCTGCGAGTTTAGAACCGCAAAGTTCTGTTCTAAAACAGGTTAAAAAAGCGTGGAATTTATTCTTCGAAAAATACACCAACTCTAATTGGTCCATCACAATGCCTTTCTAAAAGCCTAGATCTGAATATTATGGATTATTGTATCTGGAGTATAATCCTAGCTCATTTTTAGAACCATAATCGTGACATCGTCGATATATATATATATATATATATATATATATATATTAGAGTGATACATAATTGAATCATGGAATAATATTCCTCTTGACACTATCCACAAAGCTACTACCTCCTGGTTAACACGCTTACAACTTTGTGTTGAACACTCAGGAAAACATTTCGAACATCTACGATGATTTTTTCAGTTTCTACATGAATCATGATAGTTAAATACATTTCTTTCTGAATTTACCGCCTTTTTTACTAGGAACCTGCAGCTTCTTTTCTCTCACTTCCCACCTGTGGAATTCCCTTCCGATTTCTTGCTTCCCTGATAACTACAATCTTCAAAATTTTAAATGCAACATCAATCGCCATCTTCTGCCTTCCTGAACCCTGTTCTATTTAGTGTCATTTTTCCTCACTTTTCCTCACGAAAGACTTCTCGTTCACATTCACTATCTGTAACGTTTGCATCTTAATGGCATTATCAACTTGCTTTGAAAAAAAAAGACACTTTAGAAATCTATTATTTTGAAATGCATTCGTTGAAAAAAAAAAAGAATCCCAGAAATTCAAGCTGTTAACCGTAGAGATATACATATAGGTTATAAATGTTTGTTTTGTTTTTGTTTTTTATAAAAAAGTCCAGTTTTTATATATAAATAAACACTTTTATTTTTTTATGAGCTAAAATGAGAAAAATAAACTGAGGATATTATTTTTAACGCGATTTACACTGACAAGCCTAAAATATGTACATATTTAAATGTGCATAACCCCAATATTTAGCCTAACATAAGATAATTTGGAAAATATTTATTTCTACTAGTTTCGCTGCTCATACAACGTCATCAGAAAACGATGAATTTAAGTCAGCCGACTCTCTTCCACTGCCTCTGCCTATCACTACATTACGAAAGACCTTCTCACCGCTAGCAATAGATAGCTTCTTCTTGACGATTCTAGAATGTGGTTTAACTACATAGGCACATTATCGGAATTCCTCATTTTCCGGTTGAGTGTTACTTGATGCGGAATGTTTGTATTTAGTTATTTTTTTATGTCCTTCTTCTTTATATTTGGTCAGCAGATGATTGCTTTGAAGATCTCACGTATAGATTTTACCGTTTACTCAATCGTAAAACAGTCGACGTATCAGGCCATTACATTTAATTCGTTTCTGGGGGACATTTAGACCAACATCAGTTTTAGCTTAGTATTCCTTTAATGTTATTTTTTTTTATTTTCGAGCAAAAAAATGTGAACTTAAGTCTGCCAATTTGTTTTTTCTTTATTTTTTATTTATCGCAACTCTCAGAATGTGAATGTCTGATCGTTAATTAGCAGTTCGGTTAAAAAAAAAAAAAAAAACTCGTCAAAATTAATAATAACTGAGAATATCTCCTCGAATAAATTCAGGTAATATTACTACTAATACAACCAGTTTATATCAATAGAGCTAGCGACGTACCAGGAGTTCGTGGAAAATTAAGATCAACAATGGTAAGACAGCTCCCCGGTCACGCAGACTTCTTACAAAAGTATAGTTCAAATCTTTCTGTTTGCTTAATGTTTATTTTGGAACTGAATTTCTGATTAATGACCATAGAATGTCGCTCTAATATTTACGATAAAAACAATTAAGAACTAACAGAATTAACATGAAAAAAATGCAATAAAATAATAATAACTGAAAACGCATCAACTGATGTTTATCCATATCTTGAAGATACTTGTTAGGATAAGAATACGGCGTGACTATATAAGCGCACATACGGAATTTCTTTAATTTCCGGTTGAGTGGCACTTGATGCAGAAACTTTTTATTTATATTTTATATCCTCTTTTTCTACACGAGGACAAGATTAGACTGCGTCGGCTGGTCCAGAATTGCAAGCTACTGGTCAGAATGGTATTGACACGAACGGAATAGGATTTGTTTGGAATCCCTGGACGTGGAATTCGGACAGTGATGGATTGCGTTTGTTTAAGTTTTTATATAATATCAAAAAAAAAATAAAAAAAATACGAAGACACTCAAACGGATGCAAAAAGTAGAAGGGTCAATATTCACTCCCGTCCCGCATTCATAGTCCGTAATGGCTCAAAACACTATTTAGCGATTAAATCCTAACCAATGAGTTGACATGCGTTCGCCAGAACATCTCCCTCTCAATTTCGCTTACAAACGGCCCTCTCATGATAAAGCGAGATAAAAAAAAAAATTAAGAAAATTGTCCGTCTATACCTGGGGTGGCAACATTTAAGAGCCACATGGGATAAAGTTTAGATATTTGCGAGCCGAAAGACAAGGACAAAATTTATACATACGTTTTTATTGCATTAACATTAAACTTAGATTTTAATCCAATACGGCCTCACTTCACACCCAGTAAATAATTATAAAGATTGATTTTTTTTTCTTATTTACATTTTATATTAACTTTAATGAAAAAAGGACATCAGCCTACATATTTCCACGAATCACATATTAACCCATTTCCTGCCATGAGCCTCATTTGGGGATCTGTTAAAATTAAACTCACTACATGTTATTCCTTGTATTTACATTGAATTGCTTACATACATTGCATTTGCAGAGGTATATTTTACAACACTTAGCCTTTAAAGTTTTTATCATTAGCCGTAAAAAGACACTTTCTGTCGTAATTTTACATTTCACGTGTAGAAAAATACTGACTATTTTGAAAAGTATTTTTTTATTATTTCTAATTGATATGTCCCGGAAAGGGATATATTTGTTCGAAGTAGAACAATCTAGCAGGTAACCGTAATGGCCTGGTCCTCGTTGTAGTAGTAGGCAATAGGTGTAGGCAATAGGCGTAGGCAATAGGCGAAGACAGTAGACGTAGCCAATAGGCGTCGTCTTGTACTTCCATATCAGTCTGTAGTTATGGCTGACACCAGCCAATCATTACTGTGAGGGGGAACCCAGGTGTATGCATATTTATTACATCACTAATCAAGATTATTTTTTGATGTTTTATACACATATATATTTGATGTTCTAGATTCTATAAAACTGACAATGGTAAATACTGAAATTAAACATAAGGAATACATAAATTCCTAAGACACCTGTCTGGGCCAAAAATATGCATTAAAAAATTTGGCAGTTAATGGATTAAAGGTCAAAGAGTCGCATGTCATGAGTCGTGGTTTGGCCATCCCTGGTCTAAAGCGTTGTGGTCTGAAGAATTGAAACTATAGACGACACGAAACTCAACATTTACATTAATACATGTCTATAATGATTAAAGACGCAAACTTGTCGAGAGAGAGAGAGAGGGGGGAATGAGAGAGAAAGAAAGAGAAATATTCTTGCCTTTTCTTTGGTAGAAAGAATTGCTCATTGTTAAATCGGTATTATGCTGAGTGTAGCTATTTCTTCTTTGTGCTTGTAAATTTTTTTACAATGATGTTTACTCTGTACAAGGCCCAAGAGCGACTCAAGAACAGGGTTACAGAGAAAGAGACACAGTTTATGGGGATATGTAGCGAAGATAACGGTTGACCCAAGATTTTAGCTAACGGAGAAGTCTTCGTTTGGTAACCAGTTCTACAAAGCAGCAGTTTGTGGGAAGAAGCAGCTCGATTGGAACTTCCATCACACCAACGGATTACGAAGAGAATGAAGATGTTTCGCTACAATTTGCGCGGGTCTTATCCGTAAAGGTTAGAACTAGTGGAACGGAGGAATTTCTTTTGTCTAAACACTTTCCATGAAAATGGGGATAGAGCCCAAATGTCTACCACAAGACCGGGAAGAGAGAGAGACAGGCAAAGATGATCGCTTTCACAAGCTGGTGATTCTAGCTTGCTAAACAACACTCGATAGCAGGCGCCCTTCACTCGTATCTTGCTAATGTCTTCTGTACAGTTTTGAATGGTATCATTTTAAAAATAATCACTTGCGCAATAAATACTATTGATTATACGACACAAAATCACTTTATGCGCCGTAAAATGTGCTAAAGAACGAGGTGATTATTACTGTTGAAACCTGATATTCCAAAATGCCGTTCGCTCACATTATCACAAAAAACAACATCAAATAGTTGCCAATAGTTTTAGAATTGAAACGACCGAGCATTGGTTGGGAGTGGCTACCGGAGGCTTACAAGGGGGAACGGGAATAACGTAGATTCTCGTCCTTTACGTCAATCGATGCTGAATGAAGGCAATTTACTCACGTATTTCAAAAGAACAATGCTGATAACAGAGAGTTGCTATAACAAAAAAGAAAAATGGAAAAAATCTATGCTCTTCTGTGAAGGAATGTTATTGACAGCCAATGGTCTACAAAGATTCTTTATATAATTCGGTGGCAGAACTCAGAGAAACTCGTTATCCCCCATCAGAACATTCTGAAACAGACACTGAAATTTTTAACACTTCCCCAAAGCACGGAATAGCCTTTGAAAACCTTCAGTTAAAATCATGGAATAGCCTTTGAAAACCTTCGGTTAAAAGCACGAAATAGCCGTGGAAAATCTTCAGTTAAAAGCACGGAATAGTCGTGGAAAATCTTCAGTTAAAAGCACGGAATAGCCGTGGAAAATCTTCAGTTAAAAGCATGGAATGGCCACTGAAAACCTTCAGTTAAAAGCACGGAATAGCCGTTGAAAACCTTCAGTTAAAAGCAAGGAATAGCCGCTGAAAAGTTAACATACACATTTTGATGACAAGAATATTCGGGTATTGCTGGATATTGGATTAGTATAGTGTGGGTAGCATAAGGGTTATCGGTATTGAAAATAGAAGGAGACGAGTTCAAACTCAGTCCTTGTCTGTTCCATTAAATTCGACGAAACGCCCTTGGAAAATTGCACGAATCCATCTCTTTTCCCAGTCCGTAGCAAGCGTGAAAAGACCGTCTAAACTTAGAGGGCAACCAGACCGAGAATAAGAAACACAACGGGCAAACAGTGCATTATCTTTCTCGAGAAGATATGATAATTTCACAGATAATAAACAAAAAATGAATCTGTGGAAAGCTACGATCGTCTACATCCCGGCACAAAATAGCATTGAGAAAAAAATGCAATAGTAGCGCAGTGGTTCAGTCGCGGGCATTCGAAATTTAGAAAAGCAATTTGTATATGAAAATTACTATTGTGAAATCAAAAGCGTGGAGAAGTCAAAGAGAAGAATCTAGATTCTTTTTTTTTTTTTTTGGAAGATGTCATGGAAAATTCAAATATCAAATTTCTTTATTTCAAAATCTTTTAACATATATGTATATAAAAAAGAAATTGTGAAGAGCAAGGACTGGGCTGATGACAAAAAGTGTTCTTCTTACAAAAGGAAACAACTCCTTTACTACTGCACCAAACCTCAATTGGTAAACATCGAAAAACTTAAGGAAAATTAATTCCCTTTAATAATATGTAGAAATATCTAACCTTTGCCTGATGAAGGTTGCGAGACCAGAACCACGCGTGATATGCAAAATAAAGTAAAATATATATTTAAAAAAAAACAACATGACATACCCAAAAACGTTTGCCGTTTCTCTCTTCTTTTTAAAATGTACACCATTCTCTCTTTTAGTAGCAACTATAACCTCATCCTTATATACATATACATATATACATATATATATATATATATATATATATATATATATATATATATAAGGAAGAGGTTATATATATATATATATATATATATATATATAAAGAAGAGGTTATATATATATATATATATATATATAAGGAAGAGGTTATATATATATATATATATATATATATATATATATATATAGTTACGGTTGATTGTTTTTGGTTAGCAACATATCAACTAATTAACCCATAGCTGGGGGAGAAGAGGTGAATACATACCATTTCCAATGATATTTTCACGTAAGTGAATATAAGGAACGCAACTGGAATTGGAACTCGGCTCTACGATTAACAATTCCGATACATTACACAACTCACACATCCAAGCCTAAAGCCCCTAGTATTTTCAAGCGGTCACCCATTAAGGTATTGACCAACCTCGATGTTGCTTAACTTTGGTGCACGTACAGGAACTGATTTTTAACATGATGCGGCCTATGTATTCCAAACAATTATAATTTCAAATTCCATGTAAATGTTTTAGATATCATGTTGCATATATATATATATATATATATATATATATATATATATATATATATATATATATATATATGTATGTGTGTGTGTGTGTGTGTGTGTGTGCGTGCGTGCGTTTCACGAGTGGGTAAAGTTATGTGGGTGACAGAGTTATATATTTGTAAGCTCCTTGTTTATTTGATATTAGTTTCAGTCCAGAAATTCATGTCTGCCATTATTAATCGCAATTTTATGACAGTAATCTCATTGATAACATTATTTTAAGAAGAAAAATTAAAAAGTGATATCTGTTTTGCCCTCATGAAGTAAACTGTCATTTTATATTTCTATTTTATGAGCTATGTGTTCACAGATATATATATATATATATATATATATATATATATATATATATATATATATATATATATATATATATATATATGTGTGTGTGTGTGTGTGTGTGTGTGTGCCTCGATCCAAAAGTAATGTCTCCTATTTTTTTGACCCACAAAAGTGGATGGTGGTGGTATTCCAGTAGACATTAGGCCTGCATTCCTGTCACGCATATATTTAGTAGCCAGGCGACAGTGTAGCAAAATCTAGTCTGACACGAAAGTGCGTCAGAAAATATTAAATTTTAGAGAATCAATATATAATGAAAAAAATAAATAAATAAAATAGATATTAACAACCCACAAACAAGGAGTAAAGAGCCAGGATGATAAAATAAAGGCACCATTAGAAGGTAAATCGAAACAAATATCGCAAAAATAGTAATAACAGGTTTCGATCCTCGCTCCTGAGAGACAACTGTGTATAAATGTGAAACGTGTAAACAACATAAATATATATATATATATATATATATATATATATATATATATATATATATATATATATATATATATATATATATATATTATAAATTAATTGATTTAAAATATGGTTATTTTCGCTACACAGTTCCAACCATGTTTCAAAAACATGTGAAATATTATAATAATAGTTTTATATATAAAAGAAAAGTTTACTGAATCAGTGAAATTAAGTAACCATTTCTGCTGTCATAGTCATATACAAAAAAAAAAAAAAAATGTAACCTCATATACATACTTAAACTTAATGTTAAAATAATCCTACATAATATAATGGATTCTAATACATTTAACTGTTCTTAAAAAAGAATATAGTAAAATAAAAAATTAAAAAGGAAAATATTTCAAATCGTAGTTAAATAAAAAGTATTGTAAAAAATCTTTAATTTTAAAAGATGACGTTGAAAATTTTTACCGTTAACAATTTTTTTTTTTTTTTTTTTTTTTAAATTCAGACGACATCCATTCAACCGACGTCAGGTTTCAGTGTAAAATACATCCTCACCCCTTACCAAAATGTAGCTAATAACTGATACAATGATACTGTCATAAGGAAAATCTAGACACCCCGTGTTCAATTTGAGTAGAATATTCTGTAAGCATGGAAACGTGATTTTAGCTGTGTATTTAAAACCCGGTAAATTTTAAAAGTTACTCCAAAATTCGCTTGAAGATGAAATGGAACTAATGCTTTTAATTTATTTGCAAAAATAAAATTAGGGTTTTTAGCTTCTATTTTTGAAACATGGTTGAACTGTGTAGCGAAAATAACCATATTTTAAATCAATTAATTTATAATATTAATGCTCTGTAAATTTACATTGAGCACTATTTTGTAAAAATAAAATATCTATAAGAACACCGGATTTTATATCTTACTGTTCTTTTTTTTTATTTATATATATATATATATATATATATATATATATATATATATATATATATATATATATATATATATATATATATATATATATATATATATATATATATATATATATATAAGGACTAAACACTAAACAACCATGAACAACCTACCTAGGTTTCACTTAAACTGATCTTCAGGGTAACCTAGCTAAAGAGGAAATGACATGAAACAGTATTGTTTTGATAGACTTACAAGTTGTGCTATCCGAGGTTTTCTTCCAACCGGGTATTACTAGTAGTTTAATATATATATATATATATATATATATATATATATATATATATATATATATATATATATGGACACATAGCTCATAAAATAGAAATATAAAGTATATCAAAATGTTTTCAATTAAATTTTAAATTAAATGTTACGAACAGTGTAATTATACTCCATTTTTTTTTCATTTTATCTGTATCTATCTATCTATCTATCTATCTATCTATCTATCGATATATATATATATATATATATATATATATATATATATATATATATATATATATATATATATATATTCAGTTTTGCCTGACAAATATTTTTCGGCTTAAATTTTAAATTTATCAACTGCCAGATTTTTTATTTTACAGGCCTGGTTACCAAAAAAAAAAAGAAAAAAATCTCTTTTTTTTTTTTAACTTCGCTTCATATTTCATTTCATGTTTTCACCTTAACGATTTTAATGTTTTTAATCATTCTAATTCTCTAATGCTTTACGGTGTCACATATATACACTACAGTTCAAAATTTTGAAGCGAACCCCAGAGTTCGCATGGGATGAACTTGATAGAAGTTGTCTTAGAAACATTTAAAAAAAAAGAATGGAATCAATTATTAAACTTATGCTGTAGGAAACTTTTGTAACGAATACCAAAAATCTTTGCTGCAGTAATCAAGAGAAAGGAAGATATTTAAACGTGAACAAAATTTAATCATAAATATCTTTGTTTTCTTTTTGGCATAATAAAATTTCTAATAAAAAAAGTTTCATTTTTTTACCCATGGAAAATAATTTTCTATTACTTAAAGTACAAAACAACTACGTTTTGGGCCAGTTTAAAAAGTAATTACCATGGGTTTCCTCAAACATTTGAACTGTACTGTATATATATATATATATATATATATATATATATATATATATATATATATATATATATATATATATATATATATATATATATATATATAATTATATCAATGTATATATATAATACCGATATATATATATGTATTTATAGAGCGAGAGACTAATAACAAACAGGGAATGAGCAGGAAAAAAAATTACACTGTTGTTATTTTTTATATATTTCTAAAGAATTAATGACTTTATTTTTAATCCAACATTTTAACTGCTTCAAACGCTATTATAGTGGATAATCATATTTAAAATAGACGGCAATTTTTATTCTTAGTTTAAAGAATATGCAGGCCGATAGACGTTTACACCCTATTATAATTAAAAATAAAATAAAAATCGGTCATCTTTTCCAAGTACGAGTGTCTACTATTATAACAATCGTATAATTGAAATGATTTTCCCTTTCATGTATAATTACATTGGACATATACCACTACATAACTATCAATAAGATTCCTATTACACCTCTTTGGTTATAAATTAATTAGGATTCTTTTAAACACACATAGGAACCTACCAAACTCCATTCTCGACATAGTTGTAGAAAATAAAAGTATAATAATCTCATCCACAGGCAAAATATACTAAAAATAATGGAAGCCCTAATAAAGAAAAATGGAAAAGTCAACTCATTAACATCAACTGTGAACAAGGCCACAATGTGCTGACCGTTTTTGGAAAATAAAACATTCCATTAACTCTAGAAAGACACATTAAGAAACCCATACATTCAGTTAAAAATAAAATTAAAAATCATCATTGATAATCGCTAAACGAATAGCCGAAATCGCACGGATATACAGAAGATTTGAACAGTTTTTACACTTTATGTCCGCAAAAGAAAAAAAAGAAAATTCGATAAAAAAATTCTTAATCACAGTACCTTGTCTTTAATGAAACTTGTATAAAAGAGGGATTGCTGCCGAAATACACCATATATATATATATATATATATATATATATATATATATATATATATATATATATATTTACCTTCATAAAGTCGGTTAGAGGTCAAACCACGTCGGCTAAGTATTGTTTTTACTGTTGTCTTGTTTTATTAATTTCGTCTCTTCTACAGATACACTCCATCTGAGAATATTTAAACGCTCACTCATATATATATATATATATATATATATATATATATATATATATATATATATATATATATATATAGAGAGAGAGAGAGAGAGAGAGAGAGATAGATAGATAGATAGATAGATAGATCCCCGAATAGATACCTTATGAAGAAAAATACGTTAAAATATTTTTAAAATCCATACTATACGAAAAAAGTATAAAATCCATAAAACATTTAGACGAAAACGAGGCTCATTATATTACTGCAACCTTCATAACTAATGAACTTCAAAGAAATCTAGTTAATGTTTAAATAAAAATTTATCACGAACACTTCAGAAATAGTTAAGATTTGAATTAACAAATAATAATTTTTTAAAAATCCTAGAAAGATGAAGAGTAAAGACGCTTCAGTTTCAAAACGGTAGAAAAAGCTGTTTCCTAACTTCAGCTCAAAGCATCAACCAATCGGCTAAAAATTGGTTAATGCTGTTGTTTATTGCAAATTCTAAAATAAAGCTAGAATTATAGAGACTGAAGATAGAAAGCGAAAGACAAGGAAATAAATTAAAGATTTCCTCAAAACTGTTAAAGGTTTATAAAACATCCGTTATGATTCTTATACAACTCTGATATCAGTTAAAGCTTTCTACCTATAACTAATTAATAATTAATTAATGCTAATTAATAGACGCTGTCCTAAAAATGGAACCAAAAGTCGTAACGGCTTCATTTTGAGTTATTGGTTTTTTATATGATCGCCTCTTTTCAATGGTGCGTCTAGTGAAATATTTTATTGAAAATAATTTGTTTTTCCCTCTACAACAGATGGCTTAGGTGGTAGTTCTTTGTGGCCAGTTTGATTAATTGAGATTTTATCTTTAAATTCTTCTAAGAAATTATTTGCTGACTCATGGAACCATGGCTTCTGTATTTTCAATATGCTTCGAATTTTGTCTCTTCTTCAAACCAAAGTAAGCCTAACAAGGAACGAGAAGAGAGCAAGCGAAATAATGTCGAAGAGAAATGAAGATGTCGATTGAGAGAGAAATGTCTAACCTGCTAATGTCTAGAGAAACGGACAAACTTTTTTTTTTTTTTACATCCTAATGTGGCTTTTATGTCCCACATTTGTCCTCGATTTAAATCGAACTCTTCAGATGTCTGGAGTCCAACTGTAATTGGCAATATAAGAGGCCGAACCTAAAAGAACCATCTCCATTACTGATGTCTCCTCATGCCTATGGCGCTGAAACAATGCAGACATTTTGAAAAGAAATGTGTTGGTTAACGAGTCAGTAGTTGGCGACACCCGGAACCTTGCTATTTGTACTAATGATTAAAGTAAGCCTAGCGAAGATCAAACACAATACTCAGTCGTAATTGATCTATCAAAACAACCTTGCTAGCCATTATACCACGTCGAAGCCTCGTCACCCGCTCGCATTCGAGCATCGGAATCGTCATTCTCTTTCCTTATTCTCTATTGACGGTGGCGGAGATCGCTGTGAAGGCACAGCCTACTCGTGAAGAGTCCTGATTGGGAGTCACAGAGGTGTGTGGGTGGTGGACGCGACTGGTCACGTCGATCCCTCCTGGCAGAACGTCGCAGTTCTTCATGTTGCCGGTTGGACTCGAAATTTTCAGTACCCCCCCACCCCGAAAGGTCCCACTTCAGGAAGGCCGATTTGCAGCAAAGGTTTCCCAGGTCTCAGTGCCAACACAAGGCTGTGTCAGGGATGTTTTCAACGGATCCTTGAAGTGTCATTTTGAATCTCCGCTTAGTCTCATGCTGCTGGCCAGCTCTCCAAACAGAATGATACATAGGAGTCGAGTGGGACGCATTCTGGACACCTGATCCGTCCAGCCGAGGCGATGTTGAAGGATGGTAGCCTCAATACTGGAGAAGCCCTCGTTGTTAGTGTTACAGTTCTCGCAACTTATGCGAAGGATTCTTCGGAGATTTGTTTGTTGGAACCGCTCCAGACAGAACAGTTATTGTACGCAAAATAATTTTTCTGTAACTGGAATTTTAGAATTCGAACTAAATTAGGATAATAGTTCAAAGCTTTTTGTTTTCTTTTTATCTTAGCGGTTTTTTCTGGGTTTTTTTAGCAAAATCAAGTAGGATAACCGACAAGTCCACGATCCAGATTTAGAGAGTTTTATTCTTTCCATAATATTTCTGGCGCTTCAAATCACGTGTTATATCTTTTCAATTTAAAAGTGTTCTTCTTTATCTATGTACAGCGTCTCTTCAGATCATGACTCTCCACAACTTCTTATCCCATTCTCACCAGGTAGGTATATATCGTTCCCCATCTCTCTTCAATTCAGTATGCCATGTGAAGTGTAATTTTTCCAAACTAGCCTTACTCACCATTTGTTCAAGTAATTTTTGCTGTTTCTAAAAATCTCTTCTTTTATTTCTTTACCAATTTGCCAGTGTTTTGATGATTGTTTACTTTTATAATTAACTTGATTAATTTTTAAAACAATGCCAACTTTTCGTTGAAACTAGAAAGCACCTCAGCATTTGGGTCACAGCTTAAAAGTAAAAAGTAGCGAGCTCAATGTTTAAAGGGAAATAAGTAATGTTGGCATTTTTAATAATATATATTTTGAAGATTTGTACACATTAATTATAAGGACATGAGATATATGAAATAAACAGCTACTAAATATTTAAACCTATCCAACTGCATTACTAAGAACAATTGTCCATCTTAAGACAAATGCAAAGAAAAAGATTGTGTAACACAGCAGAGTAAATGTAAATGACTTGACCCAGACAACAGCCTGATATATCATTTCTCAAAATGTGTAATTAAGGAAATGCTCCTCAAGTTATATTTATTTATAGCGAAGTTTGTATATTATTTTTATTCCAATGAACATAGGGAGTGTTTTAACAAAGGACAGAAAATGCGACAACGAAATGCGCAAGGCATTATATTAGCAAAAAGATGCCATCCAAAAGCGAATCAAATTAAAAAGGGAAACGTCGTTAGAAACAAAGGAAAAGGATACTGAACATTTACATATCAGTCCTCCTATATGACAGCGAACGCTGGACAACCTCCTCACCAATGAAGAAGACATTTGAAGCAACAGACATGTGATTCTACAAAAAGATACCGAAAATACTGAAGAGAAGTTGTGAACCATGAGGAAGTTTTAAAGGAAATGGAAATAAAAACGACTTTCTAACACCAGAAAGAGACAGTTGAAATTTCTAGGATATGTCGAGAGGAAAGAGGGCTTGGAAAATTTGACACTCCCAGAACATATTAAGGACAAGAGGAAGAGAAGAAAACAGCTAATGATCTACCTAACGAGCTTTTGCTATGATCAACAGCACAACGTTTAGAAAAGATAGCAAAAGAAGACATTTAATAAGAGCTATAAAAGACAGGAAATTGTGGAGGGCCATGATAATCCACGAAGGCACTAGGTATATAGATGAAGAAGAAACATACAAGCATATTTTTTAATAATGTTTTTCTTAAATGAAGGCTCGGTTCTTAAAAATACGCAGGTAGTGTTACAGGTATGGACAAGGAAAATGTAGCCGTCGAGGCGAGTTCAAAATCAAGTCTTCTGTTGCTTTCACTTTGGCAAAAATGCCTTCGGAAAAAGAGTGAATCTGTCTGTATTCTCAGCTATGTCGTACATAGACTTGGTTCTCTAGATTCTCACAGAAGAATACAATGGGTTTTCATTCAACAGACAATCTCAACAATTGCACAGGTATTTCATGAATTCAAAAATCCTCGAAGAAGTTAGCACTGAATACTAAACACAAAACAAAAGAATGTAACTTCAAGGTTACGAGTCGGAAAATTGTCGAGGGAAACTTTTTAAAAGATATATTCTATGCAAGAAAACCTGCATGTCAAAATGAAAGAAGAATTCTGAATGAAAACAAAACAAGAAGGATACATCGATGGAAAGAAAAAACTATAGATATGCTAAAATATTTGATGAGAATGTTATTAGAATGCCAAAATGTATATTTTAAAACTGGTGCTGCATTTTATAACATATACAGCGTATTAATCTAAAGCTCACCGCAGAGGACAATCGTAAGCCCAAGAAGTTTTTTTTTTTTTTTTTTTTTTTCCAAGGGGACTGTGTACAGCTTTACTTTTCGTAATGGCAATATTATCACTTAATTGCATCTTGGGTAATTTTAATGGATGTTATAAATAGAAAAAATAACAAAGAAAAAATCAATCTCTAATGGGTATAGATGACTTTAAAATATTTGCCAAAATATTTTAAGAAGTTGGGAATTAAAAAAAAAATGGTCATGATTTTCCACAAGGATAGCATTATAGTGCATTTCAGAATCGAGAAATCTAGAATTGAATTTAAGTTTCCAAATCTAAGGGAATTATCCTTAAGTCAAACGGAAATGAATAATACATAATAATTCTTGGAGTCCAAAGTCGTACAGTCTCCCTTCAAGACTTAGGCGATCATGGCCCACCACATCTTCCTGTCCGTTGTGGCTCTTAATAAGTTTTGTGTTTTTGTTATTTCTCCCAAGCACTGTTCTACAATTCATTTGATCATGCTCGTCAAGTATATTACACGCTGTTTTCCTCTGTCCCTCTTTCCTTCAATCGGTCCCATGAGTATCAGATTTTCCAAGCCTTCCTTCCTCATTACGTGCCCAGAAACCTTAACTGTCTCTTTCTGATGTTAACTATAAGTTTTCTTTTTTGTTTCCATTCTCTCTAAAACCTTGTTTTGTACACATGTTCGGCTCATGGTATCCTCAGTAGCTTTCTTTAGAAGCACGTTTTTGTTGCTTCAATTCTCACATTCATCTTTGAGGAGATTGTCCAGCATTCTCTGTTATAGAGGAGAACATATATTATGTGTTAAGTGCTCTCTTCTTTGTTTCTAACGATAAATATCTGTCTCTTAATACTCTGCTTAGATTTTGGAATGCATCTTTGGCTATTCCAATAGATCTTCGAATCTCAATGTGGCACTTTTCCGTCTTCTGTTAAGACACTTCCCAGATATTTAAACTTCTATAGTTGTTTGATTTTAATATCCCCGATTTATAATTTGCATTTGGGGCTCATGCTTTTGCTTATAACCAAGCATTCGGTCTGTTTGTAGTTTATACTTAGTCCTTTCTTCACGCTTTCTTTTGTTATCTTCTGTAGGAGATTCTGTAGTTTCCTTTAAGGAAAAAATGGATCTCTCAGAAATTAATCACGAACATGAGGGTCACTATATGTACTGCATTCGAAGTTACATTGGATTTATCACTCAAACGAAGACACGATTGTGTAGCAGAACAGAGAAACTTTGCTCGTGCAACGTTGGATATCTTTGGTAGTATTCTGTAAATGCAAAATTGTTAGTCAGGTCAATTACATTCAGTCACAGCGAAGATTGTATCTGTTTTTAGATTTTCTTCCAGCAAAAATGCAAGCATGATTTTCATTATTTCTTTTCCTTTTCCGTAACTGAAGACGACGTGAGTAGTGTAACGGTTATCGGCACCGAAAGCGGAGAATCGGCCGGCCGAGTTCAAACGCTGCGCCTATTCTATTGGCTTCACTTTCGGACAAATCTCGCGCGGAAAGGCGTAGAACACCTCTTTTCCATACCCGCTATGGGTTTAAAAGTAACACTCTGGACTAAGACTAAGAGAAGGAAAACTCTGAATTCCAACCCGTGGAGACTACAACGGGAAGTCACTCCACTATCTTTTCCCAAGATATTAGGTTGGTGCAAAATAATGACGTAATAATGTCTTTTTTTGACGTATTTTTAACGTCAAAAAACGACATTAATACGTCATTATTTTTGCACCAACCTAATATATATATATATATGAGATAATGATAAATATATATTTTATATATCAAAAACAATATTGGGAAAATGTATGACAAAGTGTAAAAAGTTGTCCTGTGAGGCGTTTCGTCTTTTAGTCCGATTTTTTTTAAAAACATTTTGTACTTTGTCACACATACACACGCACACACACACACACACACACACACACACACACACATATATATATATATATATATATATATATATATATATATATATATATATATATAGTGGGGGTGGTTGTGTACAAGTGTTTTCTTTTCTGGACACAAAGCGTGTAAAAACTCACTAACATTAACTACGAACACGGTCACAATCTGCTGACCTTGTTTGGAAAATAAAACATCCCTATAACATACACACAACCCATACATTCAAAAGCCATACAGTTAAAAAGTAAAAATAATGTCATCCTTGATAATGGCTAAATGTATAGCCTAAAGTACTCGGAAATGCAGAACATTTGGAGAGTTTTTAACAAAACATGTATAAAAGTGGGATTGCTGCCTATATACACTATACACACATACATATTTATTGTGTATTTCGTGGCAAGACGGAAAAGATGTATCAGAGACTCTACTTGGTTTTATTGAGAAAAAGAAAGAAAGAAAGAAAACAGAAGAACCACTTTGTCGATACGTAAAAAGTCACAAGGAACGACAGAAAAGACATATCAGAGAGGCTATTTGATTTCAGTGATAAAAAGGAAGAAATAAAGAAATCAAAATTCAAACAGGTAAGCCGTGAAATTTTCACGGGTACTATAGTAAAATAAATATTTGGTCAAAGAACAAAGTAGTCGGCTAGAATTTATAAAATACTGCGTCCTTCTAGTGACATCGATATATAAATTTATGTGAAACGGACAGACGGAGAATGAGGACGCATCACAATTTAAGATGGCGTCGACACTGCCATTAAGGAACTCTGGGATTACATAAAGATTGAATAATGGAAGATTATTTAGATATTCTAATGGAATAGATGAGAGAAAATAAAGATCAAAGAGGAAAACACTAAATCGAGTTTAATGTAGACTCAGAACAATTCAATTAAACCCAACTAAATTAGTCCAAGTTAGAATGCAAAAACATCGACACGGGGAAACAGATATAAAGATTTCGATCAAATAGTAGGCGTATCATATAATTAAAATTAGTTTCATTTTAATGATGTCCCTCTTCTTTTATGTAACTTACAGCTTCAGGAAATGGGCGATTATGGCTCTCCACAACTTCCTATTTTGTGTAGCTCTTAAAAATGTTTATATTTTTACTCTCCTTATTACGCGGGTTACTTACTGTCATTATTCTAAATACCCTGCGAGTGTCATATTCTCCAAGCTCTCTTTCCTCAATATATATCCCAGAAATTTGAATTATTTCGGATTCTGACGATAAGTACTTTTGTTTCAGTTTTTTTCAAAACTTCCTCTTATTCACGTGTTCAGTCTATGGTATTCTCAGCATCCTTCTGTAGAACCATACCTCTTTTGCCGTAAATATTCTATTCATCATGTTAGGGAAATATTCAGCATTCATTTCCATATAGGATGTTTTATAGCACTCCTTTCTTTCACTATTGCGAACATTTCCTCTTTCTTAATAGTGTGTTTAGCTTTTGAAAGGCATCTTTCTCTATTCCAGTATGATTTCGGATTTCTTTTGTCTGTTAAGCCATTCCCCAGATAGTTAAATTTCAGAACTATCTTGTTTTTTTTCTTTTATAGTTTTAGCTTGCAGCTTATGCTGTTCATCTTGAGAAACGGCCATACATTCTATTTTCTTAGCATTAGTTTTTTTCTTCCCACTTTCCTTTATTACTTATAGGTTTTGTAAAAACGTCGGAGATGGAGATGAAGAAAAAAAGGCGCCTAATATAATTAAATTTAACTTCTTTTACAAGAGGTCACCGGATTTATAATATTAACACTTCCACAGCTGTGAAAATACAAACACATTTTTACGATACTTAGATTGTCTGCTATCGATATATATATATATATATATATATATATATATATATATATATATATATAATGAAAACACCGTGTAGTATTGACCCCGTAGAATCCGTATTATAAACTAACGCCCAATGTCATTTCCAATTAGGCGTAGAGTTAATTTTTTTATGGCCAAACAGGCGTAGATATATAGTATTACATTTTGTGGTTAAAATTATGTGTTGGGGCGTAAACTATCCAACCGATTGCAACAACCATGTGAAATCGCCGACAATGTCTTTATACTCATTTATTTCCAATAAATGACAATTGCAGATTCATTACAAAAGGGTTTCAGTACAGACAGGCAACAATGAGGCAGTGTGTTGGTACCAATCTAGTGAAATGACAACAATGCAACCCCCCCCAAAAAAAACCTCAATTTTTATAAAAAAAACATAGATATAGGTTGGAATTTCTTTTCTAATTCGATTTAGATCTGTTCTTTCTTTAAAATCTTTGTATGATGGGTGTTTTATTCCCCCCCACACACCTGCGAATACGTGGTATTGTGGTATATGTTGAATTGAATGGAGAAGTATGGCTTCTTGTGTTGATTAGAGCGAATGGGTCGAAAGTTGGATTAGCGAGGTGTAGGATAGAAAGTGTTCGTTAGTCCCTCAACACTTTTCTTCGGCCTTCTTACACAATACCATGTACTCTTATTAATAAATTGTTCCTGTCTTTTTTTGTCTTGAAGTCAAACCGCAACAATCGCTTGTCGGCATCTCTTTCATGTTTTAACACCATACTTATTTTGTGAAAGTTTTGCCTTATTACTGCCCTTTCGTCTTGCTCAATATTATTTCTGCAATGTAATTTTCTTTTTCATTGTAGTGGTTTCGTTTGTTTTGGTTTGTTTTGTTTTACTGTACATCAATCTCAATGGGTCATTTAATACAGACAACATTTTTTTTCCTGGTAATACTTTTGTTTTGTTAAAAATCTATTTCTGTTAATATTTTTTCCTCGAAAATGTATAGCTGGTATTATTATTTTTTCAAAAACGTATAGCTGATAATATTATTTTTCCAAAACATATAGCTAGTAATATTTTTTCAAAAACGTATAGCCGGCAACATTATTCTTTCAAAATAACAAAAAAGAAAAAAAAACACGTATAGCTGGTAATTTCTTTCAAAAACTTACAGCTGGCAACATTATTTTTTCAAAAATGTATTATCAGAGACCTTGCTGTTGGACGTAGTTTATCGCCATACCCAGGACGCGGATGTAGCTTATCGTCACACCCATAACGCCATTGTAGCGGGATTGGCAAATAGGATTTTACCTATTTGCATATGTTGGTTATAAGATGAATAAACTGTAGTCAGGCAAGAGAAAGTTGACTATTGATTACGTATTGTAAAATAACACTATATCAGATACTTGCTATTGTTAATTACAAACATTTTCAATTCTGTTTGTTGGGAATTTCTATCAATTACATTTATCTGTAGCCAGTTATTCTACACAATGAAAGTCTTTCAAATACAAAAATAAATATAAATCAGTAATTCGTGTAATTATTTATAATACGATGTCCGTTTAAGATGTAAGCGATCATGGCTCTCTACAGCTTCCTTATCTGCGAATAATATAAATATTATAATTGATAAATATAAGTGAGTGATTTTTCTGTTGGTTTCTTGTTTTTTAAATCAGTCATTTCCTTCTTCTAGACTGGGTACTCCAAAGCCTAATTTATTCTGCTGTTTAATCCATATATGCGGGAGACGTTCGATGAAACGGATTCTCTCCTTATCCAAAGCTAATAATGCAAAATGAAAACAAATGACTAAAAGGGAATTTGAACTCGGTCTGCTGATTCCAGTTTTCTGGTTGATAAGCCCCGTTTTGTAAATGATGGAGGTCTGTTTTCCATCGCTTTTTTTCCCACGAGTATGAAGCCTACCCTGATGTCTAACTTCTAGGCGTGGCGAAAAGAAATGGGTCCATGTCTTTCCCAAATACATCAGCTCAAAAGTAAACGTAACAGACTAATAGAGAACTTGAACATGATTTCTTGGTGTCACTTTCCACACTCGATAACCATAACCCGTTACCACACATTCATATAATTACAGCTTAAAAATAAAAATAAAGGTAATTTAATATCTCCAAAATGATTTCATCGTAGATTCAAGCAGTTGAATGGAGGTTACATCAGAGGTTCGAATATTACGGCATCTGTACGGATACAGGTTGTTCATTATTATTTCTAATAATTAATTGTTAATTAACCTACTTCATTAATTGCTAGAATATCTACCTGCTTTCCAATTAAGCGATGCAACTCTGCTCATTCGTCTTCCCACTCATCTTTATGGAACCGACTCAAACAACAATTATTCGGAAAATATAAAACGCAAATATTTAGATAGTCAATCCGGAAGTTTCACAGAAAGAAAGGAAAGCGCTAATATTATGAACAGGCTGTCGTGGGTAAAAACAGGGTCAATTAAGGAGAATTTAACCGGAAATCATATGGCACGGATGATAGAAGTTGGTAAATGTTAACTTACGGATAATTCAGACTCTCATATTTGTAAGTCGTTCAAGTTACTGAGTAGAACAGGGGTTGATGGCCCGTGCAGTTTTATTCTTCTTGATTTCTCCATCAGTATTTTTACACGCTTTATCAGGTGCAGCTAGGAAATTTTCTAAAATCCTGATACGAATTAGAATGCTAGATTTATCTTAACCTACGTATTTGGCTGTGATGATCTGAGACAAGATTGAAAAAAAAATGTTTTCTCCATGAGTAATATACGAGGCTACTTAACACTGACAGAAAGTAGATAAAGGAAATATATATATAGAGAGAGAGAGGGAGAGCTGGATAAATTGTCGTCAAATAACGCGCAAATGAAAATAACACTGACATCTCATTTTAACACATGTATCTAAAAATTTACACAAAAATATCATGAAATACTAATAAATTTATTCAATAAAATTGTCATTGGTTGACCACAGCCTCCAGACGACTTCAGAATCTTCTGTAACTCTTCTGGGCGATCTCCTTGCTTAAGTTGGTGAATGCTGCAAAAATGCTTGCCTTCAGTTCATCTTTGATGTTACAAGAAGTTTTATTGTTCTCACGATCAACTGCTTCCCACACATAATAATTAAGAGGTTTGCTGTCGGGGGAGTTAGGTAGTCAGATGTAAGGGGTGATGTGGTCACAGATATTGTCTGACAGCCATGACTGTGTTCGCCTACTTGTGTGGCATAATGTAGAGCACTGTTGGCTCAAGGCAGTCCTACCTCTTCAAGGTATTTGATGTAGACCTCCGTGTTGAGTCTGAGGTATTCACTAACAAATTCAATAGTTCTTTTCTTATCAGAACGATCAGATTGAGTTTTCCGAGTTCGCGCATCTTCTTAATCACCATTATAATTCTCCAACTGTTTCCGAATCATTTGTACTGTCCTCAGGTTGATATGCAAACGCACCGAAAATGTCCGTAATGGAGTTTCCGACAGCAGGTAGTTTCCAAATTTCTGTGGAGTGAATTGTGTCATGGTGTTCTTTTCCTTACAGACCGGTGCCCAGCTGACCCTATTATATTGCGCAACAGACAAAATCAAAACAAACAACGTGCATGCGCGAAATAAAAAATTTTCTCGACACGGTGGAGTAATGGATAGCGGCTTGGATTGAGAAATCGGAGAGCCGAGTTCGAATTCTAGTCGAATCCATTACATTCACTTACGTGCTAATACCCTTGGGAAAGGTGTGAATCCTCTTCTTTTCCCTCCAACTATGGGTAAATAGCAGGACAGACTGGGTTCTATAGCCTTGGATGGAAACTGGTGTAAGAGAAGGACAACTCTGAATTCAAAACCTGCGGAGGGTCGTTTGGGGACCTTGTGGCACGTAGTGCACCAGGTCTCTGTATTCGGCCCTTCAAAAAGTGTGGATGGTCTTGCACAACTTCACCACTATAATCAAATCTTCTGCGCTGTTGTCGGGCTGTCGGTTTCCTAGAACTGATCTGTTTGACCCTCATACGTCGAACTCGACGGAGAGTTGGGTATATATATATATATATATATATATATATATATATATATATATATATATATATATATATATATATATAGAGAGAGAGAGAGAGAGAGAGAGGAGATGGACGTTCTACTGACGGAGATAGATCTACATACACACGGAATATTACTGCTAACCCCACCATGTTACTGTCACGGTGTCTAATCACTGCTCTCACATCCATGTTCTAAATTTCAGAAGGAAGACTTACTCAGTTTTGCCTTCAGAACTACCATTTTAAGGAAAGACCCTCATGAGGATGCTTACCTGAGCACTTTAATCTTGAGATTTTCAAATTAATTAGCCTCCTCCTCATAATAATATTCAATTCTTACAACCAACTGTGACATTCATATCACGCATCTTATTTATAGCCAATTTACAGTGTATTCCTCTACCTTAAGTGGCTCCCGAATCTTCAACTGAGTGAAGAAACAAACAATTCCAAATCATACAAACTGAAGCATTGTTATATTGCTTACACATATAAAGAACTACAGATTTCCTTCCCTACGTTGGACAATTTTCTTCTTATTGTTGTATCAATTGTTTAAATAAGGTTGCCATTCAGTTGAGACAGCGAATAAATAAGGTCTGTCATATTTTTCCCTACGTGAAGTTCAAATAAGGCAATGTTATTCACAAATAAGGTTCTTCACAATACCTTTTCGCCCATATAAGGCAATGTTATTCACAAATAAGGTTCTTCACAATACCTTTTCGCCCAAATAAGGCAATGTTATTCACAAATAAGGCTCTTCACAATACTTTTTCGCCCATATCTGTTTTTTTTCAATCGTACCACCCTACATTGAAGACATCCTGCTAAGATTTGTTCATCAAACACAAAAGCATGTCTCACAGACCTCGTTTCTCATTTGCTTCTCTGCCAAGGAGACTTTTTAAAATACCTGTAGACTCCCCACCCAGAAATGGTTCTGCTCCACAAGAGGTATTCTCACTACTGGGGACAATACAAGTGACATTTTCCAGTTCAGCTTCCATGAGACGTTGGCACCTACCAATTTTCGTTGGTCCACATCTGCTTCTTTCGTTCTTTTTAGCTATTTGCCATGCAACGCCTTGTCCTCCGTGTTTTTTTTGTTTGTTTTTTTTTTAATTTCATTTAGCCAAATTATTTTGCTTTTTGTTTTACTAGTTTGTTGAACATGTTATTCGCTTTGTTTTTCGTTGGCAAGTTTTCAGGTACATTAATCTTTTTCTTGAAGAGTGCATCTCCTTTGTTGATGGAGTGGATTTGGTGATTAAATATTTGTAAGACAGGATCATTGGATTTTGTGAGGTCTTCTTCCAATCCGATTGTTGTAGTTGTTGTAACTCTAAAAGTTAGCTCAACTTGGATTAGACCTCAGCCACCTAAAGTTCTTGTTACGTACATCCAATCAACATATAATTTCCTGTGGTGAATCCTCATTGGGGTAAACATTTTTTCTTGTCTTGGCGTTTAATCCTTTAATGTCATTCAACTTCCATTTAATAATGTTGAAGCTGTATGTTAGTAAGGGTATATGTGTTGATAGCCTTCATTTTATTGGTCCCATCAAGTTCAATTTCTAGTATCAAATGCACTCCCCTCTTTTCGGAACTTTTTCTTTATCATTGAATGTTGTATTCCGTCTCCTTAATTCCTAAGTATTTCTATGCACCATCCTTGTTTAGTTCCTTAAACGTGTTGTTGATATCAAGGTGTACATCTGTAGTTTTCGTTAGTTTCCCGCCTTTGAAGTTGGCTTTGGTAAATTTGTCGATTCTAAACTCCATCCTAATATCTTCACTGAAAGTTTTGACAATGGTGAATAGATTCTTTTGTCGGTTGTCATTCTTGGCAAACATTTTAAGATTATCAATATTGAATAGGAGATTCAGTTTGTCATTCTGTGACTTGTATCCGTAGCTACTGTTGTTCAGTGCGCAATTGAGTGGTGTCAATGCAAGACTGAAGAGTAGTGGTGATAATGAATCTCCTTGGAAGATCCCACTTTTAATGTTGAATGGTCTCGATGTTAATGACCCGTTTGTATGGTTTAAAAATGGGTCATTAGCATCAACACCAATTATTATTATTATTATTATTATTATTATTATTATTATTATTATTATTAACATTTAGCACTCTGCATTATTAATATAATTTATTCCCTTTCCACTGCATTGTTAACCTTTTTGTTAATTTCACTCAAATGTGTTTTGTGTTGCTATAGCAGGATATGACAACACAACTATGAAATTCAAACAAATTCAAATTCAGGGATCAGTCACCTTCAGTGCAGGCTAAAACGTTTGCACAGGAAATGAAGTCACATACACTGAAAAGTTTAATAATAATAATAATAATAATAATAATAATAACAATGTTCATCACCACCATCATTTACAAAGTCTTTATTTGAACCGAGATATCACTGGTAAGATTTATTACATGAGCCTAACCATTCAGTCAAATCTTAAAGACGTATTTTTAAAGTCCTTCCTATTATTTGGTTATTATATGTAACACTTTCAATCTATTTTCTTTGTCAATTATTATATTACTTACAATTCTGGTGGGATCAATTTACTATTTAACAAAAAAAAAAATACAAACATCAACTAAAATAACGTTTGAGTTTTTTTATATAGCAGCAACAATATTGGGAAAAAATGGATGACAAGGTTGAAAATGTTTTCGTGTGATGCATTTCGTTTTTTAGGACTTCATCGGACTAACCAACATAATTTAGTCCGATGAGGATTTAAACGCATCAAACCAAAGCAATTTTGCACTTTGGCATATATATATATATATATATATATATATATATATATATATGTGTGTGTGTGTGTGTGTGTGTGTGTGTGTGTGTGTGTGTGTGTGTGTGTATTTCATTAAAGACGACTGACAAGGTATTGCAATTAAGGTTTAATCTTCCTTACGTTCGTACAAATGTTTTCCTTTCTGGACACAAGGTATGTAAAAACTCAATAACATTAACTACGAACACCGCCATAGTGTGCTGATCGTATTAGGAAAATACGACATCCCTATAACTCTAGACACATACACACAACCCAGACATTCAGTTAAAAGTAAAATAAAATGATCATTGATAATGGCTAAATGTATAGCTTAAAGCGCTCGGAATATATATATATATATATATATATATATATATATATATATATATATATATATATATATATATATGAATTTAGAAGTCAACACTTAGAGGCAACAGGCTGTTTCATGTCACGTGGCCTGACGATTGCGTCTAGCAGGAAACAGACTGTCGTCTCTAAGTGTTGACTTCAATGTTCACTTTTATATTTACACACGCTCTATTTCTGATATTGAGCAATTTATCCCATAAATATAGCACACATTACGACTATATTTCTTCATATATATATATATATATATATATATATATATATATATATATATATAATTATTTATTTAAAAATTATAACATAAATATGTTATAAAATCACTACAAAAATAGCCATTTTGTTTCAACACCTCTGGTGTCTTATTAAGTGATGGTGTTGAATGTAGATTGTAAAATAAACGTTTTAAAAGGTTCAACTTAATTAACCACCCCTCGTAAGCGGAAACGCTGTCACATGAGCAGAAAAGACCAATCAAAATACAACTATACGAGAATTCATAAAACTTGACAACGAAGTAAAGTTAAGATAACTATCAAATGCTTTAAAGTTAGGTTTATACTAAAATAGAATTGTATTGAGCACTCTTTAAAAAATAGTAATTGTTGGTTATTGGAATTTATTCCGTATACACCAATCTTATACTTGGGCATATATATATATTGGGTATATACGGGCAAGGCGTTTTCTTTTACGCAAGTTTGCTGAAGGCCAACGAAATTTCTTTGTTTAATTTTCTTTTCTTTTTTTTTATTTAACAATTCTACGGTTCGACCCATATTTCAGGTTAACAGCGGGAACAGGAAGGCAAATTATCAAATATCTTTTGAGCGCTTCCGTCTTTCATAAACAATTATCACATAATTGTTTTGCGGTTTGATTGCGGCCGTGTGTTTGTGTCGCTATGCATTCTCTTTCATTCGCGTTATTCTTGTCTCGCGACTTCACACGTTCGTCAGTGTCAATTCCCTTTGAATGTTTTTTTTCGATAATCGCTTCTTCTCACGTCACTTCGTTGTTTCGCGTCGTTTACACACGCACACAAATACATGCATACATACATACATATAGATAGATAGATAATCTATGATTATATATATATGTATATATATATATATATATATGGACCAATTAACTGTCAGGAAAGAAAGTTCTGTAGATTAAATGAAGACAGTCACCAAATCAGAACGAATTCAGTGAGAATCCTCTATTAGTTTGAAAGTGTTCGAAGTCACAAGTCTACTAAATTGAAATAAAATTGCTAAACTCTTGTATTGATGCGTATCTTTTGACAGAATTTCAATGAAAATGTGTCGTTTGTTACTAGGAAGACATTTCAGGCGAGGCATTGTGTAAAGCAAAAAAAAAAAATGCCAATCTGAATAAAAGATTCAAGTATCACAAATGCATTAATTAATTAATCCTATTTAATTCTGATTTTTTTTTTATAATATTGGTGTTATTTTTAGCCGTTGGCTTGTTTGCGTATACAAAACTCGTGAATAAGAATTTGATGTCTCTTGTGTAGTTTTATACCGTGTGATGAAAATTTAAAAAGAGAAGAATGGATTTTTTTTTTCAATTAGGCGGCTTTCGTCTTTGCTAGAAAATTATATTTGATGTTTTACGACATTGTTTTAGTTTTAATTCCAATGAAATTAAATAGTATGCAGAAAATACTTTCTAATACATTACCCCCGATTCATTTTGGTAATGAGGCCGACTGACAATCATAGTTTGCACAAAAGTTTTTTTCTAGTAAATCTCATCCAATGCAAGGCACGAGAGCCAATCAAGGTGGAACGTTACCGTCGAAATGCTAATAAACAATCGAGTGTATGATATGAATGTAAGAGAAAGTGGTAGAGTCGTATCTGGTCAAGATTAAAGTGTTCCGTTAAGTAATCATCGGCAGTCTGTTCCTGAGAAGGTTAGTGGTGGCACAAAGTCTGGGGCACCCAGTGTGGATCAAACTCAGTCCTAATTGAGTTAAGGTTACTAACTGTTGTGATTAGAATCAGTTACCTTCCTTACTATAATGAATGAACTGGTCCACTCATGACAAATAGTCCGACATTTACCTCCCCACCCACTATGCCTGGTTGTGTCACAAGGTCGGTTTTAAATGTGGGGACCCGATTTTTTTCACACGGGTCACTGGTCTTAGTTTGCCTAAGCTAGTCATAGCCGCTCATACCTCTGCTACGCAATAGTGGGGGTAACGCAAGGGATGAGAGAAGGCCTCCAGCACGGAACAGATACTACATCTCCATCATCCATCCCAACGGAAAAAGGCCCCTTCTCCTCTCCTCTCCGCTGCCAATTCTTCCGGAAGAACCCGGAAGGAAAGTTCCTTAAATTAGCTTAGATGTAGCACATGGCCAAAAGTGTGGAGCCCCAAGTGAGGATCGAACTCAATATTCAGTCGTAACAGATTTACCGAGACAATCTTGATAACCATGACAAGTAATCCTGGGTAATTGTCAAAAGAATAAAAAAGAAAATACTATTGCAGTGACTTCTCTAACTGAATATTGGATACTGCTATCAGCACTGATTCTGTCGAGTTAAGTGTTGTATCTTGTCAGACGCCATCTTCCGACACTAACTACGTCGATGCGCCCATGTTATTGTGGAATTTCCTTCTTGTTGAATTTTCTGTTGTTATTATTTGATAAACTAGTCTCCCAAGAATTAATATCTATTAATATAATAATTGTAAAATGAATTCTGTGAATACCTTCTAATAAAGTTAAGAGCGTACAAAATATGAAGACATTTTTGGGAGCATGTATGAATAAAATTTATTAGAGACACGCATGTGAAAATCTGTCAATAATAATAGTTTTATGATATGCTATCAATTTTGATCGCATAGGAATACTAATTTATATATTTAAAGATTTACTTGTGAAAATCTAATAATATTAAGGATTTCAAAATATATGTCGACATTTTTTATAGAAAGAGTAGTCTGGGATATGATATGCCTGAGTTGTGAAAGCTTTTTAATAGGAGTAGTCTTAAGACAGACTATCATTTCTGATGACAGCCATACGGGTATATATATTTAAAACTCCCACGTGAAACTAATAATATTAAGGACTTAAAGATATATGTCGACATTTTTATAGAATGTGTTTTAAGCCGAAGATACATTTTTATAGAATGTGTTTTAAGCCGAAGATATGAAAACCTTTCTGATTATACTTAAGCCTTAACAATGCAGACTGTTATTTTTGATAGCTTGATTAAAATTCTTTAATACAATCAAAAGTACTTTAAATTCCATTATTGCAAAGTATGTTTAATCGAGCTAAAATCTTCTCAATGTTCACCAGAAAATGAAACACTTTTATAAATATAATATTACAGCTTTACATTTGCTTAATTAATTTTTCTGAAAACCTATCCATTAAAAAAAAATTCACACAAAATAACAGAAGCGTAAATCAATCGACATTTTATTTCGGAATTGACCGTGAAAATATTATCGAAGTCTAGCTTAATGGAAAACACTCCACTGAAATGTAAATTAATGCTTTTGAAAAGCTGAATTGCATATCGCCAAATCAGTTTTGTCCAGATTTTAAAATTAAGTGTATTGTAATATTAATGAAAGAATGAGGAAAAAGAAAATCTTTTCAATAGATGTCTGATCCACATAAGCCTTCTTAAACATATCTTAATCAGCCTGTGGACGTCGGCCTTTCTTTAGCGTTGACCGGGAGGAATTGGCTAGTAACCCACGGTGCTTGACAAATGTGTGTTGGCTGAGTTGGGTTATAGAACGTGCTTTTCCCTAGTAGTCACCTATATAAGTATTGACATGATCCAACGTTGCTTAACTTGAGTGATCGGACGAGAACCGGTGTTTCAAGCCATATGGCCGTAAGCACAAACACTTCAGTATTTCTAAAATCTTCACAACGTTTATCAATACCTTCGACAATTTTTCCCGCTTTTTCTAACTGATATTTAATATCAATGGTCATCTAAGGCCCTGGGAAATAATTACTACATATATATATATATATATATATATACTTCGATGTGTTGCAATTTTTAGCAAGCTTGCCTCACTAGATCAATTGCGACTGAGTGGTGAGTTCGGTCTTGGGTGCACCACAGATTCGGCTTTGTGCCATGTCTAAGCTACATTTATAAAATCAACATAAGGCACTTTCACGTGGTGCCATGACTATCAGGTTTATACTGCTAGATCAGTTACGGCTGAGTAGTGAGTTCGATCCTCACTTGTTCCATATCTAAGCTACGGTTAAACAGCATCTTAAGTGGCATTTTGCTATGGTGCAATTATTTGATTAAGAAGCTGCTTTCGGCTCTCTGCACTTCTCCAGTGCTATCCTCTACACTACAAGAGCCAGATCATGCCAAAAATGGAGTACCGTTGTCATATTTGGGCGGGAGATGCCCAGACCTCACTCTCCAGCCTTGGTCGTGTCCAAAAGATTCTCCGAGCTCTTCCGGGTGACGAATTATTCTGCATCTTTCAACCTCTCCCCCACTGGCGGGAAGTGGTAAATCTCTCGCTGCTCTTCCGCTAGTTACAGAGAAAGTGCTCGGACAATCTTTATTCCCTGGTCCCGCATAGTTACACTTTCACAGCAAGAACACAGTATACAACTTACAAAGTAGCCACCCCCACCAACATTCCCTCCGTATTCCATCTCGCGAACTATTGCCCAAGAGAACCAACTGCCAAAAGGATGTTTCGCCGATCACTACATTCTTAACCTGTTCAAGGCTAGATTTAACTGTTATTTTCCATCCTTATATTCCTCTACTTTCTAATCAAAGTGAGGGCTTACAAAATATGTCGACATTTTAAGTCGAATGGCTCCGATACCTAACTGGAGAAACTTACTGAAAAAAAGATTCTCACTTTTGAGTTCGATCCTCACTGGTGGCACCATAATGCGGGATTTGTGTGAAAATTGACCTAACCTTAGTAAATAACAAGGATGGCTCTTTGTACTGTAATGTTTAACGATCTAATTTAATTGACAATTACTATCGAGTTCTGCCCTCTTTGGAAGTCCCCTATTGTTCCGATACTAAGTTTTTAGAGTGTAACAGAGTTCCTTCAAGTTGGCTAACATTGTAAGTCGTTACAATTGAGTTGTGAGGTAGAGCCTCACTAGGTGACTTTGCGTTAACACTAAAATCACCTTGGTGAAAAAAAAAAGCTTCAATACGAGCCCAAGTAATTTTAGTTACTGAGTGTTACAATATATAAGAAAAACAAAAGACGATTAATGAGAGAGAACAATAAACGATCAGGAATTAAGAAAACAGAAGATAACGATAAACATTCTATTTAAATTTTTGAAGATCAAAGTTAACTGGGAAGCAAGAAGCCGGAGGAGAAATCCATAACCGAGAAGTGTTGTTAGTATATAACTTACAGTTACATCTAGCCAGTTCAGTTGTATAATTGATGAGAACTTGCTGCCAATCAATTACTGTGCTTAAATTTCTAAAGTTTACGTAGCATAGAGGAAGTTCATCAGACGAATTACCATGAACGTATTTATTGAAAAGTCACAGGGAATTTATGCTACTTGCGGATGCATTTAGCCACTTTTACTGTAAAAAGTAGTACGCTTAAATTCCTAAAATCTAGGTACCATAGAAGAAATATCATCAGAAGAATTGGCATGAAAATGTATATAGTCACAAATTAAGTTACGGCTGTGGAAAAGTGATGCCAGGTCAGGACCAATAACATTGCAAATTCTTCTTTGGATTTTATCAAGAATCTCTAAATATAAAGCAAAATGAAATTTGCCAGCAATATTCATAGCTATTATAAATACCACCATTATTATAACGACTTTTTCCTTAGCGCAAAATATAAAATTATTATTTTGTTTTCCTGTTTTGAAGTTCTATTCCCTGGAGGTTTCAAATTTCGTATTTTATTCGGGGTAAACTCTAAATCTTATTACAGTAGTTCAGATATATATATATATATATATATATATATATATATATATATATATATATATATATATATATATATATATATATATATATATATATATATATATATATATATATATATATATATATATATTTGTAGATCGGCTTGGGTTATTTTGAGCAAAAAGTGGTTTTAGCTGAAAACTCAGTGGAGAATCAATTCGTCAGATTAAAAGATGTTTTTGAGACAACCTTGTTAACTATTGATCTAAGATACGCGACTACACTAATTTCACAAATACGCACTTCATTTTATATATACCGTGTCTAGGACGTAGGTAATCATGACTCTCTACAACTTCCTACCCTTTGGTGCATTAAGCAATGCTTGTTTTGTAATTATCCTTCATATAAACAAGTTTGTTATGTAGGTGTATTCGTCATTTTCCCTCTGATCTTATTGCTTTCAATTTAACCTGTGAGTGTTATGTTCTGAAGTTTTCTTTCGTAATTTTGTATCCAAAAACAACTATGTCCAAACTGTCTTTTTCTTATTGTAAGTGTCCTTTTCGTTCCTTTATTTTCTTAAAGCTTTCTACTTCTTCACATGTCCCGTCCACAGCATTCTCAGCGTCCTTTTGCTGAACCACATCTCTGTTAATTCAAAAGTCCTCTTCAACTGTGTGAAAAAAAATTCTATATGGCATTCGCCGCCATATAGAAGGTTTGATTTTACATAGCAATCCAGCACTCCGATGACGTATTGGAATGTTAAAATATTTCATCCCATAGCGAAATAAAGTAAAAACTGGAAAAATTCGTTTGCGACAAAACGGCTTCGAGAATTTGATATTCACAAGACATATTGAAGGAAAGACAAAAAAAAAAAAAGACCCAAGAGCAATCGACCTAAAGATCCTATATAAATGGACATCTGGATTAGGGATTCGAAAGGATGTTAAAGAGATTCTGAGATGAAAAAATGATAGAAAGTTGTGGAGAGCCATGATCGCTCACGTTTTGTAGTGTAGGCCATATACAGGAAAATGATTATAAGATTCTTGCAGTAAAAGCTGTGGTAGGTTCTATTCTCAGTAGGTGCCATGTTAACCCGACTTTCTATCAGAATGAAACTAGTCACTAAATGATTTATAACCTATATGATTCATACGAACTGCGAGACTAGCAACGAGACTGGCCGCGAGACCTTGTGTCGGACTTTAATAAATATCAACTCCCGAAGCGATGGTGAACATGGTAGATTCTCACCCAATTATATCCATAATAAGTGCACTACAACACTGACCTTGTATCCGACATGGGCAAGCCGATATTTACGCTCTTAACGTTCCAATGTTTCCCGGTCAAATGTTAACAATCTTTGAGCCAAAAAATATTTCATAGTTTCAAGCTGAGAACACATAAAAAGAAAAGGAAGATTTTTTTATTACGTTAAGGCTTATTTTCAGGCGATGGTAGAAGGCAATGAATAGTAATTCTTCGTTATTCAGCCATAAAAGTATTGTAGACTGTAATCCATATTATAAAGAAAGATGGTTTAGGATTCTGACCAGAGCAGATAGGAAGGCCTGCGCACGGACGGATGGATTCGCGAAGAAGCGTATCTGAATAAAACAGACAGAGACAATAAAAACGTCTGACAGACAAAGATAATGGTGGATGCTTTCTTCTCCACCGACGCATCGAGATGAAAGATAAAGAAAGGAACAGATAGGAATCATACGATTTGAGCAATCCTTCTACATTCCTTTCCATTCTCCTTCCAATAATTGCATTATCAGTTCCTTAGAAATCCTCAGATAGTGATTGAAGAAATAACACAGCGAGCAAACGGGCAAAATACAATGCTGGCTCTTTACGCATGCGTACGGACATCGATGTCTGTGTGCACTTACTGCGAGCATATTAATGGACACTAGAAAGAAGAATAAAGAAATAACGTGGTCTATCTTGTGGCTGAAGTAGTTAGTAATACTTACCGGTGCCTGTAGTCGGGGTTTGAGCCCACGAAAAGAATTTCAGGCGATTTTTTCCAAGGCAAGCAGGATAAATTAAATTGCGAAATTGACGGAAAAAAAATCTTATTTTGTATTTCGCATTGTGTAATATTAAGCTAAATATCCTCTTTTTTTTTTGCATGACTGCTTCTGGATGTTCGTAATCATGACCTTCCATAACTTGCTATCATTCGTAGATTTAAACAATATTTGTACCCTTAATGTCCGTTGTAGTCCCTGTTCTGCTTTCCATATTGTACTGGTTAAATAGGTTTATCGATGTTTCCCTTTACTATATTGCCTTCAAGATGTTTTGTGAGTGTCAAATTCTCCAGCTTTCTTTCTTCATTAGGGATTCTATAAATATCAACTGTCTTTTTTTTAATTCTAATTAAAAGTAATATCGTTTCCATTTTCTTTAAAATTTCCTCATTAACCACATATTCTGTCAATGATATTCTTAGCTTCCTTCTGTAGAACTATTTGTTCTATTACTTTTCGTCATCTCTTCATCTGGGTCTTATAATAAATAGTAGTTCAGCACACTTTTCTTTGTTTCTAACGAGACTCCCATGATTCTTAATACTCTGTTTAGTTTCTTCTTGTGATTGAGAATATTTTCCCTACAAGTTTGGACTCGGCCACCGGACGAAATACATAAAAATATTCCTACATCAAGAGGAGTAGCATGACGAGCAGTAGCAACAGTAGCCTTTGCTAAAACTGTTAGTCATTCCCAGTTAAACCTTCTCTTCCCTAGTTTCTATTCTACATCTATTTTTCCTTGTACCAAAAGCTAATAAACTTATCAAAATACATTTCCGGTTTTCTATTGTTTTTGATAATTCAGTTACAAAGCATCTTTTATTATTCCAATGCTTCTTCGGATTTCGCTGTCACATTTTCCGTCTTCTGTCCAATAGTATTTTTAATCATTATAAGATATGAGAAAAAATTTAAAACGATTAATGACAGAGAACAATAAAGAAAACATAAAATAACGATTAACATTGCATTCCACAAGTGCGATAGTAGAAAGTGTTAGCATACAATTTACGCTTACATGTAGCCGCTTCTAATATAAAATCATGGGACCGTAATGCAATCTAGTAGTACGCTTATATTCCTAAAGGCTAATTAATTCCTAAGCGTAGCTTAGATGTGGCACAAGGCCGAAAGTATGTGGTATCTAGTGAGAATCGAACTCACTTTTCAGTCGTAACAGATCTAGCGAGACAAGCTTGCTAACCCTAACACCACGTCGAGGTGGCCAAATTCCTAAAATTTATGTACCATAAAAGTAAACTCATCAGAACAATTGCCATGGAAATATTTATAGGCACAGGGAAATTACGTTACGATTTAGGGAAATTCAGTGAAACCGAGATGCCAGATCAGGACGAATATCATTGCAGATTCTTCTTTGGAATTTATCAAGAATCTCTAAATATATAAGCAGAAACACTAGATCGGATGTGGCAGCAATATATAAAGCATGGATCAATGCTAAAGTTATAAATGAGCAATATCAATTCTGGCAACATTCACTTCCTAACCACAGAATCTACGCAATAGATTACAATTCATAAACTAAATGTCTGTATTTCGATTGGAATTGTTACATATTTTCTAAAGGTCGGTGTTGTAACACATATATGATAATCTATTCATGGTAAAGTTGTGGCTCACAAGTCACACCACGTTGAAACACCATTTCCCGTACGATTACCGATAGAAGACCCCTTAGGAGTACCAGGTATTGTAAAGATAGATGTGGGGATGATGCAATGGATAATGGCTTGGAATTTGTAATCAGAGAGCCTAGTTTCAATTTGGGTACATTATATTCCCTTACGCGCAAATACCCTTGAGAAAATATGACTGGACCTCTTCTTCCCAACGTGTAGGTTAATTAGTAACATTTGTATCACCAATCCCATTATTATCTTACAATCTAAAAATATTTTCTAGCTTTAAATAATCTGTAAAATTTGATCTGCTCTAGAAACCTAATAATTTTTAAGGTCGTAACGAAATATAAGTTTTTTTATGTCACGGGTAAACTTGGATGAATATAAGGTTTTATTGAACATAAAGGTTCCAATAAATTTTCTATTTATATTAAGTATTAAAAGGATATGCCAAGATTTATAGATTAATAATCGAACAGGTACAATAATTTAAATATCTGGGAAGTGTTTTAACAGAGGACGGAAAGTGCGACACTGAAATCCAAAGGCGCACTGGGATAGCGAAAGATGCCTTCCAAAAGCTAAGCAAAATATTAGGAAATAGAAACAATTCTTTCGAAAAAAAAAAGCAAAGAGTATTGAACTCTTATGAAATATCAGTCCTCCTATAGTTACTTTCTGAGGGTAGCTTAGATGTGGCACAAGTCTGAAGGTATGGGGCACCTAGTGAGGATTGAACTCACTTTTCAGTCGCAACTGATCTAGCGAGACAAACTTGCTAACCATTACACCACAACGAAGATTTAGAGAAAGTGGAAACAAAAATGACAATTACAATAAACACCATGAAGAAACGTTTAAAATTTCTAGGGCACATAGTGAGGAAAGAGGGCTTCGAAAATTTGATACTCACATGGTAGATTGAAGGTAAGGGGGTCAGATGGAAAAAAACTTTCCTAGCGAGTTTGAGCAAATGGGTGGCGGAACAAGTTTTAGGAGAAATAACAAAAACACACAATTTATTAAGCGCTACAAAGGGCAGGAAACAGTGGAGAGCCATGATCACCAACGTCCTGAAGAAACATGGCATATAGAAGAAGAAGTAGAATATAATAATTTTAAATATATATATATATATATATATATATATATATATATATATATATTCACACCTGAAAACAATCATTTCTTTCCAGCCTTGCTATAGTTCGTTTGTATGTCCTTGAGAGGCATGACATTTTATATACAATGGCCACATTCCCATGGAGGCTACATCGCATGGCAAATGTGACAATCTCGATTCTTCATTTCCACCAGCTTTTCTTTATACCTACGACACGCTATGCTACCTCCATGGAATCGAGCCACTTTGATGCTCACAGTATTCCATTTGTAAGGAAGACGTTTTCTTTACGCAGTTTTTTTTCCAAGAACTGCTGTTGTATGAAAGTGTAGTCGCTTCCCGGAAGTTTACAATCTTAACGTCTTCAAGCCAAAGCTCAATCATTACTTATTCCTCGTATCCACTAAAATTTAATCCGTTCTCATACATTCATATCATATACCGTATTAAGTAACACTCCACACAGGGTCACTCTTAAGCCATTATTCAAATAATATTGGTAATAAAATATGCTTTTGTATTATCAGTTATGTGCCATGCGTGATACACGCTTAGGAGATCATTTCGATACATGACTGACGAGGCATATTTTTTTCCCTCAGAAGGTGGCCATTTCTTTCTGCGATAGATCAGTTGCCATCCAAGACTATAGAACCCGGTCTGTCCTGCTATTTACCCAAAGCTGGGGGAGAAGAAGAGGATTCATACCTTTCTCAAGGATATTAGTATGTAAGTGAATGTAATGGACTCAAATGGAATCAATCCGAGCCGATATCCATTGTCGGGAGGCACGGTGGATTTAATGCATAGCGGCTCGGATTTTTCATTATGCATTCCATAAATTCCAACTATTTTTTTATTTAATAATTTTATTCTAAGCAAGGCAATAAAGCCACTAAGACACAAGGGTTTGATGAGTGTGAAAGAATACGAAAAAAAGATAACATTACTAACGATAAGGAACAATAAAAGAACTGGAATTACGAAAACAGGAGATAACAATTAACATTGCATATAAATCTTTAAAAATTAAAGCTGATTGGAAGGCAAAACACCGGAAGAAATTTCCAAAAATGAGAAATGCAACAGAAGAAACTGTTACCATAGAACTTACGGTTCCATTGAGCGGTTTCAATTATAAAATTATACTACCAATCTAGTACTACGCTTAAATAATTAAAGTCGTTGTGTCAAAGAGGAAATCTCAACAGAACAATTACCCTGAAAATATTTATTGAAATGATACTCGAAAGATACGTTACGACGGTTGGAAGGTAGCTGAAGCCGAGATGTCAGGTCAGGACTGATAACGTTGCAGATAGTTCTTCCGATTTTACCAATTTCCCTAAATACATATCAAAAGCACGAGACCGTTATCTCAGGAATAAAAAAAAACAGTTTTGTATACCGCTTTTCTAGGCAGACAGGTCTTTCCATATTTAGCTTATTTTTTTGTGATACTTTAACAAATGATGTCATCTATGGCATCAATGTGTAGGTATCTGTCGCATTAATATACTCAAGTCCGTGTAGTAAAATAACAGTAAATTATATTTTTGAAGATCTGTACTTTTCAAAAACATTTACTTACTTATTTTGCGACATGGTCATCGGTGCATAAGTTTCTTGTATGCATATCCATTGCCGCCATTAATGGTCGAAAGGTTCTGAATAAAAGAAAAAAAAATACTGCTGAATTGCCTGAGAAAGCAAATGCGACTCAATCCGTTCACTAGCGACCATGACGTGCGCATTGAACCCACCGATTTTGTCTGCCGCAGCTGTAACAAGGAGATCGATAAAAAAGGAAGACAGGTTAGCCATTCAGAAATCTATTTGTATTTCCCGTAGCAGGTGCCTCCGCATTTAATCATGCAAATTGAACCAATCGTTGAACTCACAGATAATATTGATTGAAAAGAGCGATTTGGAGGCTTAGGATTGGCACTGATAAGACAGACATAAACGAAAATGGAAAGTCAATGCCATTTAGAATTTATTCTGTTCATATTCTTTGATTTCTCTCTCTTATTTATTTATTTATTTTTACTGTACATATCTCTTCGCCCTCTACTGAAAAAAAATGCCGTCTCCTTACCAGATCTAAGGCTTTAATATTCGCTATTTGTAAATGTTCTTTTGGGGGAATGGATTGACAGAAGAAATTTGATTACATGGCCGCTAAATGTCTGTCTGTTAACGGGATTTCTTACGCTTCAAGGGTATAGAAATATGAATATTATCTACATTTTAAATTTAATTACGCCTTTTGCCTTATACAAATAAAATATTTATCAAGACCGTTTATTTAACGAATTGAAATAGAAAAGCAAAACTTTGTAAGAAACTAATATAAGAAAGTACAACCGCGTTTAACAACAATAAATAATAATAAAAATAAAACAATTATAACAATATCCGGTAATAAAAGTGATGTGACGAATAGAAGACCCACTCTTGTCTCTTCATTGAACGATGACCTATACTAATAAAAGAGACCGATTATGACAACGGGACACGTAATATCTGTCTATATCTCTGAGATGAGGTATTATGAGTACTTACATTATTTACATTATTCGGACTGTTATTCTCACCTTCATTGCCATATTCACAACGTTTCGGCCGTTGTACACTTCGACCTTCTTCAGGTGATTGGAATTGCGAAAAGAATCCTTTATTTCGTCCAACGGTGTAGATTGTTCCAGCTCATCCGGCAAAAGTATGACACGTGGAACTAGAACAATCTGCATCGGTGGACGAAATAAAGGGTTCGCAGAATGCCGGAGCGTACATCGACCGAAACGTTGTGAGTATGGCAACGAAGTTTAGGTTAACAGTCCGAATAATGTAAGGACATCAAATGTGAATAGAAACCGCTCACATAGAAGTAATGTCCCTCCAGGTCTTAACTCGTTCACTCAATCGAAACTCTTCTATTGCGAGACCACTAATGAAGAAGACCCAATAAGAATAGAAATTTCTCTCTCAATAGTAATGATCAACCAGGCTATTTCGCTACCGTCAGCACACGCTGAAACGCACTGTTTCCTGAGCTTAGTTTGGTGCAAGGTCATAAGGGGCACACAGTTAGAATCGAAATTTTTAACAATGTTCAACAAGACTAGATCGCTAAATATTCCCTCATTCTGAGGCGCCCATAGATTACTAGCCGTTATCTGAAATTTAAACATTTTCTGCGAGAAAGAAAAAAAGTCCCAAAAGTTGTAAAGAGGGAAGTAGAGACTGGGGTTATTTGATTTGTTGACCAATTTTCATCCACTAGAATCTTCCACTAGACGTTTTTTTCATTCTTATCTGACATTATTTTCTGTTAGTTTTCAGTCGTTCCTCTTTATCGTATAATTCAATCATTTCACGTAAATACTTTCCTCTTTCTAAAAAAAAAAAATAAAAGATATCGATAATATTTTTTTCACTACAATACTTGAAAGGATTGCATTACAATTACTACGACTGTATCCTCTGAATAGGAAAATGTTCTTCCCCAGGTAATTTCATTGGACATTGTTAGATAACTATGTTAGCTGTATACAAGAGAATTGTCTAACTCATTGCAATTATTGTCCTGACAAAAGGTTACATTGTTGCTTAATGCGGAAATCTTGTCATGACTTACCTGGTTAATAGCTATGGTTACTATCAATAATGGCTTTGGCATAGGCGAATCAAATGAATCCAGTGAAGTTCTTTATGGTATATGACTGATTTAAAAAATCTGATAAATATATTTATGCTTTAGAGGTAAATAGATATTAGCTTATTTATATTATCGGACAAAGAAAAGGCGCCAACTTAAACTGACAACTTAATTCGAATTAAGTGGATGGCGGTCGATCAATGCCTGAAGGTCATTGATTTGTGGTGACATCTTTAAAGAATACAGGATTTCGGAACCACCAATATACCAAAGTGAAAATGGATGTGTATGGAGTCTTATCCAGTTACTTGTGAGGTATCTACCTCACAAGTAACTGGATAAGACTCCATAAGGTCTTATCAATCCTGAATGAGTCACTCAGGGAAGAGATGGTTGTGATAGACTCAAATGATGAGTCTCTCTTGTAAAAAATATCTCCGAGGACATAATCTAAGCATCGCAATGGCGTATTTTGCGAACAGTTTAGCGGTAAAATACAAAATACATCATATGCTCTGTTTAAACGAAATACATAAAGAGAGATGAAACTGATGTAAGAATCGAACTTACGGTTTTATCTTGCGATTTCAGCAGTAAATTTATGAGACCTTGCCGCTGATCTAATAGTGCGCTTAAATTCATAAAAAATCATGCTACCAAATAGAACTCATCAGAACAATTACCATAAAATATATATAGAAATGGCACAGGGAAGCTACATTACGGTGGTAGGAAACTGACTGAAACCGAAATGCCAGGTCAGGATCGATAACATTGCAGATTTTTCTGTGTATTTTATCAAGAATCCTTAAATACATAGTAAAAGCAGCAGACCAGATATGACAGCAATATTTAATACATGGACAGAAGGTAGACCTGTAAATATATAAGATAGTTTCAAACGATAGAGGGAGGTCTTTTATTTGATGTTTTGGTAGCTGGTAGACTAATTCTTACCCGGATGTCGGAGGCTACTCTTAATTTTACCTAAACTAAATCCATAATAATGTAATGTTTTATACAAATAGAGGAATCTGCTTTATTTGAAATTGTAGTATGTTGTTGGTTAATGTTTTCGAAGATGTCATCACCTACCTGTACGTAGAGTAAGTAAATATTACTTTAATGTCAGATGTTTATATTCCATAAGAAAATATTTCTTCCTTGTTTATTTGACTGTTCTCAGAAGAAAGTTAACAATGTTGCTCCAATTAAATATAGTTTTACCCGGATTAATGTTCTTCTGTCAGCTTTAGTGACAGACACGGATTATTAAAATATTATTCGTAGCTTAAATGGTAACTGCTGAATAAACTTTCGAAGAATGTAGAAATTCTGAAACCCACTATGGGTACGTATATGTTTACAAGGGAATCATTAATTGAGTATTAAAGCGTCAGGTTCCAGTTGTGCAAAAAGAGGGTATAATATCAATGTGTAAAATGTAGGTCTAATAACATTGCGTAATAATAAAAGTGTAATAACATCGTGAAAAATGAAGATGTAATAACATTGTGTAAAATGAAGGCCTAATAACATTGCGTAATAATGATGTTGTAATACCATTGCGTAATAATGAATTTGTAATAGAATTGTGTAAAATGATGAACATTGCGTAATAATGACGTTGTAATAACATTGTGTAAAATGAAGGTGTAATAACATTGTACTTGACTATTTTTTCTTTCATTTAATTTTAGTTTCTTTTCATAGTAACTTCTCAAGTTGTCAGACTTGGGCCATCAATAAATACTGAAAGAAGAATAAACAATCAGGGAATATCGATTTCGCATTCATTTTCCCTCGAAAAACAGTTTCTTTTTTCTGTGTCAGCTGCCTTATCTTTGGAACTACAAAGAATGTTACTTTTGGAAGAAAATGCAACACATATTCAAGAGAATATTACACACATTGTATGTATGGAGTTATTAGTGTAATAATATATAAGTAGAATTAAAAGTCTTGTCACTGTCATGAAAGGAAATGAGTATCACAACACAAGTAAAGCATTTTTTTATACCGACTTTTCTAAGTTGACCATATAAATGTATGAAAATAAAGGACCGAGAGAGATGTCCGTGACCTCCACAAAAAAAGGTCAAGCAATAATAAACCTCAACATGTTTCTTTTAATCAGAAGAATCATAGAATTCATATTTTCTTCGGAAGTAAAACACCCGTGAATCATTTGTGATTAAGACTGATCAATGTTTGCACGCAAGAAAGAAATCGCCTAAATTACCCGGATTTACGAAAACGTTGAACACATCAACATCAACATCGAAAACGACTTCATTATTTACTTCGCAGCAGCGCCATCTGTCTGTTTATAAATATTATCTAGGTGGTCGTAAAAAGCGACATGCGTTGTGGACGCTAATAAGGGTTTTTATTTTTACTTTTGTGGGGTTAATTTTCACCGGTGTCAGCGATGAATGGTGATAAATGTTATATAAAATAAAGTTGATTGTTTCATGGACTGGGATGTTAGTAAACAAATTTTCAACGTCCAAGGATTCTATGATTACGTCCTGAGTTTTGTTGGAGTGAAGCATTTATAAAGATTCGTGCCAATGTAAATCGGCTACTAACTAAGGAATATCGTTAAAACTTCAGAAAATTACCGGCGGATATTATCCTGAATATCTATACGGAATATTAAAATCCACAAATAAGGAAATTCATTCCGCATTATTAAACTAGAAGTTCCGACACCCATATGTCAAGTATCATAAACTTTAAATCAATTAATCATGCAGTAATTATCTACCATATAAAGCATCAGTTCTACGAAAGAATCTTTACAATTTTTGGCCCATGTTTTAGAGAAAAAATTACTTCTTACCTTTATCAAGGGCATTAAAGCGAACTGAATTCAAACTTGAATTTAAACTCGGCTGCATGCTACATTTTCCCATTTTCTTAATCATTTGTCTGTTAAAGTCCCAAAAATAAAATTTCAGTTTGATAAACTTCTTTTTTTGGTGATATTATAAAGCCTATAGCAATCTATGGTTATCAAAATGGATAAAGAGCGATTGAGGTCAGAAAAGTATCACTGAATTTTATCCTATCTGACCTAGACTAATTTTCCATTTTTCCCTTTCAGAGATTTTACTGCTATATGAAAAATGTGCTTGAATTTCTTGTACATGAAAAATGCTTTAGCAACAAAAGAAGATTCAAAGGTTGTTGTTATTTTTTTCTTTAAACCTTGTCTTTTATGTAATAGCGAACAGAAAGAATATCAGTTAAGACTGTCAATCAATATTCGTTGGTTGCCTTCAAATACAAGCTGGCTTAAGAAGACCTGAAAAGGTTTAAGGGATCCTAAGTCGAGTTGCTTCTCATAATTATTGGAATGGACAAACAAGGATTAATCTAAAATGTTTTTGGTCATGAAATCCTATTTTGACGCTCACCATTCTCATTTCTCAAAAATTCTCTCCTCTCGCCAATTAAAAGAATTCATACAATTTGGAAATGAAGAAGATTGAGTCACCAATACGCTTTTAATAAATTTTCTGTCCTTTGTCCAAAGTGAGTGAAGCTATTTTTCCATCTTTATAGGGTTTATACCCATTTCCCGTTGAAAACCTCATGATTCAAATTAATTTATGTAAATCCAATATATTAATTTAATAAGTACTTTCGTATATTTTAGTTTGTAAGAGTTGATTTTTAAGTGGCACATTGTCAACAACCAAACTTTTCAATATTAAAGGATTTGCTTTAAACTAAAAACAAATCAAATTTCAATAAAACGAAACTTTAAAAGTTTTTAAATTAAAAGAATTTTAAAAATTATTTTAATTATTTAAAGAATAGAAACACAACGAAAATATTTTTTCATATTTTGATTTTTATATATTATTTGATTTTCTATTTTCTTTTGTAGTAATTCATGTATAATATCAAAGTCATGTCAATATTAGTCATCCTATATGGTAGTGATGTGTTTCTACAGCAGGATGCTGAGAATATCATTGGTCAGATCATGGGATCAATGAAGAAGTTTACAGGAAAATGGAAACAAACAGGAGAGTTACACTGAGAATCCGTAACAAACAAATAAAACTTTAAGAACACATCATGAAAAATCAGGGCTTCAATAATTTGGCACTGAAACGGCATCAGTCAGTTTTGTGCCATGCGTGATACACGCTTAGGCGATCATGTATCTTTCGATACATGACTGACGAGGCAGATTTTTTTTCCCGCAGTAGGTTGCTATTTTTCTCTGCAGTTTCCATCCAGGGCTATAGAACCATGTCTGCCCTGCTATTTACCCATAGCTTGAGGGGGAGAAGAAGAGGATTCATACCTTTCTCAACAGTATTCGCACGTAAGTGAATGTCATGGATTTGACTGGAATTCGAACTCGGCTCTCCGATTCCTCAATCTGAGCCTCTATTCATTACTCCAATTTTCAACAACATTTTATTGAATTGGAATATTAACAAATAATATTTGCAATATGATTTCCATCATTTGGATGCAAAGGTGGGTGGGATTTGCAAGATTAACGTAAACTTGATGAAATAATCCCATATTGTCAATTCTAGCACATTAACTCTTTATGCATTCAATCAAGTGCGTTGTATCTGTGATTTTCATTGACTACACCTACTTTGGTATACCCAATAAAAAGAAGTCAATTCTTTCTTCTTCTGACGAAACCATGTTTAATCTGTAGCGGCCCAAAAATAGTTGATGAGATTTTTAAACTTTAGGGACACTCTGTACATATCTATAAAACATACGGTTACCGTGACATTATCAAATTATGTACAAAATATGTCTGGTTGAAGGCATAAAATTTCGTTCAAAGTTATCATAGAAAATGCATTTTAGATTTTGGCATTAAATATCCCATATACATTAATATAACGCTAAAAAAAATCAACCAAATTAAACTTAAATCGATTTTTTTTCTGTAAAAATTTTTTATTTTTACAACGTCCTATCGTTAACGTTATCATGTTACATAATGAACGGAGGTTGGAAGGAAATGGTAATCTTTGAATTGGATTATTATTTTTGAACGTGACGATATTATCCATTATTAAATATATATTATATATATATATATATATATATTATATATATATAAATATATATATATATATATATATATATATAAAGTGAACATAGTAGTCAACACTTAGAGGCGACAGTCTGTTTCATTATGCTAGAAAATCGTTATATACCTCTCTATTATATATATATATATATATATATATATATATATATATATATATATATATATATATATATGGGGCAAGTTAGCTAACAGACGTCGAATAAACAACGAACATGAGAATAATCTGTTCATTTCTTTCATTTTAACTTTTACATTTTTAAATGTATATTTTTTTTGATTTTTATTTTCGTTTGTTTTTTTAAAAATTTCAAATATAAGAAAGTATATTCATTCTGTCGGTTTGCAAATTTTGTGTATATCCATTTGATAGGGTTATCTTTTTTGATCAGATATTTTATATTGATATATATATATATAAATATATATATATATATATATATATAATATATATATATATATATATATACATGGTAGGTTCACTGCTTTACAAAAACATTCAGTTCGTCATTATTTTTATGCTTATATTCTCAAAAGAGTAGATAACAGACATAATATAATCTTATTCAGAAAAATATGTTTGACGTATTTGTCATATTGAACTGAATTATATTTTTCATTCTTGAAAATGGTTTATTAAAACGCAAACGTTACTTTAATTTCTGTTGAAATTTATTTTCCCCATTTACACTTGCTTTTAAATATAAATATATATATATATATATATATATATATATATATAATATATAGCAACATATATATATATATATATATATATATATATATATATATTTTAATTTCTGTTGAAATATATATATATATATATATATATGTGTGTGTGTGTGTGGATTTAATAGGACAGTTAATGAAGTTTGAAGAATAAAAAGTCAGTAATATTATTACAACAATATTGGCAATAACTGACGTTCAAAAGTATAATGAAATATTAAAATGCATCTATTGGGGATAATACATTCAGCATCTTATATCGTCCGGTTGCAAAATCGCTACTTTTTTTACAGATACTGAAAGAGGGATTTTCTCTTCGACTTTCTTTATACCCAGGCAGGCAGGCAGGCACTGCTGATAAAGAAA
>CAHIKZ030000336.1:2330000-2332500 GCA_903632075.3 Acanthosepion pharaonis | reverse complement strand
CACAGACAAATTGTACATATGTTGACTACTTAGGACTATATAGAGACTTGAGGTATTATGGTGACTGCAGTAAGAATGGTAAATAAGAATGAGTTGTTTTGATGTATAGAATATTGTGAAATATTTGGGTCAGAAATTAGCTAGCTAAGTTAAATACAGATGAAAACCAGCCTTCACCTTTCCTCCACCTTTGGACCTGTGACACATTTTTGCGTCATAACAATATATTACCCTTTCCTATGATAGCTAGACTTTATGAATTTAAGCGCTGTACTAGATTGGCAGCAGTATTTGCTATGGTTTGGTTTGGTTTGGTTTACGGCATACCAACCTCAGTGGTTTATTTAATGCCGACTTTTTATTGCTGTAATTTTTTTCAAAGATATATTATTGGTAATAATTTTTTTTCAAAATGTATTGTTGGTAAAAATTATTTTTTTTGAAAATGTATTGCTGGTAAAAAATTTTCCAAATAGGTATTGCTTGTATTAAAACATATTTTTATACTTTTATAGTGTTTTTAACCCTTTTGGGAGTTAAATATTTGCTACCACCCACGGTCAGTTTAAACCTGGGAAATACCATCAATTAAAAGGTGGTTCCATGCACCTCAGAACCACCTGATCAAAGGCCTTGCTGTCGGATGTAGTTTATCGTCTTACCCAGGACGCGGATGTAGCTTATCGTCTTAGCCAGGAAGGTGGAAGCAATTACATTTGAAATGGCTGCCATGTAACCATAAGTTATGTGTTAACATTTTTTCTATTGCACTTCATGCTTATGGAAGTCTCTTCCGAATTCTTGTGTAATAAATAAAATAATAGATACAAAGACACACACACACACACACACAGGCACACATTGAAGTAGAAGTGGTGGTTATATTAAACTATTTCAAGAGTAAAAGGATTGGACCTAGATGCCGATCTGGTAGCAAGCTTAAATTCATGTAGTCAGGGTGCCAGAGGAAAAAGCTCGTCTGAGGAGCTGTCAGGAAAATATTCGTAGAAAAGAAAAAAAATGAGGCTACGTGAGAAAGTCGAGATGCCAAGTCAAGGTCGATTACATTGCAGATCCTTAGTTGGATTTTGTTAAGAAGCTTGGAAAGAACAGCAGGATCACCAGACCAGATATGGTAACAGTATCCGATGCACGGACGGTCTATCTATCTATCTATCTATCTATCTATCTCTCTCTCTCTCTCTCTATATATATATATATATATATATATATATATATATATATATATAGTAACAATAGTATATATATATATATATGAATAACAATTTGATAAGAATCTAACGGAATAACAAATATATAAGTGAATATGCAAAATTTCTAATTGTCGCATCTGTTTCGTCGATGAGTCGCTGTCATGAGAAAAGAAAAATCGATCTTTGCACCGGCCCATCCTCTTAACGTGCATAGGTTTTGTCTCGCTTATGTTGATTTTATTGAAATAAAATTAGTTTTCTCATGTCCCTAATACTTCGGCGAAACATATTGTCTTCTATATTTAACATATATTTAATGGGGAAACAATCAGTGTATATATATATATATATATATATATATATATATATATATATATATAAATTTGTAGCCTCTGTTTGTTTGTTATCGAAGTCATAGCGTTTTAGAGATAGACCGATGTAACCATATTTTTCTGAAAACTGAGAGTACTTACATAAGTATATTTCATTTTGATCATAGGGAGTCTCTGTTTGTGTGGCGAGCCACCCCACCCCCACCGCACTGATTTTTTTCTCTTTGATTTACATTAAATTTAATCATGAAGAAGGGAATGACACCTACCAAAAATAAAGGAGAAAATCAGAAGATGGAGAACACATCGGCAAGATCAAGATGGAACAATATGAAAGTCAAGTGGAGCAAGAAATCACCAGTCAGTATGTAGTGCCTTACAATACATATTTGTTGCGACATATCAACTGTCATATCAATGTTGAAAACTGCTCATCAATACATTCACTCAAGTATTAAATGAAATGCATATGAAAATGGTTAGATCAAAAAGTTTTTGCACGGATTTTTCCCCTTTGAACAAGGGAATGACTGCTATCCAAAATAAAAAGAACACCAGCAGAAGATGGAGGTCAAATCGGCAAGATCATTGAGTAATATTGAAAAGGATCATTATTCTCCCCAAATTATAGCAATGATTTATAATCAACTATCATTTTCTTAAGAGAAACGTGTGACACGCTGCAAGGCGCGGGTAATTCGGCTAGTATATATATATATATATATATATATATGTGTGTGTGTGTGTGTGTGTGTGTGTTTGTCAAAGTCGATGGAGAAGTCCATTGGACGTACACACACATATATTTATTATTTATTTTCTAGATTATTTCTGCATTTATTTTTAATCCAACATTTTCTATAACATCAAACGCTATTATAGTGAAGAATCGTATGAAAATTGATGGTCTACTTAATACGATTATCGACTATAATAACGTTTGAAGATATATAT
>CAHIKZ030000336.1:2312500-2325000 GCA_903632075.3 Acanthosepion pharaonis | reverse complement strand
ATATATATATATATATATATATATATATATATATCACGCACAATGAATGCGAATGTCACTGTGTCACTGTGTCACACTTTTACAACTTTGCTCCTATAGGCCGTAAACCAATATATCATACCATTTTGGAATCCGGTCGACTCCGCGTGCAAATTATAATCATTCCGTGTCGGATGGAAACCCGCAATTCTAAAATGATGGATTACCAAATTATAATTAGTGCGATTGTTTTCGCATTATGCCATCTTGGCTTCTGCTGATTAAAGCAATTACAGGGTCTTAACTCTCTAACTTTCAATAGCTCATGTTCAAATGAAAAAAATAATGCTCTCAAATGACAGTGTTTCAAAATAAAATTGTCCGTGTTTTCAACTTTACTTTAGAGGCTGTAGCTCAATATATTATACCAGTTTGAATCAGGCCGACTCCGTAAGCAAACTAAAAAAAACATTCCGGGCCAGTCCGGACCCACAATCCTGAAATTTTGGATTACCAAGTTTTCCTTATTGTGATTGGTTTCAGCTATTTTTTTACATGATTTTTACAGCCAATTTTTGTCTACGATAACAATTTTTATAACTTGGAAATAAATTTGGGAATAATCGAAATTAATTGCGAAATCCAGCGAAAGTCATCCAGGAAATAAAAATAATTATTTTTACGGAAAGTAAGAACCTACGTACATCAAATTTTTTTTAAATTAATTGACGACAGAAGAATTATCTTTTAAAAGGTAAGCTTAAATATTAAGGCAATACTTAAATACTGCGATCAATTTTGAGTTCTGTAGTTTATTGTTGCCTATCGTATCTACTCATCCCTAGCTATTGTGATGAAGGCCCAGTCAAGATCTCTCCGCAGAAGCTGGCTTAAATCCCACCTGATAGAGCAACTTTTAAGATATTTCCTCAATGCTTCCTCATCTTCGTTTATTACCTTTTCTTCTTCAGTTTTCTTCTTATCCACTAGAAATGAGAGAACTTTTAAACTAGCATGAAGATAAATTAACAACACCTAAACAAACCCCCACGTTTTAATTTTCTGAAACAGTGAACGTTTATATAAATAACAAATATATATATATTGCTAAGGCTATTAGTGCTTTCGGCAAGCCTCGCTCGTAGGATGATCGGGGTATCCGACTGGATACGACAATTCGGGTTTACAGAGATGTTGTCCATGCCATCCTTTTGTGCTGCTCAGTCGTGGACTTCATACGGGTATATACGCCAGCTGAATGTTTTCTATATGATCTGTCTGCGTGCCATCGGTGGAGTTACCCTTCAAGCCAGGATATCCAATGTAGACCTTGTTTAACAGGTGCAATATTGGAGGAATCGAGACTTTCCACATACAGTCTCAGTTGCGGTGAACTGGTCATTGTCTTGAGAATGTCTGGTGACAGGTTACGCAAGATCCTCATATACAGTCAGTTAAATCAGGGCCATAGGAATGTAAAACGTCCTTGGCTTAGATACAAAGACAAACTGAAGAGCAAATTCTCAGTTATTATGGAGATCAGCGTGTTTTAGTGGACTGAGCGCTTTTCAGTCTGCTAGTCTGAATCGTCTTCAAGAAGCGAGAGCAAGATCTAAAAGGTCAGCCAATCTAACAGTACCCTCATCCCACAATCCTTACCCTTGCTCCATATGCGGCCTCCTTTGCAAATCACTTGCGGGTTTTAAGTGTCACTTAAGATTATCTCACAAATTCATAACTGAATCAACTGGAGAGAGTCCATTATATATATATATATATATATATATATATATATATATATATATATATATTGAAACCCTGCCTAACCCACCTAGGAGAACGTTGAAGTTCAAATTCTACATCCTAACGAAATTCTATGACCAGATTTTATCTCCTTTTAGCGCTTATCACATCATCCTCTTACCATAGCTTCTTTATTTCTTTTCACCTTTCGCATTTTTACGCGTTCCCCTCCTTTTCGTCCACCCATGTACATTAGATTCACTTGCATCTCTACATGTAAATTCCAGAAGCCATTTTATGAAAATTCCAAAGAACGGAAGTGGGGGATATTTGCTTCGATAACTGTATTTCTGAATATTTTTTTTTTTAGTAGCACCATAACTCCCACCTGATGAGACGTCTAAAAAATGTTTCAGCTTTTTTGACGTTGAAACGAAAATGTACAATTTCGTACAATTTTATATATATATATATATATATATATATATATATATATATATATATATATATACACAGAGCGAGTGAGTGAGAAGTAACTCAATATTTCATGTAAGAATTGTGGTTAGATAAGAGAGTCTATCAGACATAATATAGGGAGTTATTTTCAATCACCATATATATATATATATATATATATATATATATATATATATATATATATATATATATATATATCAGAGTCCTACTAACAAATGTATACACACTACAGGAAAGAAAAATATTTAGATATTGTGATACGAAATTTATTCAGACATCACTAGATTTATACAAGTTAACTTTGGACTATACAACAAGAGATGCTCAAAAATGGTTTCCAGACATTTATTCGAACGGCTAACTACTGCCTGAATAACGTTGGCCAAAATGTCCTCTGGGATTTCTACACACGCATTTTCAATTTCTTGTCTATGAGCCGCCAATCTTATGCCATCAGTCGAGAAAATATCGTACCACAATAGACAATGTTATTTATCGCAATCTGGGTTTTGCCGTTGCTGAAGTCTGTATACATTTTATATATTTGGCGGACTCAAGTATATAATTGGTGTATACGGAATGAATTCCAATAACCAACAATTACTATTCTTAAAAAACGTGCTCAATATAGAGTAGAACAAATATAATTATTTATTTAGAAAATTATTTATTTAAAATTTTTTTTAAATAATCTTTTTTAAATAAATAATTTTTTTTAAATAATTATATATATATATATATATATATATATATATATATATATATATATATATATATATATATATATATATATATATTGCATATTGATTCGCTTGTTAAAACAGGTTCCTCGGGAGGGAGTTTGTGAGAAAAACGATACTGAAGAGGAGACGGGTCCCCACTGATGCAATGTCTGAGGTCAGAACAAATTAAATGGTCATATTTGCGCTGTGTTAGGACCGCTTTATTTTCTTTTCGTTCTCTTCTGGTTATTGGGACTTATATTTCTATGTGATTTCTATGTCATTTAAAATTTCTCTGTTTTGACTTGCAGGTATGGTTGGAAATTATTGTACACTGTAATTATTCATGTATAATATTCCCTCCTCTAAAAGTCACTTTACGAACTTTCAGCTAAGAAATTTTAGTGGGAAATGTTTTTTTTTTTTAAATAGGACTTGAGATTTTTGAATTTCTAACAGCAAAATATTTATTTAACTGTTTGTCCGGTTTCTTTCTATTGGATATCAAAAGTTATATCATGTACATTATGTTTCCGAACAGATAATTTCCACAGTTTTAAAAAAGGGACTCAGAAATGCAATGAACTCGTGGCAAAGTCACACAAGGAGAAAGAAAAATATAAATCAGGAGGACAATAGATAATGATTGACATTGCATTTAAATGTTTTGGCTGGAAAGCATGAAGACGGGAGGAGCCCACCCCCCTTTTTTAACTGCATATAATGATTCCGAACAAAAATGATATATTAAAGAAAAATCTATTTAATTTTATACACATTTAAAATAAATTCTCAGAAAAAAAAAAATTCACGATTTGCATTAAAAATCAAATTTAAAAACGTTGATTCGTTAAATAATAAACCAGCAGAATTTAAGATTCGCAGTCTTAGAAATTTTCTCAGATTTTTCTGATATTTGGGCTTTTTTTTTAATCGCTATCCTCCCACCCATGGCAGTAAAGCTACTAAAACACAAAGGGTTACAGGGTGTGGAAGAATTAGCAACAGAAATATGATTAATGAGCGGGAAGAGAAAAGTCTAATCAGGAGGACAGTAGATTGCTATTGACATTGCATTTCAATTTTTGTAGATTAAAATTGACTGGAAAGAATGGAACTGGAAGGGAGTTCCACTAGCGAGAAGTGCCAGAAAAGAAATTGTTAGCTTAGAACTTACGGCTACATCTAGCCAGCTGTAAATTTATGAGATCTTGACTCCAGTCTAGTACTTTCTCTGATTGGTATCTTCATTTTAAAATAACCTCGTTGTAAGCCTGTTATTTTACAGAGCATGTTCTTTCATAACAGGGAATTCATGGCACCCTACAAGTTCCGCGCTTTTGTTACTCTAACGTTTGCCACATTGCCACATATTCCACCTTGTTTTGTCATTCCTTCACACAAACTCGTCAAGTAGGTTACTCACTGCTTCCTCTTACCTTTAACGTCTTGTGAGTATTAGATTCACCATGCCCTCTTTTCTGATTATGTTTCCGAGAAATTTAAGTTGCTTCTTTCTCATTGGAAGCGTAAGTTTCTTAGTAGATTCTATTGCTGTTAAAACTTACTGGTTATTCACATTCACTGTCTATGGTATTCTCAGCGTTCCTCTACAGAACCGCATCTCTGTTGGTTTACATCTCTTCTTCATCTGTGAAGAGATTGTTCGGCATTTATTTTCATATAAGAAATTGTATATTATATAGGAGTTTAGGAATCTTTTCTTACATTTTAAAATTTTTTTTCTCTTTATTAATACTTTGCTTAGTTTCTGGAAATCATCTTTCGCGACTATGACAGTTTTTTTTTTATCTTTTGCTTATACATTTCACAGATTGTTAGAGTTCTACATGTCCTTGATTTTTCACCTTCCCAGTAAATATCTCTAACCAGACCTCTACTTCACGAACGACTTTCCGTCTTCTTAAATTAATAGTTCTTCCTTTCCGTTTTTCCTTTGCTACATTGTGTGTTCTTTTAGATTTCATTCTGTGTCTGTCATCAGTAGTGTCATCTGCGTATCGTATGTTGTTAATATTATCTCCACCAATAATAAATCTTGATAGGTTTTCTTGTTCTCTTAGGACGTCTGGCTTTATAGATTAAGTTAGAAAACGCATTTGTGTCTAACTACTGTTTCTATTCTTACGTCTTTGTTGAAGTCATTCGTTATCTGCATGCAAGGTCTTGGTTCCCAGTAGAGGTTAATCTAATATCTTTCTCGTCTATCAAACGCTTCTACTGTTTCATATATCTCTTCGTGTCGTGACTTATCAAATGCCTTTCTGTAATCTCTGTAGCACAGGTACAGACGAATACTGCATTTGTATTCGTCGCTTTGATCACATTCTGATCGTGGAAATATAATTTCTTGTTCCCCTGTGGTTACTGGCGATAAGAAAAGTGCTTTCTCTATTATAATCGGAAATCGAGTCGACAGAATTGCTGTCCACTCAATCTTCTCTTCAATTCGTCAACTTCCAAAATTCTCCATACCGTTTAGCTGTAATGAAGGAATCCTTTACAACCTCTTGAAATCGGGTTAAACCATCACTACAGATGCCTGCGCCTGTGATCTGGAATTGATGAATGGGTACTTTTAAGCATTTTGGCCAACGGTTCTAAATAGAAAGGGAGCTATCAGTAGCAAGGTAACTCACGACCTCACAAAGCAGTGGGTAAGAACCGATGTATTTAGGAACTGAATTCCTGTCACACACCATTCTCAAATTAACCAGGCCTGTTATCTTACGTTTACCACATTATTAACGGATCTTATTTGCATATACGTGTATGCAACTCTACAACAATATGAACGAAGTCAAGAATGTCACTTGGTACACTATTTGCATTGTTCGGTCTATCATCCTCATCTTTGTTGCCATATTTATCACAAAACAGCCGAAACGTTGTAATAAATATGGCGACAAAGATGAGGACAATAGTCCGAGCAATGTAAATAGTGTATATAATACCTCATCTCAGAAGAGACAGGTAATAGACAGGTAATATCACTTGAAAATTGATATTTTTATTATGACCCCAGTTTTTATAACGGTGGAATAAATTCACTGTCGGGTCGTTGGCAATATTGTGTTGATGTAAATGGTGTTTAACTTGACAACTGAACCAGGTTCTCCCATTCTAAAGTACAGGGTTTAAAGAGAGCGATTTATTTCTTTCCCCTCTCATATGATAGTTCAGATGTCCTCCTATGTATAAATACATTATATTACCTTTTATATATTCAGTGATTGAATAAGTTCTACCTCGCTTGCTAATTAGTCAATAATCAATTAGGTCTACGTAGTCATTACCTGTATATTTTCTACTAATTCTATTAATGTGATCTTGTTATCGTTGGATTTCAATTTTGCACCGAGTTCACTTTTCGTTTCACAAGCGTCATAACTGAACAGTAGTTGCAATATATTTTCTAAAATAATTTGGTAATGTAGATTGCCAAAACCTGCTCAGAGTATTGAGAGACAGGAGGATTGGTAAGGAAGAAAAGAATACTGAGCTGTTACGTGTCATCTGTCCTTCTTTACGGCAGCGAATGTTAGAAGATTTCCTCAAAGATGAAGAAGAGACACGAGGCAACTGACGTGTTTTCTACAGAAGGATGCTAAGGATATCATGAACGATGAGGTCTTAGAGAGGATGCAAACAAAGAGGAAGCTTATACTTAACATCAGGAAGAGGCAGCTGAAGTTCCTGGGAATCATAATGAGGAAGGAGGGCCTGGAGAATTTGATACTCACATGGAAAGAGAGACAAGGGAAAACAACGCATGACCTACCTAACGACCCTAAGCAAGTGGATGACAGAACGTGATCTGGGGGAGGTGGGAGAACGAAGCTGCAAGGAATAGAAGGAAGTGTAGAACCATGATCGCCTACGTCCTGAAGGGACACGGCACATAGAAAGAAGGAAAGTAGATTTTACTTGCAAGCGAATTTGACACAGATCACAAGTTGGCTTTTTTATTAATTTAACACACATAAGGAAGAAGAGATGTCTTAAAGAGGAAAAACGACATTGAAGTAGATATTCCAAACTTCAGTTTATACTAGTGGTAAGATATAGACATTGATTCAGTGTACATTTGAATCTAAAGTTTGATAGCGTTTAAGTTTACACGCAAGACAGTAAGAAGAGTTCTGTCTGAAAAGTGAATCATTGTTTTTCTTTCGATATGAGCGTTTCCTCTCTGCAGGATATGCAGTCAATATATTCTAAGGCCCGATGGCAGGGCGTTTTAGATATTGATCTAAACTGATTTTATTTTTAACGAAGAATCATGTTCAGAAAAATAAAAATCTTGTGTAATCAATTTTTAAAGATTTGTTTTTGATAGAAGTTGAGCGTACGTTTTTATGGTCAATTCTCATTTAACGATTTACTTGTTTAACGATCACCTGACTTTCGAAAGTATAAAATTATATAAAATAAAAACTAAGAAAAGAGTCGGTATTGTACGTTGTCCGACAATTTTGATCAACATTATTGTCCCTTTCTTCAATAGGGATCAATAGAAATTTAATAAATGAATTGAAAAATAAGTACAAAATTAGTTGTAGAATATGCAAACAGAAGTAATGTACTGAATATAGATCTGTTTCATTATTACGCTTGTTTTTTGAAAGTAATATATACGTATTGATGAATGAGGAGGTATTATTATAAATAAATTATATATATATATTGATAAATAAAGAGGTACAGCGGAGTAATGGATAGCGGCTCGGATTGAGGAATCAGAGAGCCGAGTTCAAATTTCAGTCGGCTTTGTTACATTCACTTATTGTGAATCAAATTAATCTCTCCCCACCCCATCTATGGTTAAATAACATAACGTACCTAACGAGCTTGTGTACATGGTTATCAGATCAGGGATTAGGAGAGTCATCAAAACTTACTAAAGAGCTAAACTGAGATAACAGGATAGACTGGAGCTGATAACCCTGGTTGGTGACTCTTTGTGCAGGAAACATCAGTATTTCTACTACGGATGCAGTACATCGTCCCCTGTAGTCATAATGGGTTATGGGACTCGTGACCGATTCAGTTCAATACTGTACCGTACAAATATCTAGAAATAAATTAGAACTATTACAAAGGGGTCAAAAGTGAACATTAAAGCTATTTGAAATCGGTTAATAGTATCCCCTTTACACGATAGCATGCCTGAAACAAAGGCTAGATACAACTTCTCACTTAAAGACCAGGAACACGGCCGTTGAGTGAGTTGTAGTTCTATATATAATATAATAAATACTACGAATAAAGATGGCTTTAAATAGTTGGTTACTGCCTTAATTTAGTGGCTGTCTGCCTCCCTCTCACATCCACCCAACTTCTAAAACTTCAGTTTTCTAAGTCCGGCTGTCATAAATTCATTCAGAGAACAGTGTGCTAATGCGTGTCTCACATCTGTTGCTGTGTTAATTGTAAACACATGGGCATATTTTCAATTCTAACTTCATCTAATTGCATATAAGTCAACCTGATTAATAAGTTAAATGTTTTAAGCGAAGTGACCTTATTTTTCATCTGAGCAAGAATCACTCATTCGGGGGTCACTTTTGCAATCTAAAACCGGAACTTTGTAAAGCTGCATATTTCAAAAGTGTGTGCGCTTCAAATTTATATTAACATTTCGATATGATTTTTGAAAACCCTACGTATTTTTAAAGGAAATTTTAACTCTGATTTGAAATTAATTATATTTTCCAATTCAAAATTGTACATATTTTCTTCTTTTTCACATCTGCTAACGACATTTTCACGTGATGTAACTAGTTTTTCAATCACAACATTGGAAAATTGAAATATAGTGTTGATTCCTAAACACTTCCTGTTTTTCTTTAGAAAGATTATTCTCTGAAAAATAAAGAACAATTTCATTTTATTTCACATTATTTGCGATCACTTCTTGCCATTTTATCAGGTAGCTCTTCGATAATTCTTCAGTAAAATTCTGCCGGTTTGAACAGGAAAAACATTCGGAAGAACTATTGAATCTTGAAAAGTATTCCCATTGAAGTATCGTTTCGTGCAGAGGTAGGTAAACATTACGCGTAGACAAGAACAGACCGACCGAGTTCCAATATTTTTTCCCTGTGTCATCAATGCTGTATACGCTTTTCAACCGAAATGTTATAAACACATTACAGCTGCTGAACATTTTCAATTTTTATTTATCGTTTAGTTGCGTTTTTAGAAATTTCGGTGAACACTGTCATAGCGATCTAATTATACATACAATATTACCTTACTTTTATGGAGATTAGCATTTGAGGGCAGTTGTGAAGAGTTATCCATGACGACCCACTGTCTTTTGCGCTGAACCTTGTTGTATGTAACACACTTTTCCTCACTTGCTTATATTTAAAACTGCTTAATTAGGCTGATACATTCGTAATTACAATTGGCTCCTCCAGCTCAAAATTACTTATGATTTAATCGAATACAATATATTATTTATTTTATAACTCAGCTTTCACAAGAAATATTCCTTTTAGTTGGGCGTAGAAAAATGTTAAAATACTTTACTTCTCAGCAGATACAACACGTTATTCCAAATATAATATACATATATATATATATATATATATATATATATGATAATGGAAATGGTACATCTAACTCACTCATATCTTCTCTTCCCCCTCACTTCCTCACTTCGTTAATTTACATATGCTTAAGACGGCCCGTCAAAAATGTGTAAATTTCTTTTCATTTTTCATTTCAACCTTTGGAAGTAAAGTCTGATGATCCAGAGCCCTTTAAAAAGGCTGTGGTGAAATAATTTATTACATGGAACCTTAAAGTGGTCTGTTTTTTATTCAAACATATTTGCTCTGAATTTACATTGAGCTCTCCGGATTTCATCCTCCTTGGGTCTACCCATACGGATTACATAGTTTTGCACAAACTATATATATATATATATATATATATATATATATATATATATATATATATATATATATATATATATATATATATATATATAGGTACCGGCCGCTAAATCGTTAAAAAATCAGCGTACCCTGATGAAAGCATGCTGCAAACGTAATGAGAACATAGTTTTATTGTTAAAATCTTTATGTTATTCTTAAGAGGAAGGATCAAAGTATTTTTTGATTATCTAATTATTTTTTTACTCCTTTTCAGAATATTAAAAATGTTCATTAAACACTTGTCTTTCTTAACGTCTGCGGTTTTACTAACTTTTAGCATAGCAAATGTTGGCCTCCTTTTGCGGTAACAGAAACATTAATTTATAAATTTTTGCAAAAATCAAATAATTGTCGAATTTTAATGACATTTTCAGTACTTATTCAAATATGAATGAATTTTTTAAAACCTTTATCATTAGACAAATTTGATAAAAATAATTTTTTTACATGTGTGTCAGACTCCTTACTAAATTTTATGAAAAAAATTTTTTATGAAGAACTTGAAGAGGGGAATTAACAGGAGATAACTGATATTAGACATGTCGCGTGGAAATAGAACAGTGAGCGAGTTCTGTTCGACATTCCAACCACCTGAAGAAGGACAACGGTCGAAACGTTGTGATAAATATGGCAAGAAAGATGATGACAATAGTACGAATAGTATACATAATATCTCATCTCAGAAATACACAGAGATAGCAGAATTCTTTAAAGAATTTAAATCACATAATTTTTCTTTTGCATAATCAGACCCGGTCTTACCGAAAATTTGTTCTGAATCGAAAAAAAAAAAAAAAAAAATAAGACGACATTTAATTAGAGAGGGTTTTAATTACTTTTATGATTAATATATATTACAGACAATATTGTCTGAAGAAAAAAATTACGACGAAAAAAATTACGACGAAAAAAATGTATTTTTACAAGATTTGTTTTGATATTTTTCCAATTTTAAACGAAATAATTTATAAAAAAATTTAATCGCATAAATTCATTTTCAATAAGATAATTCTTAGGAAATATCGTTAAGTAAAACTATATTTACTAATCCTATATTGTAAAGCTTATTACAATCTGACGACACCGAATATTTTAAAAGAATTTCGATGTGCTTTTGTAAGTGTGATCACTTGCAGAATTTATGAAGCATGGCTGTACAAACCAATAAATCTATCAAAAGTAGTATTTTAAGGGTTGTCCCCCTTATAGCGAAAAAATATACCTTGTGAGCTTTCTCGTCTGCTTCAGCATACTTGACTATGAATACATTCGGCTGTAAATCGGATGTATCTAAATCGATTAACACGTCAGAAAAAAAAATCGGAAATATGTTTTAAAACCGTGACTAAACTTTTGCTTACAAATGTGTCAAAAATGACCGTTTTGGTCGATTTTAATTTTAAAAATTCGATTCTGGTCAATATACTTTCTGTTTGAAATACACCAGTCTTTGCTATGCTGGTCATAAATCTAATATACCCCGAGCTGTTTTTAAAAAGGAATAGTTCCTCAATAATTGCAAGGTGACTTCTAACTATTGTGGGTTGTTTAGAAATGGATATAATAAATATAAATAATTAGAAATTTGTTTTAAACATATGACCTTTTTTTATTCGGTCGAGTTAGCTGTGACATTCATGAGTCTATCACGCCAACAAGTCCTGCATCAAGGTCGGAAAGTCATCAAGGTGACATGCAATGTAATTATATAGCTGGTAAATGTAGATAGTCGCTGGTCTAGTTGTCCTGAGCTGTAGATCAAAGGCAATTTTTCGTTATGCTTGCCGGCAGTGTCCTACAAATCGCCTTCTGTGTCCGCGTAAGATTATAGAAATATCAAGGCTGGGTTCAACTGTCATTTAGTTGGGCGTTGTCTCCAAGAAATGTTAAGTATAGCTGCCAGCATCCAAGTGTAGGTTCCATCAAGCTTAAACTGTAGTGTATGAATTAATTTCCAAGCAATGCTACCATACATTAAAACCCCCTCTACGGTGGCGCGAAAGAGTTTGAGTTTGTCCCTTAGAGTAGATTTCCAGATTTCATCCATTTTATTCAAGGCAGTCCAGGCTTTTGCTATGCGAATTTTCATGTCCATTTCAGTAGAATTTATTTCACGTCTTGTAAAAGATTCGAGAGATTTTATTGATTCATCTGAGACAGTTTGTATTGAACCTTGCTGGTTGAAGCCTATGAATTCAGTTTTGAAAGCATTGACTATTCGATCTCGTTGGCAGCATTTTCTAGACGGTGCAGGTGTGCTGTAATGGTGTCTGCAGTGATAGTTAAATGATGACGTTTAATTGATAAACATATAAGACATAGGTAAAATATACTTACCTAATATACTATGCAATAAAATGTTGTACGTGTTGTGGAATCATCACGACAGTGTAATATTAGAATTCTTTAAAAGCAATAAAACATTAACTGCACATTTATACGTTCAGAAGCTGCAAAATCTCCATAACATTTTGGTTGAAAAGAATATACAGCAAGGATAACACAAGAAACAATACTGGAACTCGGTTGGTCTGTTCTGGAAGAGGAAAATAACTTTGAATAATAAAACATGGAAGCATCTTAAATATTTTATTTTGTTACTGTCCACTGA
>CAHIKZ030000336.1:2300000-2302500 GCA_903632075.3 Acanthosepion pharaonis | reverse complement strand
AGAACAGCAACTACAACGAAACTGCCGCTAACAATACAAATTTTCCCAACACTATTTGCTCTTAGGTGAATATAGCGAATCAAAATGTTATTCGGCTCTTTGTTTAACTACTACGAGCCATTATCCACTATGCCAGCCTGTATATCTAAGCTTAACTTCGGTGATCGTATGATAATTCAAGTTATTTGTTTTGAAGAGGAGATACGGTTTATCTTTTATTTCTTATTTAGGATTGTGTTTCTGGTTCCTTCTAAAGTAACTTCAAATCTATACTTTGAACATCTTCTGATCTCTGATACTTTATTTATTAAGTATTTTTCTTCTCAATAGGAGTAGATAGCTTCGTATTTCGCCCAGTCCACACTCCTCCTCGGCCCTTTGAACAGGAGTATAGTTTTATCCCTTGTTCCCTGTTTAGTATTGAGTTTTCAGTATCCTTCTACTGTTTTTTTTTTTCATTCTCTTTCATTCTCAGTGGGCCATTTCGTCTTAGTAGGATTATCGCTTTGCTTGGGGTGCATGGAGTAAAAAAAGGAAACTTCAGAGATCTTGTTTCGGTCGTAGGCCGTCCTTAGAAGTAAAAGGAATACGGAGTTGTGTAGAGCTATGATCGACCTTGCCCCGAAACGACATGGCTTCTAAAAGCAAAGAGCTTTAGTTCAATGACTGATCTGATTAAAAGAACTTAAGTGGCGACCTATTTTCACGTTTATTCGCATTCATTTATAGTCGTCGAACTGAGATTTCACTTCGAAATGAAGCTACTTACATGGACCACCCAGTAACGCGCGCATACACTTTCAGTTACAGCAAATAAATGGAATATATTTGCATCTCTCAACCTATAGACAGCGATGTTTACACATGTATACTAAAAGCAGCTAAGTATTATAGTTTATTTATTTCTCTTTTATGTCAGTCGACCTAAATCTACAAGAAGCGAAATCCTGCATATAATTTTTTTTTTCTCCCTGTTTACATTGGTTTAAAGTTCCGGGTTTTTGAGATGACTGATCATGATGATTATTGGCTGAGATACACTTTCATAAAGATTATAGCGTGGGTCTGAAACAAAAATATATTAAAAGGAGGCGGGGGTCTGATCATAGACTTTTGAGCTACATTCTTAATTTCCGTCTCGTTACACAGGAAAACGCGTGGTGGTGGGGGTGAGGGTTGAAAGGCAACGCAGACGATTTGTTTTATTAAGGCGGTTTCATGGCAAAGAAGGAAATGGACAAAGAGATTTCTAAAGTAAAATTTGAGAAGTCATAAAATTGTATCGAAGATTTATTTTGTGGGGTACTTTACTGTAGGTACTTGAAGTTAGACATGAATAACGTACATAAAACACAAAATCAATTTTGTGCTCTCCGTCCTTCGCGAAAAGTAGATGCAAGAGCGACAAACTATTCAATGAAACCTTATTCTTATAGAATGAAAAAAAATACATTTTTATAAAGAGGTCTGCATACATACAGAAAAACAAAGACACATATTCTGCTAATCTTTGGGTACCTCGAAGTGGTTTAATGGTTAGCAAGCTTTTCTGGCTAGAACAATTACGACTGAGTAGTGAGTTCGATCCTCACTGGGTGCCCCATACATCCGGCCTTGTGCCACATCTAAGCTACGCTTGGAAAATCACTATTCTGCTAATCTCTTCTCGCCTACATTCATTATTTCTGTCTCTCTCTTTCTCATTCTCCTTCTCTCGTACACACACACACGCATACACATATGTATGTTTGTATGTAAGATTCGGTTCTTCCAAGACATTTGAGGGCACACAAAAGTCGGTCAGCTGTACGGCCTAGACGTCAAAGGAATCGGACAGAGCTAATATGTGGTGTATGCGTCAAAGAATGTAAGACGCTTGCAGGCCTCAAGAGTTGATCCCGCGGTCGACATCACATTCAGAATCAGGTCAATGCGTTTGTGTCAGCGATGTTCATGTTGGTCAGATATGTAGACAGCCGTCATGTATTTATAGCAACAAATAAAATTATATGTTCAACTTATCAGTTCAGTCTCTGAGTTTCAAGGTTATAGTATCCACTCGCTGAGAGTAAAATTTAATTAGAGAAATCCTTTTCTTTTCTTACAAGACGTTATGTAATTTTCTTCCCAAAAAACTTATTTTAAATGTTTTTTATGTCAACTTATTTTAAATTTGTTCCCTCAAAAGCATTTTTTAAGATGTGATCTTATTTAAACAAGCACACACATATATACAGACACACACACACACACACACACACACACACACACACATATATATATATATATATATATATGTAAAAGTTTTGGTAAACCAGTGAGATCCTCACTTTTGTAGATAAACACATGCAACAAAATAAATCCTACATTGCTTTGATAAAAAACCCTCAGAGTAAGAAACGCGTCAGCGAAGAATAGTTTTTCTTCATGTCTCTTTTCATTCAATATATATATATATATATATATATATATATATATATATATAGGTTTCCGATCAAAT
>CAHIKZ030000336.1:2265000-2295000 GCA_903632075.3 Acanthosepion pharaonis | reverse complement strand
ATATGGCAGATATATTACAAAGAAATACTTGTTAACTCTGGCAGGAATAACTTTCATTTTATGCTGCTGTTTTTCTTCGTGCTTTTTCTTCTCTCATTTTTTATTTTTCAACAGGCCAATTGATGATCCGAGTTGAGAAAGAAAGCCAAAATAATAAGCCCTAGGGCCCTCCTGTTTACTCTTTTTTGTTTTCGCTAATTAGCAATGTTTCGATTTCTCATTCTTCCACGCCCAGTAACCACTTGTGTCTCAGTGGTTTTATTGCCTTTCATGGGGTGAACTTGATTAAAAAAAAACTATCGTGGAAAATATTCCTGTATATAAATAGCAAGTTAGATATACAGCTGAGCAGAAAACAGGCCCACATATTGACTATTCTTACGTTTCTTATGACGAATACATATTTCTGCGGTCTTAATGCCATGTGTCTCAGATCAGTGTTTTAGTAGTTATTTCCATTCAGTTATATCTGAGTCTCCTGTAGTTTCTCTCTATATCATAAAAGGGTAATTTAAGCCATATTTAAGAATGGTGGATCAGTTATTTATTGTCCTCTAATTACTCTTTTTCTTCCCGCCCATTAGTAACGTTTCAGTTTCTAATTATTCCACACCTAGTAACACTTTGTGCCCTAGTGGTTTTACTACACCCCATGAGGTGAATTCGATCTAAAAAAGTATAAATTGCATTTGTTTCCTTATATGTTCAGTCTACTGTATTCTCAACCTCCTTCTGTAGAACCATATTTCTGTTTCTTCAAGTATTTTCTTTATCATTGAGGAGATTGCCCGGCATTCATTGTAATTTAGGAGGACCAATATTATATTACAGTTCAGAACTTTTTTGTTTTGTTTCTTAACGAACTTTTCCTGTTTCTCAATACTCTATAAAAAGGAGTCTTTTGCTATACCAGTTCGACTTCGGATTTCGGAGTCACTTTTTTCGTTCTCTGTTAAAACACTTCTTAGAGAGATATTGTCGCATTTAATGAGTTGGTAATGTCGTTCACAGAGATTTAGACATTGGCACACATCGGCGACATTTGGAGGGAGTTGGCCAGATGCTCAGTTGCGCAACAACACTACGACCACACGTGATCATCAGTAATGATGATGATGAACATCATCATCATATCAGATGTAAGGTCATATCAGACGTGCCTCAAATTCGAGCACGGAATTAAAAACAGATGAATAGGCGGTTTTCTGAATGATTTTCCTTTCGCTATTGTTAAAAAAATTAAGCTATTTATGCTAGATACTGTGAAATGATTTTTTTAAATAGATAAAAATAAAATAAGAGTACTGACCATTTGAATTTTTTCATATATTTTTTATTTTATTTCCAATTTTCCGTTTGCTTTTCAAGATATAATCTTTTACATTACACAAACCTGAAGAAAGGATTATATCCTCATATTGTTTGTATTTTGAAAATGGATTATTTCTTTACTTTCCTGCGTATAGATGTTTGTGTTTAATGTATTGATGTACAAATGATAACGCTCTAGTTCGCCAGGAACTGATATTGAATTTTGTATCCAGTAAGTTTTCCGGGGTGGCGGGAAATGACAAAAAGAAAACAAGACGCAACCTTAGCTGCCGGATGTTATAATCTAAAGAACTACTCATGTGTAGAATTCTCCTTGTTCATGTCTGTAGAGAACAGGATTTAAAAACAAGCAATTCTTTAAACTTAGGCATATATTTTATTTAAAAAAAGAGCTACTTTTCTCTTCCGCAAAAACAAAAAAAATCTTAACACATTTTCCGTTTCGACAGCATGTCAGCAATAGTCTATCGATCCTGCCTTCTAAACAATGTTACTTTTTTTTTCAAGCAGGAGAATATAACAACACTTTTTAATCTCTAGACTAGTGTTTCTCAAGATTTCATTTTTTTTTTTTTTACTTCAGTTTGTATTACGGCCATATAGTGTTGGAACAGTGGTTCCTGTACAATCATCGAAGAAGCTTAAACTCTATTCTGACCGCGTGACACTTACACGTGTATTTTTAATACCGTGTTTAGCTACAACGTCGGCGATTATGGATTTCAACAGCTTCCTTTATTTTATCATCTTTAAGTTTCCAGGACGTCTTCGGAAAAAAATGTGGATTGTTTCCTGACGCTTTCTTCAAGATTCTCTTATATTGGTTACCAGTCAAAACTAGAGATTTCAGTCTACCCTACCATTTAATCCAAAGCTGAAAGGATTAAAAAAGAACACTTTTCCTAGAAGCATGACTTCGGAAGTAAACGTAACAGGCATGGGCCAGAATTTGATCTCGGCGAGTTAATTCTCGGCACCAATATCCTTTGCACCACCCTCACAAATATATGAAAAGCCAGGATTATTTTTTTTCTTCTTTCACTATTTATCTTTATCTACTTATTCTTTTCCGTCTCCTTCTTAATCTCTGTTATCCTGTTCATGATTTTTTTTATCTCGTTGTTATACAAACATTATTGTAATATTTGACAAAGAAATAAAGGTTCAAAAATACTTGAGTCGATGTTTTTTTTTTCTTCTTCTGTATCTCGGAATTTTCATAATATATCTTTATTTCAATCTCTACCCGCCTTTCAGTCTTTCGTTCGTTCACTCTCAAAATATCCACCAATGAAGACATCTCTTTTATTTCCTTCGGTTCCGTTTCGTCTCTTTCTACTTCTGTTTACATATATTTTTTTCCTTTTTCCTGCTTTTCTTCTTCTATTTCTCTAGCTTTCTCACGTCCTCAATTTTATCCGCCATATTTGATTTTGTTAAGCAAATTACTCCAAGCAAATCGGGACGGCCACTAGCACGAAAGGGGTTACAGAGAGTGAGAGTAAGAGTAAAAAGTAGTGTTTGGGAAAACGATAAAGGACAGGGGTCAAGGTCAAGGCATCAGAAGATGCCGATTGACATTACAGTTGAATATTTGAAGATTATAGATATCAGGGAAGCAAGTATTAGGAAGGGAGTTCCACTGACTGGAGGTGTGAGATAAGAAGCTGTTGGAATAGAAGAGATGGCTACATTTAGTCGTTTCGACAGTGAAAGGTTGGAACCAAGATTTTAACCTAGCACCAAGCTTAAATTCATGCAGTTTGGGAACCAGTGAAAGTAGCCCGTCAAAGTGGTTGCCATGAAAATACTTGTAGAAAAGACAGAGGGAAGCCACAGCACGTTTGTGGGATAATGTCTGTAGACGGGATGCCAGATCAGGATATTTCCTCTTCTTCGTCTTCTCCAGATTTTCTCAGTTTATTTAACAAGAGATGAATTCATAACTTGGGAAAGGTGTACATTTATCTCTTCTCCCCAGTTATATGGGTTGAATATAAAGATAGACTGAGTTCTGTAGCCTTGATTAGCAACCAGTCTACTACAGAAAGAAACGGCAACCTCCTGCGGGAAAAATGCCAAGTCAGTCATGAATCGAAAAAGACATGATCGTCCAATCTTGTATCATGTATGGCACTTAACATACTGCATATTATTTGGAATTTTCAGTCTGAAAGCTTAATTGATTCTAGCCCCAACGTACCGGAAATATGGAATTTAGTACACTCTGATCCGAGATCAAAAAGGGTAATATTCATACGAAAAAAATGTGGATTATGAATTTTTACATAATTGCTATCTTTAAATGTTTACACAACTTGTATTTGTAAATGTTTACCAACGTGTTTGTAAATGTTTACACCAGTTGTATCTGTATTTTTTACATTAGTCGCATTCGTACATTTTTACAAAAATAGAGTCTAAATCATTACCCCAGTTGTATATGTAATTTTTTACACTAGCCGCATATGTAAATTTTTGTACGAATACAGTGTCTGTAAATTTTTACGCCGATTGTCTCTAATTTTTTTTCACGAGTCGCATTAGTAAATTTTTACACGAATAGAATCTGTCAATTTTTACCCCAGTTGTATATGTAATTTTTTACACTAGTCGCATTTGTAAAGTTTACACGATTTATGCCTGTAAATTTTGACGCTAGAATTATCGATGAATTTTGTTAAGAATCAAGTGGCAGCAATCATTACGGTTTTATAAATTTAGTTTTGATATTTTCAATTTTTTCAACGATTTCCATGTTTATCTTTTTACTGGTGACCATGCATTCTGTAACGAAAGATTTGAAAGGGAAATGATTGATTTATGCCTTTCCCAAGGGCTTTACTGCAAAAGTGAACGTTACTAGGGCCGGAATTTGAACCCGGTCCGACTATTTCAATGTTTGCGCTGATATGCCTTACACTACCCACACAACTACGCTTTTCTCTTCTCCCACTCTTTATCTGTATCACGTCATTCTCTTCCTTACTCTTTCAAATCTATATTATGCGTCCTTTTCTTTTTTTGTAAATGTTATACAAACAAAGATTCGTTTAATAATCCATAAACATGTATATTCTCTTGGCCTGGTTGTCAATCCACCCTGCAGAGTCAAGTCTATCTTTTTCATCTATAAACGGGGCGGGTGTGAACATGTGTTCATGCTGTCCCCAAGGGTATTAGAACAAAACTGGGTGCAACTGCCTAACCCGGAAATTGAACTCAGCTGGCTGAATACATTTTTGTTTACACACTCCGCACGCCCTCAATGTTATATTAAAGAAGATAAAAAACTGAAACGTTGTATGCAGTTATTTTATTTATTTTTATCGGAAAGTGTAGCTCTTAAAAACAATTTGAGGATTTCTTCGTTTAAGATTTTAATTAAAACAAATGCGGTCATTTACTTCCAAGCAAACTAAAAAGGCTACCAAGTTATATGGGTTTATTTATATTGAAATAGAAACTATCATTTGTGCTTAAAGATGAACTGCTGAAACAGCAATTAAATTCACAGGTACGATGCTAATTATTCTTTATATTGAAATAATGAAATATCGAAAAAGAAGAAAATGAAACTATATCACTGATGTCTTCCAAGAAATCTAGATTTCTCATTTGAAATCTGAAAATGTGGCCACTAGATTCAATTTGTAAAAGTAAAGCTTAACATCGAGATAACTAATTTATTGAAATTGGCTATCTACGTGTTTTGGTTGAATTTGAAATAAATGTTGAAATGGCATTAATATTTTATCCAAGGGTCACAGTTCCTGTTCTAGACCGTTTTCAGTATTTATTTAGCAAAGCAAAGAGTAAGAAACTCTTGGAGAGCCATGATCGCCGACGTCCCAAATAAACGAGGCATATCAAAGAAGAAAAAGAAATCTTGTCGAAATACAATCTTACTTTAAGCCTGTCTCTTTCTTTTTTCTTTCTTACTTTTTCTTTCTTTTTCTTTCTTTTTTCTTTCTTTCTCTTAGCATCTCTCATATTTAATTTGTATAAAAATCTTAAGCCTCGTACCTTATCAGTCCTCTTCAATGAAACTTTTATAAGAGAGATTGTTGGTTATATCTGCATGTGTGTCCATAGCCTTCCTACCCGCCTGTATGACTAAATATAAAGGAATATAAGGGATCTTGCTTGAGAATTATCGGATAAAACGTACGCCTGACGAAGACCGGAGACCTCTCCGTTAGGCGTACGAGAGTTCACATCTCAATAATCCCTGAAATAAGGAAATCTTCTTTTCCAATTCCTTTCTTGTTTTGTTACTTTTTTTCTTTTTCATTTTCTCGCTCTGTAAGTTTCCCGCTTGTCTTAAGGTTATTCTTTTGTTTCTAAGATTAAGAGAATCTCTTCCTCCGGTTTTTATCAGGTTAACTTAAGCCGAGCAGATGTTCTATGACATAATATTACGTACAAACAAATTCTTTTTAAAGGATATGCATTAGTGAAAAACGACTTACTGTTTAGTTCCAGTTAAAGAGGTCAATTCAATTAGGATATTGGATTATCCCTCACGATATAGTAAGGGTCAGCGTAACTCGTCTTGCAAACCTGTATTACTGTAGTTTCTCAACCTTTATAAGCATCGGCACAACGAAGAGCAAATGAAAATATCCCGCATACCATGCAACATTTTTATAATATATACATTTAAATGTTATGAAAGAAAACGATAGATTAAAAAAAATGCATGCTCAAATATGAACTTACTTTGTTTCAATGTTTCTATTCAAATATTTGTGAAATCCATTTAGTGTGCCTGGTGTTTTTCACGATTTCTTCAATTATTGGTCGAATGTGTGATAAGCAGAACCTCATTTCTTTCTCAGTTGAGCGTAGTCTGACTCGCTTCTTATTTTTGATGCTATTTAAGGTTAAAAGCCTAATTCACCTAAAGAAGAAGCAGAAAATTGCAATAAAACTGATCAAGCCTTTATAGCTATTTTGGTATAATATGTTTAATACTTATTCATTTATTCAAATACTAACACTGTACCACTACTACTCCCACACTTACACACACGCACACGCTTACACACACGCATATATAAGAGTTCAAGAAAGAGATAGGGGTCATTAACACACAAAAAAGAGAATGTCTTATATCGAGAACATTTAACATCAAAAAACATAAAAAGAAAATTAATTATTTATAACAATATGTGGAAAACTCCACGATTTGCCTGATGACGGTCGCGAGACCGGAAACCCGTGTAGCAAAATTATGGAAAATAAAGCATAATATATATTTTTTAAATTCACATTCACATTTTCTCTCTTCTTTTTAACATATATATATATGTGTGAGGTTCCGACGACCAAGAACTAATTATCTGCATGCCTATGACGGACATGACTTTTGAGACCGGCACGAGAATTGCATAAAAGGCAACACTACAGGAGAATATATTGTATCCAAGTGCATCAAGAATACTGCTAGCTGTCTTATTTTGCTTTCGTGTTTCACGCAGTCGAACGATATATATATATATTAGTTAATGATATTATTTGGTAATCTGTATGGATAATTCCAAAGAGGATATAATCTAGAGCGGTCAATTTAAAAACCGACCAAACATTAATTATTATTAAAAAAAAAAAAAAAAGACAACTTAAAGCGTATATGATTATAATTTATTTCCTTAGGCCAAGATTTCGATCCTAATTTATCAGATCAACTATTTTCATATAAATAAATGGGTGACAATTTTTTCTAGGCATAAAATTATATATTATTATTTTTAATTTATGCCCACGTTTGTTTGAGAGGGTAGGTTTAAATTGGGGGCGGGGAGAGATTTAGAAATGGATACGGTGATGGAGAGGGGGAAGTCGAAAGCCAGGTAAACAAAATTTGGATGGAAAAAAAAGGGGAATAGAGAGATATTTATATCCATCTTTATAAAGAGACATGTCGGAATAGTAGTTGGGGGAGTAGACAAGCTGACCTATTTAATAATTATATTCACAAGAAAGTAGAAGAAGTAATTAGAGAAACAGAACGAACGCAAAGAAAGTAAGGAAATAAGAAAGTAAAGCATAATAGAATTAAGACAGGGAAAAAATATCCCGTGACAATATTTCGCAGAACATTTAAGTGAATCGCGCGGCACACTAATGTATCACGGCAGTTGAAAATCGCTGCTGTAGTGATTCTCATCGACACTAGATGTCGGACGCTTCTTATATTGTACAATACAAAGATTATCAATTATTGTTTATTTGTTTTTACGGTTTATTTAAATTAGAGAATAATTCAAGATTGTAAGCATTTGGAGACGATAATAGTCATTTACTGATACATGTCCTACTAATTAGCCTACAGTTGAGGGAGAAAAAATGAATTGGTCACTCATTAAAATTGCTATATTTTAATATAATAATTGGAAAAATATACTTAATGAGACAAATTTCTTTTATTAATAACAGTAAGGGCTTAACAAAATAAAACATTTTCTTACCTAAGGGTTAAACTAATGTTGAAATACAGATTCTACTAGAAATTGGGATTGTAAGTCCTAAAAATTATGTCCCCAAGGACACATGACTCAGCGGATAAAAAAAAAGCGTTAGTTGTAGTAATTCAGTGACTTGATCCAAAGAGTTGCGAGTTCAATACAGTGGAAGTGAACAAAAACTTGGAAAATTGAGTCACTGAAGAAAAATAACTGAAACTGAGATATCCAGAAGAGGCATGGAACGTGGAACTAGAACAGTCAACCTCGGTCAATGAAATAAAGGGCTCAGTTCGAAATTCCAATCACCTGAAGAAGGCCGGGGTGAACAACGGTCGAAACGTCATGAATATGACATCAAAGATGAGGACAACAGTCCGAACTATTAAAATAGAGTAAATAAAGTGGGATATTGTTTTTTCTATTATTATTTAGCATAATACTCTATACCTTCATATGATGATTGTAAAGAAATATATTTAAACTCTCACATGTAAAGCAATGATATAATAATAAAGACTTAATTATTAGGTTGTCCCAAAAGTTCGTAAACACTTGCGAAAAATTGATATTTATATGCAATTTTTAATTGTTTTTTTAATTTATTGTTAATTTTGATAATTTTGAAAAAAAAAATATTTCATTAAATTTTTTATTTAATTGTTTTTTGCGTTTATAAGCGATGGGTTCAGAAAGGGCAAGAGACACCGTCGGTTCCGAAACAAGATCGATTCGGCAAGAAAGTCATGTTGTGCGTTTGGTTGTACTTTGAAGGAATCGTGCATTTTGAGTTGGTTCCGAATGGTCGTGCCATCACTGATGAACTTTACTGTCAGCAACTGGAGCGGGTCTACGAAAAGTTGAAGCAAAAGTACCCGGCTCTGATCAACCGAAAGCGCGCTTTGATGCAGCAGGACAATGCCAAGCCACACACCGCCAGGAAGACCAAAGACAAGTTTGAAGAGCTGGACGGCATTGAGGTTCTAACACATCCAGCCTACAGTCCTGACTGTGCTCCATCAGATTACGGCCTTTTCCGCTCAATGCAACACTTTCTGAAGGGCCGCCGATTCGACTGGTTTATGAAGTCGAGGAAGCGTGTCAAGAATTCTTTGATTCGAAGCCGGCTGAATGGTACTTTCACCAGATCCGAAAGCTTGCAGATCGATGGCAGAAAGTCTTGGAAAATGATGGTCTTTATTTTGAGGAATAATTTTTGTTGTTTTTGTTATTACTTGGCGAGTAAAATTTCAATTTTTTGCAAGTGTTTACGAACTTTTGGGACAACCTAATAATTAGGCGGCCATTTTCGAAAGCATGGATAAACTCGTATTAATGGAAGTTTCTACTACACGTTAAGTGGGGAGCCAATTTCTGTTGTTATTAAGTAATAAATACAACCCTGAGAGTTACTAAAGATTTATTTGTATAGCTGCCAACTTGTATTCGAAGATACCCATCTACTAGTGTGACTAATCAATCCCTATTGCAGATGTTTGCTCAGGCGCATTTGTGTTTATTCGACACCCACATAGCCCACCTGTGTTTATACTGTAACTATGCTGAGCAGACCTTAGTTACAGTTTCTGGGAAAGAGCGTGTTATCTAGCGTGATCATTTGGACAAGGCCATTACGCTCAAGCTCTCGGCCACGATGACTTGTGACTTCGTGCTAGCACAGTTAACGATGGTTCCCAAGGGCCCCGTCTACCCAATTTCATCCACAAGGCTGTGGGCTGGTTTTCAGGCACTTTCGATATGTGTCGCACGCTGGGGTCGACCCCGATAACATCAGGAAATCTCCTTCCTGACAAATCGTCCATGGTGAGATTCGAACCCCGGTCTCGTGGTCAGAGTGCGAATGTTCTAACCAGTCAGCCACGTTCCTATAACAGATTTTCATCTAATAAGTGTAAAAAATGCATTCAAAGATTCACATGTGAACACCTAATAATAGCAAGGATTTAATAAAATCGCCTGTTGTTTTTGATGACTTTGGTAAAATAACTTCTGCCATCTAAATAACTTCTTTAAATAAACTTCTACTGGATATAAAGTGCGGTGTTAGCTTATTTTGTTATTAAACAGTAAACTGATCCCACAGATTTACTTCGTATTTTTATAGTAATTGTAAAAAAATGTATTTAATGACTTGCATGTGTAGACCTAATAACAGCGAGGACTTAATAAAAGGGGTTGTCATTTTTATGGCTTAGACAAACTTGTATTAAAATAAAAATCTACTAGACATAAAGTGAGAGATAAAAGTTCTATTGCTATTAAGTAACAAATTGATCCCCAAGAAAGACTACATAATAATACAACTGTAAAAATATATTGTGAAAATATATATGTGAAAAGCTTCTAATAATAGTCAGGATTTTAAAAATTATGTTGTCATTATTTATGGCATGGGTAAAATATTTTAGTTATAAAAACGAAATGAAAAACGTACTTCTCTGCAATAAAACTGTCTTCAGTCTTTATTCTCCGGCTTGCGAGCTTAGTGAATACATTGCAAAAAATAAAACTTCAACATTCATCTTTGATTCAGATGAATGTGAGGCAAGTCAATTGATGGAGATGAATCAATACTTCTTCGTCGTAAATCGGACTTCCATATTGAATGAATACAAATACAGATTTCTAATTGGAGAAAATTGTAGTCTAGCGCAACGAACCAAATAGATTACAAATATATATAATGAGAGAAGAATAATGCATAATTGTAGAACGCCCCCTATTGACTGATGTTCATACTAACGAATTTTGACTTGGAGTAAGCAAAGCATGGATGGAAGAATGACTCGTTCGCTTGTTTCTCGGCGTTCATTTTTATTATAGTAAGTGCTTTCTGATACTTTTTTTAATCTCTCAGAATAATCCTTCATATCCAAGTCGCATTCAATTTGATTATTTTCCTATTCGCTTTGGATGCATTTCCCTATTCGGCTTTACTCAGTTCATATCGACCAATCGATGCGCTTTACAATGTCAGCAAACATTATTTTTTCACATGTTTTACTTGCAAGGTTTTTAATCAAATAAATTCACATAACTTCAGATTGGAAGAATTTTTCTTTTTCTTTTCACTTGGTGTTGTTGCCTGCCACATTTCTGGCAAGCGTCTAAATTTGATGAGCGTTTTTCGATGTCAGAATATACAAATTGAAATTGTTATTTTCATCGACGGTTTTTAAGTACAGAAGTAATTGCGAATAGAAATATTATTGTATTGGAAATTAAAGTTGCTCTTCCCTTAAAAAGGAAAGAAAAATTACACCTGTTTCATAAAAGAAATTGAACTTAAAGTGCAGAAATTCCTTTTAGATGGAGTCAGTGTGAGGCAAACGTTTGTGGCAATTTCGGAGTCAGTGTTTAACAAGTTCGTCAAGTCAAGTTGGATTTCGATGTAACTAACATGACTACAAATATTATATATATGACGTAAATATTATATATATATGACGTAACACATTATTTATTATTATTATAATGTTTATTATAAACAGAGCATTTACTTATATATTTCTATCTATAAAAAAGAATGTATAAACATAAATATGTCTTTTATATATATATATATATATATATATATATATATGTGTGTGTGTGTGTGTGTGTGTGTGTGTAAAAAAGTATAGAGAAAATAGGAAAGAACTCGTTAGATAAATAATCCAAAGTTCTTTAGTATTTTTGTTATTATTTTTAAAAAAACAGTGCTCAATACAAAAGTAGAGCCTAAATATAATTATTTATTTAAAAATATGTTTCCATCGCTATGTTCCAAAACAAGAGCCGAAAACGTCAGTATAATAATTTGAATTAAATTGAATTAAAGTACCAAGCTCTGTTCCATCTTCAAGCGAAATTTTTTAAATTATTATACTGAAGTTTTCGTCTCTTGTTTTGAAACATGAGAACTCTTATGTAGCGATGGAATCATATTTTCGATAAATAATTATATACATATATATATATATATATATATATATATATATATATATATATATATTTATAAATTTTTTTTTCTGTGATTTTTAATGGCATGATTAAAATCGTTTTCAACTAGCCATAAAATGGGGATCTGTTTTCTACTATTTTTAGTAATAGACTTAATACTTCTAACAATTACTACATATTAATATCTGGAAAATATATATCTAAATGCTCTTATATGAATAATAAGAGGCAGCTTCGGAGTCAGGTAATAACGAGGCTAGTCTGGATGAATATTATTGTTAAATAATAAGTTCGGTCCTCACTGGGTGTCCCATACAAAAATTGGCATTCAGTAACCCAACAAGTTTTAAGATGTCGTAAAATCAATCAACCTAGCTTAACCAACGCTTCTATATTAAGTAGTAATATAAATTTCTACAGGTCATAAACTGGTGGGGGGGCTGTATTAATTAATAAACAAGTGTTGAGATAAACTCAACCGAATAATAAAAGGGATTTAATGAAATATGACCTAACTTATGGCACGGTTAAACTATTCTTAATCATAAGCTTCTACTGGTCATAAATTGGGGGATCTCTTTTCTATTCCTATTAATAAATACTTTATACGGAATTGCTAACATTTTGCGTCTTAATAACTGGGAAAATATTTCAAGGGTCCTATGTGAATACCTTGTAATAATAGGAGGGCACTTCAGCGTGGGATATTTTTAGCGAGTCGAGTCTAACAAAGATTGACATCGGTCAATCAACCACACTAACCTAACTGGGAAATATTTAATACGATCTGATTTTGTGATTTTGTCTAGCATAGGTAATCTATTATTAAGATTCTCCTGGATATGAAGAGAGGATATATTTTCTATTATAGTAATTAGTAAAATGATCAAATAGAATTATTAACTGGAAAATTATTTTAAGGCTCAGATATGAATAGGTTTTAATCATAGGAAGGCATTTGTACCTCTGGTAGGGGTCAGTGTGACTAGACTGGTTGACACAACTGAGTATGACATTCGATTCGCACTGGAAATTTGAAAAGTTCATATTTAGGGATTCCTTAGCTTATATGGCAGCAGAGGAATCCCTAAAATGGACATTTCAGATTTGAACATCCTTTATGCAGACTTCAAAGCAGCTATAAACTCATACATTCATAACCACTGATGTATTATAAAAAACGAAAATATTTTTGATTCATTTTAAATATAATAATACTGTTAATAACTACCTATATTTCTAAGATGAGTTAATGTAACTATTTACACTATTTATATTATTCGGACTGTTGTCATATTCACAAAGTTTTCGTCCGTTGTACTCTCCGACCTTTTCCAGGTGATTGGAATTTTGAACTGAAACCTGTATTTCGCCCAAGGAGTTAGATTGTTGTAGTTCGAATTGTCATGCATCTTCCGGTTTTCTAAATATCAGTTACTTCCTGTGTAATTCAACTCTGCAAGTTTTTGTTTACCTCTACTGTAATCAGGTATTTAACTCATACTTCTTTGTGTCAAGTCAATGGATTCAACCAACGCTTTTATCTATGGGAGCATGAGTTCACAAGGACCTGACCTAAAGAGTTGTGAGTTCAATACCTGGCTATAGCAGAGGTGAACAAAGCTTCGATAGTTTAGTTAAAAGTAAGATGTACTGAGACATCTGGAAGAGGTATGGAACGTGGTATTAGAATAATCTACCCCGGCGAATGAAATAAAGGGTTGATTTCGAAATTCCAGGAGAAGGCAGGAGCGTACAACGGTCGAAGCGTCGTGAATATGGCAATGAAGATGAGCACAGCACTCCGAACAATGTAAATAGTGTAAATAATTGAAATACCACATCTCAATAATATAGAAAAATATTAAGTAGTAAGAGTTATGGAACTACCACCCTAAACAATAATCTTTATAAAATTAAAGCCATTCTAGGAGAATGTTATCATTGTCTCAAATTTTCTTGAAAGGAAGATGTCGTTCTATCAGGAATCAGAATAGGAAGCATGCATATCACTTATTTCTCCTAAAAAAAGAACATTGTCCTGAATGTACGGCATATCGGGAGGCATATACTGTACAACATATTCTGACCTTTACCCAGCAACATTGATACCTTACAGCTGTATGGAATAGTCGGGTAAATTTATTCAAGAATCCATTTCCTCCACCAGAAACATGGGATAAAAAAGAGTAACACAAGGGTCTAATATTTGAAACCATTGCATGTGGTCGAGTGATTAAAACATTTGATTTCTGACCATGAGACACGGGTTCGAATCTCACCAAGGTTGATTTGTCAGGAAGTTTCCTTCCTGACATTATCGGTCTGGAGAGGGATCATCCCAGTGTGCGGCACCTTTAGAAAGTGCCTGAAAGATGTAACACTTGAGGGCCATTGATAGCTATGCTATCATGAAGTCAAAAGTCATCGTGACCGAGGGTATGAGTGTGCTGGTGTTGTTCAGATTGTTGATCATTCTAGATAACACACTATCTCCCAGAAACTGTAACTATGGTCTGCTCAGCATAGTTGCAGTATAGACCACAAGTAGGCTTTGTGGGTGTAGAACAAGCACAAATATGCCTAAGCGAACGTCTTCAATAGGGATTGGCTAGATACCCTAGTAAACGGGTATCCTCGAATACGAGTAGCCGGCTATTGTTATTTATTGCATTCATTCTTCGAAATTGAAACCATTGTATTATTTACTGGAATTTTAATCCGTATGAATCGAGGAAATCATTTCTAGAAATTGAAATTCTTTAGCTAATCAGTAGATACTAAAAATATTAGGATTTTGCCTGAGATCAATATCTAAGATGCCAAAGCATTCCACATTGTAGTCTTTCTTTAATCATTTCAGCCCCAAAAATCGATAAAGCCATTAAAACACAAAAGGGTAACGAGAGTTGAGAAAACTGAGAAAAAATATTCCTTTGAGAAAAGATACTAAAAAAACAGGATTCAAGAAGTTCGTACGTAACAGGAAAAAAAAAAAAAGCAAATATATCTCCACAGATGAAAAGTGTGAGAAAAGTGCGAGAATAGAACTTTACGGTTACATCAAGTAAATTTCAACAGTAAGATGTAGTTGCCAATCAAGTCCTACGTTTAAATTCATGCGATCGAAAAACCAAAGAGGAAAGCGATATTTATTTTGTAAAATGCATAAATGTTGCACAAGGCAAAAAGATGGGTTAGTAGAAGACTGGTTTTCTTCTGTGTTATAATTAAACCCAGCTAACCACAATTACTGGCCCAAATATACCACAGTATCCCATATTACCATTCTCACTACAGTCACCGTAATACCTCAAGTCTCTATGAAATCTTAACTAGTCACCATATGTACACATTTTGTCTGTGGTGGAGAGGGGAATTAAAAAAAAATATTTACAGAAAAAGACGCTGAAAAATCTACGCTACGGTGGTAGGATTGTGATTAAAGCCGAAAAATCGATTTATTATATTACATTTAAAGACTGTGGCATTTTATTGAATATTGAACTTTTCACTGTTACGGTCAGCCTGTGTAACCAAAAACTTCTATACAGCCTTGTATTTATGTACTTATTTTTTTTAACTTTCTGCTATAGTTTTGTACATAGTCAAAAATTAGCAATAAGTTAATCAAACTTACTGATGTAATAACTATAAAACTATATATAACTCTATTCATAAACCAATACAGAATTATAATGTTAAATAAAAGAAAACCGATATCGTTATCCAGGGCTGATCTGACAGTATATCTTTATTAATTATTTCTTCTTTGAATAAATCTTCCAAATTGCCATCAAGACTTAATAGAACAAGGTCTTCTTCCGAACAAATTTCTTTTAAAACATCATTTTCGACGCTTGAGTTAACTGGTTTTCATTAAAGACGAAGCCATGTTGAATATCTTCACTCGAAACATGCGCAATTTTGCCTGAATAAACAGCGCTTAAAATGTAAATATAACTCGGGTTATGATGTGAAAACATATAAATTCTACGCTAGACCTACTGATCAGGTTATCATATTCTAATATATTAGGATACTTTTAATAAATTTATTTATTATTTTTGCTTTGTGACATTCTGTCTGTATTCCACAGACCTTGATGACTCCCACTATCTTATTTCTCTTCCAGTTTTAATTTGACTGAACTAATACATTTTACTAACCTAATCAGTAACAGTAGATACGGTAGATTATTAACCGATACAGCTTATTACCAGTTATACTGTTGCTATACAAACAAGACCCTCTATATAGATCTATATTTATTTATCTATTATTAACTTCGTGTAATGTTTTCTATACAGACAGGAATAATTCGATCAAAATACCCAACTAATGGGGATCGTTCTGGCAACGCTGTAGATATACTGTAATTTGGTTTTGGGTTATGTGACATTCGGGTAACATTATTGTAACGTTGCAATCATTTATTTTCCTGATCCCAAACTGATCGTTTACCCTTAATTGTGTCACAAATTTATGGTGTATGAAATTTGATTGTCTAGGTTCATTTTTTTATTGAAAATCCAAGCGTACGAATTCTAAACAATAATAAAATAAAAATAAACAATCATTTGTATTTACAAACATATATACATAAATTCAAAATGGTGTAAAAATAGCCTTTACTTGGGTTCAAATCTTTGGGTACTTGGCTCAAAGAAAAATCTGTTTGACCAAAGAATTTTGATTAGTTGTTCTACAGTCAAAGCTGTGGTTGCGAAATGACTTTTAAGTAGTTGGTCCACAGTAAAAAAAGATGTGGTTGATCGTCAGTAAACATTCACTGACCGTCTCTGCGCTTGTTGGAGATGATTCGTTTAAAGTCTTCGAAACAGATTTCTTTCACCACCCACAGGGTTGGTGGGGTATGAAAATGCTATGTAGGCACTTCTCTTGGGTTTGAACGGCTTGAAGACAGTTGCTTCTCTGCTATTGAAAGTCGAAATCTGTGAGTTTTTATAAGAATTTTTCCCAAATGTAGGCTCAAGGCAAATAAGGTTTAATTTTTCTCTGATTGCTCAAATATTTCCCATAGTGATGTTAATTTCTAACCAATAGTCACTTTGATTTAAACGATGAGTGTTTTATTGTGAAATATTTTTGGTATATTTGTAAATATTGTCTGTTATTGTGTATAAAATAATGTTTGGGTATGTTTTGATATGGTTTGTATGTGGATATGTAATTTGTCTTGAAAATAAGGTTTATTTCCTTTAATAATAACGATGCAAAGTGTTATAGTCTAAAAATGTTCGCACTGGTCAAATAACATCGGAATACCTTATTTTTCAATAGAATTTATCAAAATTATTTTCGTATTTTTAATTGATAAATACTGATGACAATGATGAATGCACGTCCTAATATCTTCTTGGAATTTAATATCTATTTTCTATCAATGGAACGTTAGAAGACAATAAGGCCTGCATGCTCTGTCGATGATATTCTCAGTATCTTACTGTAGAAGCATATAACTGTTGCCTCAACTCTCCACTTCATGTGTGAGGCAATTATCAAGCATTCCCTGCTATAAGAATGATATTAATTAGCATTCCAGCATTCTTTTCTTCCTTTCTATTGATTATGACCACCGAAGTTAAGCAACGTCGAGCCTGGTTAGTATGGGATGGGTAACTAGATGGGTAATTGCCTGAGAATACTAGATGCTGTAAGCTTGTATATGCAGGTAGTATAATAGTTTAGAATTCAGAATCAGCGAGCCGAGTTCAATTTCATTTGTGTCCGTTATATTTCCGTACATGCAAATACCCTTGGGGAAGATATGAATTCCTTTCTTACATTTCAGCTATAGGTTAATCAGTAGAAGTTTTATTATTAAATTGTTATTATATTTAAAATAATTCTTTTTATTCTTTTATGTGCCGTGTCTCTTCAGGACGTAGGCGATCATGGCACCCCACATCTTCCTATTTCTTGTAGCGCTTAATAAGATTTGTCCTTTGTTATTTCTCTCAAAACCTGTTCTACTATCTATTTATTCAATCTCATCAAGTATGTCACACGTTGCTTTCCTCTCTGTCCCTCTTTCCCTTATTCTGCCTTGTGTGTATCAGATTTTTCAAGCCCTCTTTCCTCATTATGTGCCCAAGAAATTTCAACTGACTCTTCTAAGTATAAGTTTCCATTTCGTTTTATTTTCTCCAAAACCTCGTTGCTACTCTCCTGTTCGGTCCATGGTATCCTCAGCATCTTTCTGTAGAACTACATTTCTGTTGCTTCAAGTCTCTTTGAGGAGATTGTCCAATATTCGCTGACATACAGAGGAGTACAGATATCACGCAACAGTTTAATACTTTATTCTTTGTTCCAAACGAAATGTTTCTGTCTCTTAATACAGCTTAGCTTTTGGGATAAAATATAAAATATTTTCTGGATTTAAATAACCTGCCAAGGGTTGCTAATCCGTAAAAAACAAATCAATGTTTGTTTCTAGTGAAATTATGTTGTTTAGGTTTTGAAATGAAACTTTTTCTATTCCAATGAGATTCGTATTTCAGCGTCAATTTTTCCATCCTCTGTTCAAACACTTCCAAGATATTTAAACTTCTTTGCTTGCATGATTTTGACATTTCCGTAGCTTGTATCTTGTATTTTCTTTCTCTTTATACAAATAATAGATTTTCTTGAGTTTAAAAATTAGGTTATCGTTCAATTACTTGGATATGAATTAGCTCGTGTCTACGTCCATTTCCCAGAAGTCTTTTTGACCTTCGGTACAAAGGCCAACATTGTATTTGACGTAAATTCCCCTGTGTAAATAGTCAACAAATCGAAAAAATCACTTAGTTTATGACCTGAGTTAACGTAAATTTCGAATTCTGGTTAACATCATACAGTAAATTAAATACCCAACAAATAGTCAAACTTTATTTACACGATTTATATTCAGACTATTATCCTCATGTTTGTTGTTTTCATCACAAAGTTACGGCTGATGCGTCTTCAGCAGTTATATATCGGTGTGGTTAACGTGAAGGGAAGACTAATTTAAACTACGGGGGTAGAGTGTTCCCGTTCCACTGTCTAAGTTCTGTAGATTAAATGAACGATTCAGTTGGAAATTCCCTCTGGGGTGCCCAGATACGTCTGATGAAGGCCGGAGGGCAAAACGACCGAAATGTTGTGATGAGGTTAATAGTCTGAATGTAAATACAGTGAGTTTGCGTCAAATACAATGTTGACCTTTGTACCGAAGGTCAAAAAGACTTTTGGAAAATAGTTGTAGACAAGAGTTAATTCATACCCAAGCAACTGAACAATAACTAATATTTAAACTATAAGGAATGTTCAGTTCAGAATTTCTTGTAGGTTACTCAGATCGATACGCTCGTGATGAAGGTCGGAGAGCACAGCGGCCGACACGTTGTGATAGCAAAATAAAGATGAGGACAATAGTTCTGACGTAAATAGTGTAAATAATGATAATTTTTCATCTTAGAAATGAAGACTTTTTGTTGTTGAAGTGTTCCATGACATCTTTCAGACAGAAAAAAATAATTGTTTTTGAGGTGTTCGAAGATATGTTTCAGGCAGAAAGAACATTTCGTTGTTGAGGTGTTCCTAGGCATCTTTCAAACAGAAAGAACATTTTGTAGTTGAAGTGTCCGGAGAATTTTTTTCGGAAACAAAGAACATTTTATTGTTGAGGTGTTCCAAGACATTGTTTGCTGATTCCAACAAAGATTCTTGATTTCAGTGTCTTCCGTTAAAACACTTCCCAGATATTTAAATTAACTTCATTTCGATATCTCAAATTTGTAGCTTGCATGTTAGGCTGCTCCTCTTGCTAACAGCTATAGATTGTCTTTAGTCTAAAATTAGTCATCATCCAATCCCAGACTATTATTCCTTGCTTCTGGTTACGCTCTTGTCTGTCAGCTTTTCCAGGAAGTCATTTTGACCTTCAATAAAAAAGCAAAATTACATATAACGTAAACGTCGCTGAATAAACTATCGATAAAAGTTAAAAATAACACGGGTTATGAGGCAAGGTTATGTAAATTTGGAATTCCGGCTAACGTCAGACAGGATTTCCAGATTATATCATCATCAATAAATACAAATTAGAGAAAGTTTTGCTGTTGGGTTTTCCAAGGCAACGCTCATGGGCAGAAATATTTTATAATTTGAACAAGATCATGCCCCATCTTACAATAACAGTTAAAATAGTGGTGCGTGATTAGCGTGACTGTAAATAGCACAGCAAAATTAGTTCCAAATTGTAGACGAGGTAGATTGTATTTACTTGTTACTGATATCTTCAGGAAAGGCATGAACCTCATCTTGCTGTAGGTCAACGATAGGAATTCTTTTTTTTTTTTCTGAAGCTGATATAATCTGAGAATAACCGGTCACATAACTCGTCACAATAAAATGAATTTATTTATTTATAAGTATAGACACTAGAAAATCTAAATGGTACAGCCACTTGTATCCGAGGATGGCTGTCTACTAAGGCGGCTAGCTAATCCCTATTATAGACGCCTGCTCAAGAACATTTATCTTCGTTCAACACCCAGAGCCCAACTATGGTTTATACTGCGGCTATTCTGAACGGACTTTAGTTACAGCGTCTGGAAGTGATCGTGTTATCTGATGTGATCAACAGTTTGAACAAGGCTAGCACTCTCAAACCCTCAGTCACGATGACTTGTGACTCCGTGCTTGCATAACCACCGGCGGCTCCAAAGTGTTTCGTTCGCTCAATTTCACTCACAATCTTTGGTTCAACTCATGGTATGGTTTCCAGACACAAGGACACATATTTAAAGTTCCATTACTAAAGAATCGTCAAAAACTCTCTAAGAAGTTGGTGTCCGAGTTATCTTATGTCTATCTTATCTTATATGTTTTTACATTTTCAATTTTAAATATTCTTTAATGTTTTTAATATTTGTTTTACATACCAGCACCAGAGAACCCTTCAGTTTTGGGCCTAATTAGCCACCGCGGAAACTAGCGTAAAGGTCCGCACAGAGTACGTCTTTTACGTGGTCGGACATTTAGCCGACGGACATTTAGCCGACGGACATTTGGCCGACGGATATTTGGCCGAAAGGACATTTGGCCGACGGACATTTGGCTGACGGACTATTTAGACGAGAGATATTTGACCGAGAGACATTTGGCCGAGAGACATTTGGCCGAGAGATATTTGACCGAGAGACATTTGGATGAGAGACACTTGGCCGAAAGGACATTTGGCCGACAGACTTTTGGCCGAAAGACATTTGGCCGACGGACATTTGGCCGAGAGTAAAAATAGTGATAAGCAATACTTTAAGTATTTTAGTTAGCAGTATAAGGTAAAATAGGACGAATAATTATCACTGAATTTCAAGTGCTTTTATTATAAAATCTAAATTTAAAATTAAAAGTTTTTGTTTTTTATTTCAATATTTGTTTATTGAAATTCGTATTTTTAAAAATATTTGAGTGTTTTTAGGTAATAAGTATCAATTAATTATTGAAATTCGTATTCAAGAGTTTTATAAAAGCTAATTGATCCCTTTAAGATAAGGATCATTAAAAACAAAACTGAAAGATCTTTTGTATCTTAAAAGCTGAAGATTTTTGCTCTAGTAAAATGTGTTTTCTCTCAAAATACTTATCTTACAGTAATATTTGAAGTAACATATAATATATACAGAACAGATTTAAAAAAAGAGTTTGTCAAAAAAACAAAACAAAAAACCCCGAAAAACTATAAATTAATACAGTAAATAAATATAAATATATGTAGCACGTTGCGATATAGAGTGTGATATACATGTAAGTACGTCACTACATTTTCGGCTAAATGTTCGTCGGCCAAATGTCCGAGTTCCTTGCAATCAGAACCTGTTCAAAAATAGGGTCAATTGTTATCTTCCTCACATACCTCCATAAACTGTACTTTTTACTGTCTAACTCCTATATCTCTAGTGGCTCTTGGGTCTTGTACACGGTGAACATCACTGTAAAAATAAAAGAAATAAAAGAAAACAATTTTTGTGACATATTGCGCTTATACTTATATGAGAAATATATAATGTTCGTTTCAGGATACCATACGTATTGTCCATATAAATACTGAGTATAAGATATTTTGCAGGGGTTAGGGTTTACTATGAAAGTAGCATGATGTTCTTTATTAAGAAATAAATCATAAACATAATGGAAACGTATTTGATTAATACAGGAAGTCCTCGACTTACGCCGGAAATCCGCTCCTACGTTGAGACGTAAACTGATTTTTGACGTAGGTCGGAACTCGCCTACATAAGCACCCATGAGTCCGCCTTACGCTTGGGAGGCATAATGAAGGGCAAAAATTAAAAAAAAAAACAAAACAAAAAAACAAACAAACGAGAGATAGCGAATATAGCACAATTCAATATGGCGTGCAGCCGGTGTAGAAACAACACCGTCTTCTTCATATAGTACCGCATGACGACGTATTATATTATAGGAGATGGTGCCGTAATCACAAAACACTTTACGTCAGATCCGACGTAAACCGAGGACATTCTGTACAATATTCCATACATTTAAATACATTATTTTGTTTATTTGTGCAAGTTTACAGGGATTTGTTTTTGGCGGCTTTTCAACCTTTTGCATGTTATTTAAAACTGGAAAATATTTTACTTTATAAAAAGTACGTCTTTTAAGCTTGTTATTAGTAAAGGAGCCCAGTCTGGTAATACATTTTTTATTTCTTGCTTTTTGGATATTGTGTAGTTTTCACGATTTCAAATGTAGAATTCTTTCTTACATGCGACATGAGGTTTAAGAGAAAGATTACTTAGATTCAGTGACAAAGAAAATCGAAACAATGTAATTAAATAATGACTTCAGTTATTTAACAGTACATGTCTAGTTAGTTTTCTTTGGAAACTGTTTAGTTTTAATGAGATAAACAATAGATTTATTTCTTATTTGCGGCAATACCGTTAACTTTGGAAATAAAAATTCTAGTTTACTCGGGTTAAAAAACAGAACTACTTTAATTGGGAAATTATTAAAATATATCCGTTATTATTTAACAGTATGTCCAGTTATCTTTCTTCCTGTATTTTAATTGATTTTAACATACTAGATTTCTTGCACACATGTGGCAACAGAGTTAATGGTATTTATAAAACTTTACATTACGCATACATGTAATATGACTACTAATAATATTAACGTGTTAACGGTAATGGTAATATGAAGCGTTTTCTTAAAGGAAAACAGTCATCATTCATTGACTGAACCGTTAGCGTTACTGCTGGTTGAAATTCACTAAAAAACTTTTCTCTTAATACAATTTTTCAGGAAAATAGGTTTCTGAAGTCCAGTCACTGTTATCGCTTTTTTTTCAGTGATGATAAGGGCTTTCTTACTAAACTTTTTATTTGAAGTAGTGTGCAATGTCAACATCTTGATTTTGTCATTGTTTTCTATTCGAGTTTTCTGCAATTGGAAGATGACTTCAGTATGGCCCTCAGATTTTTTGTCATGGCAAGGGTGAATTCGTTTAATGAGAACGTTCATCGATCTTGCATATACCATATACTATATTTTGTTTTTAATCAAACCATGGCTGTCTGCATCGGATAAGTATATTATTTTCATCATTGTGATCATTGCACCTGTTAATCCAAACAAAACAAAAAATGCATATCTATCATTTATCGTCTTTCTTATACATTTTAAAGAACCGAACCAGTCTCAATTCATTTCTCTGGAGTTACCAAAAAGATATTCAGATAGATTACATTATAGTAGTTGCAGTTACATGGTAGGGTAAGCATTATCTGCATCATGGTACCAGTATTCGCGTTATTTCACACAGAAAAATGGGAAAGCTGTAATTAAAAATAAAACCTTAAAATAATTTAAAAAATATTAACAAAATACAATTCCCTAACTAATTCCATGCAATACTGACATTTTTACATTTTAAAATTTTGCAAACATGGTGTATGTTGATTTAAAGTTGTCGGCTGTTCGTTTTGTTTATACGTCTATAATTAAATTCATTTTCGAGAATCAAATATTCTAGAGTAAGGATTTCCAATGTCGGGTGCATGCCCCACAGGTGGGGCAGGGTAATAATTTAATGGGTCATGCGTAGGATGTGCAACCTTTGGCTTACTATATGTTGTAACCTAGAAAGGTTTACTGAATGAGAAATAACCAAAACGGAAGTCGAAAATGAAAATGGTAATCTTTATAACATCAACAAAATACAATACTCGCCAGCGGCGTGAAGCAGGTAAACCACTGTTGCGGACACTTAGACAACATATTACTCCCACTTACAATAGTGTCCAACATATTTATGAGGGTTGGGGCATACCCATTAGTGTTCATAGTGAATTGTTTTTTTAGTGAGTCTAAGTCAGAGTGTTAATGTTAATACGTGTTAATACATACAATGCATATACAGTAGACATATATAAAAAAAATATATTGCGTGTATGTACGTAATAGGGCACAAGAATTTTAGAATACCAAAGTGGGACATAGGCCAGAATCTGTCAGAAACCACTGGTCTAGGCCGTAGGCGAACTGCCATTTTAAGCTTTTGATATATTGTCCGCTGTTGTTATATCAAATCATTGTTGTAATCTTGTATTTATTTTTTAAAAGGAATTTTTTCTCTTAAAATATTATAAAGTTGATTCGGGTTTTGTAATCGAAAGACAAACTTTTGCAGTTTTACATTTCTAATCCCTTTCGTTTATGATATCAGATGCCGGTATTTGTTCACACACATCCGGGTGTCTGGACATCTTCAGTGGCTTCTTTGTTTCTTTAGCTAACGGAGTTTGAACTCTGTTTGAATTGGTTTCAGATTTAATTAATACATATTTTGCATGAATTTACGCTTTCCTGATTTATGGTCAGTATGTGAGCTGCTTGACTGAAAAAAGAAATGACGTGGGAAAAAAATAAAGCACTCCTGATAATTAATTGAACTGCAGAGATAACAGAAGCAGAATCGTTTACATGCACTTATATTTGATGGATACACTTAGAGACACGTTCAAGCTATTTAATCCATTAGTGTCTGGTGTTCAATATTTCAGAGAGGCGCTTACATAGAATTTAAAATCCGGCAACCCTAAACTTACCATTATCCAACAAGATAGACAAGGAAAAATCGGTCGGAATGTGAGGTCGTGGATAAAACGCAGCGGCCATGCACTTGAATATGATTTTTTCAATTCACATACGTCAGGATTTCAAAGAAATTTTCATATTTGTTTTCTTCGTTTAATATCATTCCCAGAATCCCAATAACAACAGGGAATATCACATGCAAATCATTTCGATCTCGAGGGCATTCGAGTTGCCTAGTTTTTCAAACCTTTTCAGAGTTGCAGTAACGTTACAGTACTTTTGCGATACCCCCAAAATAGTTTCGAATTTTTATAAATTATATATTATGAATATAAAAGTTCGCAGTGGAAACAGGTTTTATTGGGCAACTAGGCTGGTGTTCGTGCATGCAAGGAAAAAAAAAAGAAAGAATGTATTTAATTTTTCAGAAGGTTTACGTTTTGAAAATATAGTCAAGCAAAGACGTATATATAAGAGTGCGATGGGTAAATTGTCGCCATTTTATATTTTTAATATCACGCAAGCGGTTTGATTGGTTTAGATTTTGTCGACTGCATATTATAGTAGGAACATTTGGGCACCCACGTTGACAAAAAGAGCGCCAAGTCGCAATGCATTCCGTAGACATTTGGAAACGGGGTGCTGTACTGCTTGGAATTCGCGCCGGAAGATCCAACACGAACATTTCAGCATATTTAGGTGTCAATGTGAGGAAAATTTAGAGGATTCAAACGAGTTGGATGAGTCTAATGGTGATTTCGAAGGTGTTTGGAGGGATCGGTAGTGATGGCGACGTTATGACTCCATTCATATGCACAAAGAGCCTCAGACTTACACGGAGGCCTACATAAATTATATATTAATATAAAATGTATATTTATATAAATTATATATTCATATAAAATCTAAAAAAATATATTTATATAAATAATATATTATATAAAATATATATTTATATAAATCATTTATATAAAATATATATTTATATAAATTATATATTTATATGAAATATATTTATATAAATTATATATTAATATAAAATATATATTATATAAATTAGATGAAATATATATTTATATAAACTATATATTAATATAAAATATATAGTTATATAAATTATATATTTGTATAAAATATATATGAATTATATATTTATATAAAATATAAAAAATATATTTATATAAGTTACATATTTATATAAAACATAAAATATATATTTATATAGATTATATATTTATACAAAATATATTTTCATATCAATTATATATGTATATAAAATATATATCGATGTAAATTATATATTTATATAAAATATATATCTATATAAATGATATATTTATGCAAAATATGTATTTATATAAATTAGAAATGTATATTAAATTATTTATTTGACTCTGACAAAAATTAAATTATAACAAAAAATTATACAAAATTTTTAACGTCTTTTTTGACATTATCTTTTAACAAAATGGTATTACATAATGTCTATATTAAATTATATATTAAAATATATATTATAACAAAGATATAAGAAAATTATACAAAAATTTTAAGATAATTTATACTAGTGTATTTTAACAAGTATTTTTATTATGTTATATATGATATATTACATGTATTACTTTATATGAAAAAAAAGAATATATTATCGCAAAATATTAAAATATAACACATTCATAAGAAAATTTATACAAAATTTAATAAAGATTATAGCAGAATTTCGGACGTGTTAGCAATAAATATATAATATATTATATATATTATATTGAATATAAAATTTATATTTTAGGAAAATTCATGACATTTTTGCAGAAAATTATACAAAGGTTTTACAAAACTATATCTGTTTTCACACTAACTTATCTATTTTTAGTAAAATTATAGAATATTATTAGAATAAAGATTAAATTATAACAAAATTATAAAGAAATGTATAGTATTATATTATCATAAAATATATGATAATATATTCTACATATATCTAAATTTTAATGAACGCTCTACGGTACCACCGGAAAGATTCTAGCAGTGGCCTAATGTGAAATGCATGGAATCATGCTAGGAATGGTTCAGTGAAGTTTGCATTAGGGACAGTAAAAAAAATAAAATTTTAAAGAAAAATTACGGGTAGGAAGAGAAAACATCTGGATTCAACAGCATGTACGAGGTAAAGTCACAATAGAGATCACCAAGGAGGGAAAACATAAATGTTCTGGATACATCTGTATATTATATATGCGATATTTTCTTTATTTCTCATATTTATCCTTAATATATATATATATATATATATATATATATATATATATATATATATATATATATATATATATATATACATACATATATATATGTAAGCAAATATATGGATACAGATCCGACAGTATGAAGAAAAATATACTGAAAAAACAAACAAAAATCCTAATATGCGATTATGCTGTTTTAATGTTTAATGTCAACGTCGGACGTTTCGGTCTAATAGACCATCTTCAGGACATATGCATAAAACATAATTAACATAGACCATATTCAATTCAACACGAAAAAGACGATGGACATAAAAGCAATACCAATCCAAACAGATAACTGAAATATTTTATAAGATCAGCGTTCCGTTTCAATATGATCACGTCGTCGTTACGTGGGCGATGTTGTGAAAACGTATTCCTAAAATTTGAGTATTTTGAATGAAAAACGAAAATAATTTTATTTTGATATAAAACTTATATGTACGTTTGTCGAGCATTAATCTTGCTAGAGAAGGAGAAATATTAAAGAAGCCAGGTATATATTGTTAGCCACAGACAGTTTCGCTCTCTCACTATGCGAAATACATATATACATTATTTACATTATTCAGACTATTGTCCTCATCTTTGTCGTCATATTTATTACAACGTTTCGGCCCTTGTACGCTTGTGACTTCTTCAGGTGGTTGGAATGTCGAACTGAACCCTTTATTTCGCGCACTGTGGGAGATTGTTCTAGTTCCACGTGCCATGTTTAATGGATGTCAGTTATCAGTTATCTCCTGTTAATTTCCCTCTAAAATTTCTCCACTACCTTAACCGGGTATTGAATTCATACTCTTTGGGTTCTGTCACTGGATCTAACTAACGCCTTTATCCATTGTGCCTTTTGTCCTTGAGGACATTCAAAGAAGAGGGCCGGAGCATACAACAGCCGAAACGTTGTAATAAATATGACGAAAAAGATGAGAACAATAGTCCGAATAATGTAAATAATACCTCATTTCAGAAATATAGACAAATACTGAAATATATATCATAACAAGTTATAGCACAAAATCAATTAAACGAGAGCAAGATTATATATAGATTATAACTAAATCGATAACCGTATAACAAACTTATAATCTTATATATTCTAACATATATATCATATTATATACATAAGGTCAATTAAAACAAAAATATAGATTATATTTTATAACACACGCACACACATTTATAGGTAAAAGGAAACGCATTAATGGTGTTGAAACATGGTTGTAATTGTGTAGCGATTTTAACACATTTCTGTTTTAATATACTACTATCATATATATATATATATATATATATATATATATATATATATATATATATATATATATATATATATATATATCTTTTTTAAAATGAATTTTTTTAATGCGACATTTTTCTTTATTCACGCATATATATTTTATATTATCTATAATATGTTAACAGGGAATCAGTTATAATGAAAATTATGAAAAAATAAATTATGTAAAAACAAAATCCCAAATTTTCCAAAAATAACTTATGTAAAAATAAAATCCCAAATTTTACAAAAATATATTATGTAAAAACATAACCCCAAAATATCCAAGATTATACAAAAAATAAAATACAAAATAAAAAGATATTTTTGAAAAACTTTTCTTCAATAGCTGTGAAAATATTATTTTTACCACAAAGTCTGGAAGATGATTAATCTGCTCCTATCGTAGTCAATAGGTTAATACACAAATATATTGTATTCACCGATGTAAAACTTGATTATAAGTGTTCTGTTATTTTATGATCAAAAACGTTATTCACATGTCAAACTAAGTCTAAGTTGTCCGCCTGGGATAAGTAACCATTTATATGAATTATAAGATTTTGGAGAATTTTTTAATAAAATGGCAGTATACTAAAAAAGCAAAAAAGAAAGAAAAAAGAGACAAGAGAAATGAAAGTAAAAAATGATACGACGGCCCCAAAGGATACGATACGGTAAAAAGATCCAAACATTTCTGTAGCTTTCTTGCCTATTAATCATGTTTCGATATTGAGGTTTCGGTTTCGATCCCCGATAGTCACTTTGTCGGTGGCTGATCTAAATAGATAGTAAATTGCTTTTACGATGTTATCTGCAAGTATTTCCCAAGGCTAATTTTGAGCGGAGACGGAGACCAGAGATAACGGAAATTAAGTCTGGATGAAAGAAGAACGATTCGCCATTGTTTATTAGACAAACCTAAAAGATATGAGGGTGAAATTAAAAAGAAAAGTAAGAAAATAAACAAATATTCTGAGCTGAGGCTGACTAACAAAGTCATAGTTTGTACAATTCTTTCTATCAGCTATCATCAGAAAATAGTGCGAATGTCTGGATGATTTTTGGGACTTGAATATATCTTGTGTGCTGTTTACAATTCATGAGATATAGCACAAATGTGGCGATCATTATGATGTTAATTTTTATTACTTATTTACATTATTCGGACTGTTATTCTCATTTTCATTGCCATATTCATAACATTTATTTCATCTATTGTTCTAGTTCCTCTTCCGGATGTTATTTCTATTTAACTCAACTCTCCAAGATTTGGGTTCACGGCAACTCTTTAGGTCTAATCACTGGATCTAACGTCTTTATCCAACGGACCATGTGTCCTTCTAAATAATGCGAGTAATCATATTACCTCATCTCAGAGATATAGACAGATATTAATTTTCATAAATAGCTGTTTATACTACACGTCGTTATCAACAGTAGAGCTTTATTACATTTATTTAATAAATTATTTAATAAATACAAACTAATATAAACATATACATTAACAAATACAAACATTAAACAAATACGTTTATTCAATTAAATA
>CAHIKZ030000336.1:2250000-2262500 GCA_903632075.3 Acanthosepion pharaonis | reverse complement strand
CAATTCGTTTGCTTTAGTAGTTAGTTATGTTTTTTTTTTTAAATATAACCCCCCCACCACCACTAGCAAATAAAAACTTTTGTTTATAATTTTTGAGTGTGCCATAAAGCATTGGGATAACAAACGAATAAAAAAAAATGACTTGAATTGTCTCATTTAAATATCATTTTGGACGATAAATTCTGTTCGAAAAAATTCAAAAACTCTTTGTTTTAAAATGAATGCGTGCATCTAAATCAGTTTTACTCTGTTCAAATAAAATTCAAACGAACAAATGGGCATGCGCATAAAATTATACACTGAAAAATTTGAATTCGGTTCTAATGTGAACCGTCAAATCTTGATTTTGAATCATCGGTCTCAATGCGAATTCAATTCTGAAAGTATTTTACAACGATAGTATATGTAGGCGTCCCTATAAGGCTTATTTATTATACAAAAAGTAGATTCAAAGTGTAAGACCTAGAATAGTATATAGATTGCTACATTTATTTGTCTTTGATGTAGAATTACATATCAGAAAATAATTTGCCAGATTTCGTCTGTCATAGTTTAATTCTACCTGCACCACTGATAGTAAGTTCGCATGGGCGTTACTGCCTACAATTACATCAGTACGAAAAGCCAGAAGAAAAAAATGGAGTAGTAATGCCATCTCTAACGAGGAGCTTGACGGAATTCATAAGCGTCTACCTGGCCTTGTGAGTGATGAATTAATTTCCGCACTCCAACTCCTTTCCTTCTGACGGAAAAATACGAGCCTATTAAATGTACTTTGACGGTTCTACATTCAACATTCGAGATGCAACGTTTTAGCTCACACTGCCCAGAAAAAATAAACTTGTAAAAATGCAAGAAAAATTAATGAAGTGATTAATCTCAGTGCATTTTCAGTCGTCTTCAACGAAACTTATATAAATATACATTCATTCATTATATTCATTATATATATATATATCCCTAATATACACGCATATAACCTGAATAAACGTATAAATACACACACACACATATATATATATATACATATACATATATATATATATATATATATATATATATATATAACATAACCCTGATACATACACATACACACAGATATATATGTAATATGTATATATATATATATATATATATATATATATATATATATATATTTATAACCCTTTTTTGAAACTTTCTCAGGATCATATATCCTAATTTTAAGACACACACACATATACATACATACTATATAGATAGATAGATAGATAGATAGATAGATAGATAGATAGATAGATAGATAGATAGATAGATAGATGTGTGTGTGTATGTGTGTGCTGTCTTGTACTAAATGGAGATAATCATTGCAAATAACAGCAGGTGTCTAATTGCATAGCTACAACCTCTTTTTGCAAAGAACCTGACATGTCAATAAAACATAACAAACTATTCCAACAGACCAGGACTACTTTTATACATTCCCTTACCAATGAATATCCCATGAAAGTAACTCTGTGACTGAGAAAACTGCTATTTTTACTAGACGTTATCCAACACATGGCATAAGAGCCACTCAAGGTAGTGAGTTACTGAATTAGATTCTTGTATACATGTAAGATGAGGAAATCAGCACAGATTATAAGAACATTTAAAGTAGTTCATAATTGATAGTAATATTTTAGTAATCGGGGAAGTATCCTCCTTGGAAACTGTTCCCCAATGTTGCTGTTCTCGGGAAGAAGGCTGAGTGGAAGTTCATTCCTACCTATGAAATACGAAGGGAATGAGGATGTTTCGACTCTTTTCCCTTTTATAGTCAGTACTAGCTGAGAAGGAAGGTCTGAACTAGTGGGACTAAGTAATGTAGCTTGTCTGACCATTAGTCACGGAAACAGAGATAGAGTAGCGACAAGATCTTGACGTTTTGACATGGAAAAGGAGATGAAGGGTTGAAAATAAATAATCGTCCACAAGGCCGTGTAAACACGTTTGAGCCTTGCCAGTGCTGGGAGGAGAGGATTATGCTGACCCAAACCAGATATGGCAGCAGAACACCATTTTCTGATTTTGGTTAAAGCACGACAGGGTGAATCCAGGAACGTTTTAAAACAGTACAAGGTACAGACTGTTTTTGAAACATCGTAACTACGATTTAATTTAACAATGAGAGGTGATACTCTCAGCACAAGAAGCGTTGGCAAGCTATTGTCGCCAGGCAGTGTTATTTTGGATTTAAAATTCATTCTGTACCATTATTTCATGCCTTTTCTCGAGACGAGAGTAAGTTCGGTAAATATCAATGAATCAATAGGACGCTTATAATAATCGGCCTGTTTTGATGAAATGTCATCTTGTTATTTCAAGAATTTACTTTTGCGTGTGTTTATTCCTCGTAATTGGATAAATTGGAGCCCTTGGTTTAGGGACAACCAGTGTGCAGTATATTTAAAATATATTATACTATACTGGAGAAACTTTTAAGAAATGGTTTTCTCTCTGGGAATAACTGAAATGAGTTGTAATCGTGTTCACTTTAATTAAAACTGATTTCCCTTCGGTTATGCAAGCTGTAATCGATTGCTCCGAGTTAAACAGAATCGACATTGTCGACATGGCCTACACAGTGGCTGAGGTTGTTTCGTGTTTCCTGTGATTGATATTCGAACACAGGTTTTTGAATCCTGTATTTCAAGAAAATTTTGAAAACCTAAAAACTGTACTGATTTTAAACGCAGCGTACTATACAGAAGTAAGTCAATAAGCCCCTCGCCTAACGAAGAAAAAATGAGTTAAATTTCACAAAAAAAATTTTTTGTAACATGGTGTCTCTTATCAGCCCTCTTAATTCAATGGAGCATGAACGATATACAAGAAAATTATCAGATACGATTTCAGCACACGGCCTTAATGATGTACCTTTTTCTATATACACATGAAGATAACCTATAATTGCATAAGATGTATCTCTCTCCTCGATATCATATTCTCTCTTCCTATTCTCTTTATCTCTCTCTTTCTTCCTCACTCTCTCTCTCTTTCTCTCTCTCTATCTCTCTCTCTCTCTCTCTCTCTATATATATATATATATATATATATATATATATATATATATATATAAAAAACGGCTTAAACACTAATATTCCATGGTCATAATTTACTCCATTAGAAATCGTAAATACGATCCAATTCATCAGACCTTTTGAATTTGTTGGTCTGATGAATTGAATCGTATTTATGAATCCAATGGAATAAATTATGACCATGGAATATTAGTGTAAGCTTTTTATTATATCCTTACTCTGTCCTGGACATTGAGTTCTACCTGGATTCTATCCTCTTGGATTTATTTTTTATAGAAATATATATGTATGTATGTATGTATATATATATTTATATATTTTAGATGTATTATTGCATATGTATGTGTATATTACCACTAATATTATCAACATATATATATATATATATATATATATATATATATATATATATATTGCTGATATCTCCAGACGGGTGGACGGAGATTTCCGTCTATATATATATATATTTTAAAATTGAATGATAAATTGGAAAACGATTCCGTGTGACGCGTTTCATCCTTTACGACTTCATCGAATTGAATTTATTATGTAGGTGCTATTGTTCAATTTCCTTATCTCTTGTTCTAAATTTATTAAGGGATTTATTTTTTGATCCGACATTTTATTAATTCGAACGTTATTTTTAGTGGATACTCGTATTTAAAATAGACGATACGTTTTTCATTTTGAACGGCATATATGACATCTATCGGCCTGTACACTTGAACAAACTTAAGGAAAATGTGCTCCAGCATATTAAAATTAAATTGCATTATGATTTCTCGAGTGAGCAAGTCTATAGATATCTGTCTATATCACTGAGATGAGGTATTATGATTACATACATTATTTGCATTATTCGGACTGTTTTTGAAATAAAGGGTTCGGTTCGAATTTCCAGTCACTTGAAGAAGGCCGAAACGTTGTGAATATGGCAATGAAGATGAGGATAACAGTCCGAATAAGGTAAATAATGTAAGTAGGTCATTAGATGTAATACACACTGTTTAAAATAAAAAATAAAAAACTAGGCATTTATTTTAAATACAAGTATCCACTATATACATATAGTTTGTAGTACAAGATTTATTTTAACTGGTCCATACACCGAGTGTTGTCTGAATGTTTTTTTTTCTAATGCATCCAGGGTACGTGCCATCACTTTACTCTAGTTCCAGACCACAGTTTCAGTTTTGGAAATGGTTCTCCTGAGTCTTGCATTTCAGAAAACTTTGGAGCGAATATTGATTCAGTCATTGTGTGTCAACTGATATAAAAATCAATTTGACTTCAAAGTAAGAGAAGGATTTTACTTGATACGATTTTTAGTTTTTGTACATTTCCTCGTTCTTAAAAAGAATCTCACAATAAAACCGTTAATTTTGTCGTTCTGTTTTTCTCCAAAAGCAGCACTATTGCTCGAAGAATACTAACCACATAGAAAATCATGGATCTCGGATCTTTCTAAGGTTGAGCAAACTGATTTGACTCTATACAAATCTGTACTTCCTGTTGCAGAGATTGAAGTATGAGTGATTAGTGAAGAAATGGCGTACAGAACAGTTTGCAGCGAGACAAATCTGAATTACACCCGAAAAGATGGATGTCAAAGATTTATCTGATCCCATCCTCTCCAAGAACTTAGGTATTATGTAGATGGATCATTTAACAATTAACCTCTTGACCGGGTCGCCAAATCTTTAGTATTATTTACAGGATCTAACATAGTCATCTGGCAGAAATTTAGAGAAATTAAAAGGGATACAGTAAATACCTATTCGTTTAAAACTAGGATGGATTTTGTGAAAAGCTTTTGTAGGGAATTTAATAGATTTATTGAGAGTGCATTGATTTGATGTTACTTTTTTTTTCTTAGAACTTCCTTTATATCCCATAATATATAAATACAGCTAGAACACCCATACGGCTTCTGAATCGAATTACGTGATATTACCCTTAGGAAAGGTATTAATCCTCCTCTTCTCCCTCCAGTTATGGGTAAAATAATAGGATAGACTGGATTCTATAGCCTTGGATAGCAACTGGTCGAGGAAAAAAACAACGCTGAATTCAAAACCTGCGGAGGGGTTTTGGGGACATTGTGGCACGCATGACAAAAGGTCTCTCTATTCGGCCCTTCAAACAGTATGGTTGATTCTCTACAAAACCTTCACCACTATAATCAAATCATATGTGTTAGTGTCTGGCTGTCGGTTCATAGGAACTAGGCTGCTTGACCTTCATACATCAAATACGACGTTAGAGTCCACCATATATACATATATATATATATATATATATATATATATATATATATATATATATATATATATATATATATATATTTCATGCTAGACGCAACCGTCAGGCCACGTGGCAAAAGTCAGAACACGTGGCCTGACGATTGTGTCTAACATGTAACAACCTGTTGTTTCTGAGTGTTGACTTCAATGTTCACTTTTATATTTACATACGTTCTATCTCTGATAGCACTTTATCCCATAAATATAGCACACCTAAAAACTATATATATATATATATATATATATATGTGTGTGTGTGTGTGTGTGTGTGTGTGTGTGTATTTAGATAGGAAATTCTCTTTTAGGCATGTCCGATTGAATGAATTACAAACATTACGTTTGCTTATTGTTATCATAATCCTTTCATATTTACGAATATTTTTTCCGTATATTACAATTAAATAACGCAAGAAATGTACTGTAACAGTGAGAATTACTTTTATTTCTCAAGTACTTTCAACCTCTTTCTGAGATCATCATCAGGGGTGCATCAAGTAAGGCAAAAACTATGTGTAGCTATGAATTACAGAAATAAAATTATATATATATATATATATATATATATATATATATATATATATATATATATATATATATATATTAAATAATGCTCCTTAATTAATATTGTAAAATAATCATTCAACGTATAAATCAATAAAGTAAATGAAATTAATGGCGAACTCACTTCGCTTACAGATTTAGAAGGCATTAACTCACTGACCGCTCGCTAAACGACACGATCCTTGTTTTTATTAATTGTACAATGCATTAAATGTTCGGTGCATTTTGCTTGCAAGTACTTTCGGTAAAACATTTACTATCCTCAGGAGTAGATGTTATAGTTTTCCCCAATTTCAGGAAATTTCCTGTAAAATTCCAGGACGAAAATGAATGTGATACTTGTCGAAAGATTTTTTTATTTAAAAAAGTGGGCTATTATTAACAGTTAAGAATGTTTATGAACGTGAAGAAATGCGATATTAGATTTTTGATTATTGTAGTAATGTAGTAATTCACAATATTTTTTTCCGTTGACGTGACATGGACTATTGTTCCAAGAATTAGAGCAATGTCTTAGAAATGGTTTTACTGCAGATCGAACCTCTTTTCACTCAGTTTTATGTTTGTGTCGGATGTGACACTTCAATGTCGCTCGTCAACTGCATACAAATTCACATATTGTGCAACACCAAGGATCTTGGGATATATCAAAAGGAATATTTACCGATTTTTTTCCTCTTTTTCATTGGTCTCTCTTTCAAAATTTTTGATATCACTCTGGCGCAAATATCTTCCGTTATTTCTATCCAGGGAAACTCGCCCGAAGTTAGTATGAGGCACATTGACAGCTGAGAACATATATAAATAACTTAACATACTTCAATATGTGTGTGTATGGATTATATATACATATATATACATATATATAAATATATATATATGTGTGTGTGTGTGTGTGTGTGTGTGTGTGTATACATTATACTGTTGCCATATATGGTCTGGTGTCCCCGCTGTTCATCTCGACGTCCTAGACAAAATCCAAAGACGGATATGCATTGTGATCGGTCCTGATCTGGAATTTTGTCTGCAGTCGCTTTCTCGCAGACGTGACGTGTCTTCCCACTGTCTTTTCTACAAAAATTTCCATGGCAACTGCTCTAACAAGCTAGCTTCACTGGTACCTTAACTGAATGAATTTAAGCTTGCTACCAGGCTGTCATCTCGGTCCTCCCCCTTTTACTGTCGAAACATTTAAATCTAACCGCCTCTTCTATTCCAACAGCTTCTTCTCTCGCACTTCCCGACTGTGGAACTCCCTTCCTCTTACTTGCTACCCTGATAGCTTTATTCTTCACATATCCATATGTAATGTTAATTGACATCTTCTAATGCTTCGATACTGATCCCCGTCCTTGTCTTTATCCTTTCCTCAAACAGCTGTGTGTGTGCGTGTGTGTCTTCTCTAAATATTCTTTGCCGTCCTTTAAATTCTTCTTTAGTTCAACCATTTTATGCCTTTACATCTCGGATACACGATGACACGCCAATGTATTTTAATGACTCTCATTTCTCCCTGTATTGTAAATGTAAGGAGAATATTCTGCTGAGCTTTTAATTCATGGAATAGACGCCTGCATGAATACTTCCTTGAACAACTAACCTCTTTAACTGACGTTTCAATCATTATCTATCCTCCCTTTTATCATAAACATTAATTCCTCTTTCACCCATATTACACGCCTTATTCTTCATATCCGATTTGACAGTAAACCAGTAAAACCCGCTTAACGCCCTGCTCCTTGTACAAAGTGCATTAAAAACTGTTAGGGATGCAAACCTAATCAGGCTTTGCATTCAAACCTTATTTCAATATGGTGATTTTCTAGACATAGTTTAGTATAGGGAACCCAGTGAGTATCGAACTCATTTTTTAGTCTTAATTGATCTAGCGAGACAAGCCCGCTAATTAAAACGTTATTTCTAAATGAATTATAATAATTTAGATGCATGTTTTTAAAACTCTGTATTCATCTCTCTCCCTTTTGTATCGGCTTCGCTTTTTGTTCTGACGATTGAACAGAAGAACCAAAGACAAAAAAAAAAAAAAATCACATATAATTGTTTTTTTTTTTGTTTTTTTTTCTCTTTTTAAATTTCTATTCTCTGGACATTTCAAACTTGGTAAGTTATAATTCAATCAGAGAACGAGAAATAGATTGTCAGCGTTGAAGAATGTTCAATTTACTTGGGTGTTAATTATTTCGTGTTGTGCTGTTACCAATTGTGGAAGCAATTACATGGCATGTCGCGCTAATTATGCACATATCTGTGAAATTACAAAAGACTGCAGTAATTGACACTGCAACCTCTTTCATCTTCCACTGTTAATTGCTGTTTGATATTCAGTCCGCAATGCAAGCGTTGTACATGCCGAGGTCATCTTGAGCGTGTCGGAAGATAGTAATTTGGGTAGATTTCTTCATACTTTATATAGACTTGTCATGAAATATTACCATATAAGCGTGCTGATTAAACAAAAAAAATACAATGACAATAGTACGCGGCGATTGCGATAAAAGGGCGTCAGTTAAATGGATGAGACAGAAAGCGATTTTAGTCAAATCTCATCAGTCTACACAGAAATCGAGCTGAAGTTTGAGACAATAATCCATCGTTATAAATGTATATTTCTGTTCATAATTAGGTGTCTCGTAGGCGAGTAATAGTGAGCAACTGGTAATATTCTATAATTGGTTATATGCTTAATGCATGCTCCACAATTAGGCCAGACCAAGATCTGATTAAGCTATTAATTGCAGTTATAAATTTTCGGTCATTGAATATGTATGAACTGCGAATGACGGAAATTTTCGTCATTGAAGATATATGCCTCTAGTTGTTCAGGAAGGAAATTTTCGTCATTGACTCTCGATAGCTTATTGCGAATGACGTTAATTTGTATCATCGAATGAACTGTGAATGACGGAAATTTCCGTCATTGATTTTCTGTGGCTGAATTATGGATTGCAGATATTTCTCTTGAAATATATTAATAGATATTTCTATTCCCTCCAAAATCCAGTGGCATGATGAGATCCAGAACAACTATTGTTTGGTCAGTTGCCAGACCAAAATTTATAATGAATACCTTTAACGCATTTCGATTCAAATTCAGCTTTCCTTCTCCTAGATAGGTTGCCACAAAAAGCAAAAAAAGCCTTGTTATGTAACTTTTAACGAGAGGAAAATTGATTCATGTTTGTGTTTTTGTTTGTTTTTTTTAAGCGTATTTGTATTTTATATTTGCCAAAAGGTTACTAAGTATAAAACTGACAAATAAAAAGGGTCGGTGAGTATAAGGATAAAACATATTTGCCGAATATTATTCCCCCCACCCCCAACCATTTAGATGACTGCAGGCTGGAAGCTGAACTCTCCTAGTTTTAATAGGCCAATGAAGGGGAAAATTGCTTGTAACTTGCAATATGCCATAACTCGTTCCTAGTGGTTATAATATAATGTCTCGCTTCCGCTACTCGCCGTGTCGTCTTTAAAAATTCTCCTCGACCCACTCCAACGGACGGGTATTTACTACCCACCTCACAAGGCAGGATGCGACGCAAGGTAGATTTTTATATGGAGCGAGTCCAAGTCTGTAGGTTTGGGCAAAACTTCCACGTACACTCCATATACACGAGGGTCGGTTTTATCTACCTCCCAGACGAGACTCTGCCCATAGACATAGCCTCGTTGGGTTTCTCTCTACAGGCAGAGAGTTCGACAAGCCAGTCGCGAACCCGACAGCAAACTGCCTGACTCCAACGGACTCCTTCTGACTCACTTTATTTGAGTTCTTTAGTTAAGGCGTCTTACCTAGTTCATTTTATTTTACCGGGAGTGGCTTATTTAATTCACAACACAATACCAAGCTAGTAATTCTTTGATCATGCAGCAGACCTGTGAATTTTCAGCACCCACTATGAATGTCAAATAGGCTCCTTTGGGCGTCTATTGAGAGTAAAGTTCATCTCAGACCTCGAGTGGAACTCATATATACTAGCCACAGATAAAGCTGAAGGAAAAATCTCCATTGACCGAACAGTTAATGTTACTTGAGTTACTCTTTCATCAATCCATGAACAACTATTTGGGATCAACGTGTAGCATCTGTTCATCTCTATAGATAACAGTAATGTTATCCGTTTCCTTATAAGGAAATATTCGGCATTCATTCACCGAGCAACCATTGATAATGTCGGCTGACATTTATAAAATCTAATAGGTTCAGAAAATAAGTTTATTAAGTCCTGTAGTCATTTCCATATTCATGGGCTTACCTTCCTAATCATTTTTTTCATGCAGTGTGGAAGATCAACATATTGATTATGTTATTATTTTCTCTTCGAGTTATATGTGCTATCCATTTCAGGTCTTGCTACTGTTATTATTCCTCAAGTGACTTTGGTTTCTTTTGTTTGATACAGTTGTTTTTTTTTTATGATTCTGTAGCATTACGTTGTTTTATACCGCTGCAAAAAGTACCTGACTTCTCTTCTCATACTCTATCTTTAGTCAGATCAGAATCTAAAATGGCGTTTTGCTGCTATATCTTGGCTAGAGCTGCACATACCTCCCTTTTCCAGCTTTTCCAAAGCAGCTGTCAGTTTTAATTTGTTGGGCCGATCGAAGTTTCTATTAAGACATGAGTGAATAGTTTTCGTCATCATTCGAAGTTCATAAGCTTTTTAAAATTACCAACATCACTATGTAAAGTGAAGTATCAAAAAAATTATGAAACAGCCAAATGCATTCTCAACTGCCTGAATAACAGCGTCTACGCAACATGGCAAGGCTTGTATCATCATTGCGCTTATATATATATATATATATATATATATATATATCTCGGCATGTTCCATAAATATTTTTAAATAACTTTTGTTTATTATGTCTGGTTATAGCTAATTTAGTTACATCTACAACATATCATGTGAATAATTTACAGAATTTGAGTCAGCAACTGATTCGTTCTTTACAGACTATCAACCCTTTATGTATTATTTACCCCCAACTAATTCGGAATTCTAAGATTAATTCAGTTTTTTCGAATGAACATTGCATTAAAATTTCGTTGAGAATAACAATTATTTTTTTTCAGTATTTAACCTAATGTTACTCAGCCGGGGTGCCCGTGACCCCTAAGGTGCCGCAAAATGTTCCCATATGTTCCGTGAGAAAAAGTGAGATAAGCTAATGTACTTTGCACTTTTTATTTAATTTCATATGCGTAATATTACTAAAGACACGCAATATATTCTTGATTATTGTAATATAGACATCATCCTATGTAACCTAATAACATAAGTTATTAAAAATGTAACACTCACTCGGAATATGTTTAGTGATGTCTGTGTTTATTTATATATTTAGTGATGTCTGTGTTTTTTTGTGTGTATGAAAAATCTCTGATGAAGTATTATAAACGAACAGTATTAATTTTTCCTTAAACCAGTTATTCAAAACTATATACTATATTTACCACGTGAACGACGATGAAAATAAAATGAAAAAGATATGGTATATAATTTTGTTTTTGCGCATGGGTTCCTTGAGACATTCAATTTATTTTGAGGGTTACGCAAGGGTAAGAAATGTTGAGAAACGCTGCTTTAACTTGTACCAGGCGGAAGGTTAGGAATTCTTACAATTTCCAAGACTATTTGCGCTTAAGTGAATATACAACTAGAACACGACTCTCCAATTTCTCATTCCGAGCCGCTATTTGTTACAGCACCCACGCAATCAATGCGTGTCTAGATACCCGTATGCGCATGCGTGGGTTTGCGCATCAACGTCTCTCTGTTTTTGTTGTCTTTTACCGCGTAATTTTAAAATTGCATTTACTTTCTGATTGAGCCTCGTATATTTAGAATTAAAAAAAAAACAGTTCATTTAATGAAGGAAAGAGATAAAAAAATATCGAAAAAGGTATATCTAAAATCGGATTATCTGTTTTAGCCCCTGCATATATTTTATATTTGATTTAGTCCCCGCCAAACACATTTTATGATTTGACGAGTTCTGCCTTAAATTAACAAGATATCTTTCTCTTTTAGATTTTTTCAATAGTTTGCAGAAAAAAATAACTGCGATTCACTTCTCTGATTTAAATTACATTAAGGAAAATACAAGAACTCCTAAAGAATGTAGTGAAAGAAAGCGAGAAGAAAGGACTAAACATCAATTGAAATGAGATAATATGCATGCTTCTTACAAAAGTAAGAAGTCAAGAGGCAAATTACAAATTGGAGATGCCAAAATCAAATAAGCACAAAAATATAAATATCCGTGAAATGTTTAAACAAATGAAGGGAAATACGACACTGAAATACGAAGGTGCGTTGGGATAGTGAAAGATGCCTTCCAAAAGATAAGCAAAGTATTAAACAAACAGAAAAAAAAACATTGTTAGAAACAAAGAAAAGACTGCTGAACTGTTGATATCAGACCTATGATATTGCAGTGAATGCTGTGTAATCGTCGCACAAATAAAGAAGAGACTTGAAGCAACAGAGATGGTGTTCTACAGAAGGATGTTGAGAATAACATGGACTGAAAATGTGAGCAACGACGA
>CAHIKZ030000336.1:2150000-2242500 GCA_903632075.3 Acanthosepion pharaonis | reverse complement strand
GTTACAGCTAACCTCTTGTTACTCCATGGACATTCGTTGTCAAACGTCAGATTCCATTTCCTACATTTACAGCTAGAAGACGCCATGTCATATACAAAGGGTTCAATTATTCACAACCAATTTGTATTCAACTACTAAGAATGAAGTTCCGTTAGAGACCCTTCTTTTTTCTTCGAAAATTGCTGTTTTGAGGAACCCACTCCCGAGAGGGTGCTTCCCCGATCACTACAATTTTAACCTATTTAATCTAGAATTGTTAGCTATCCTAGATATTTTCATAATTTACACTTATTTCCTCTTCTTACATTCCTACAGAACCATTCAGTACCGTACCACCTTGGGTGTTTTTAATTTAAAAATCAAATAATAATTACACACACTAAGCTGCAGAGTGCGGTTGAAATATCTCCCACATGTACCTACCCAAAATACCTCGAACATAATGATAAAACATTAGCTACATCAGTGATTCTCATTTTTTAAAAGCAACGGTACACCTAGGAGCAAATGAAAACATCAACGCACACTTAACAACATTTTTAAAGGATATACACTTAAATGTTATGAAATAAAAGCATTAATTTTTAAAAAATACACAGACAAATATGAACTTACTTTATTTCAATGTTTCTATTCAACTATTTTTGAAGCTGTGAAACCTGTGCCTGTTGTTTTTGGCGGTTTTTTTTCGCAATTTCTTCAATGTTTGGTCGAATGTGCGATAAGCAGACCCTCATTTCTTCTTAATTTGTGCGTAGTCTTTCTCGATTCCTATTTGTGATGTTATTTACAGTTGAGAAGCTGAATTCGCATAAATAAGAAGTAGAAAATTACAATAAAACTGATAAAGCCTTTTTAGCTAATGTGCGATATTCCTTTTGTATTGAAATTGAAAAGAAATATTGAAAAAAATTATTTGAAAAGTTTAATATTTATTCATTTAATCAAATACTAACGCTGTGCCATTAATACTTCCACAAAACCATGCGGTATACTTAAGAGGCTCGTGCGGCACATTACTGTCACGACACCGTGGTTAAGTACCATGGCGTTTAATGAAGATAGGCTTGCCACTAATGTCTTACTATTATATGGGAGGCTTTTCTGGGAGGTAAGGTGATTTACTAAGTCTAGATTAGATGTGAAGCAAGTCCGAAAGTATGGGGAACCCACTATTTAATCTAATCTAGAGCAATGATTCCCAATGTGGTAATATTTTGGTGAGACATGCGTCTTACTATACCAATGTGAGGTCAAATTTCATTTTGCATTATTATTTCATGATTAAATTATTAAAGTATATTACAGAATAAGCTTTCATTCAAATATTTTATATTGCTACCTTTCAGTTCTCTATTACATATTTTGAAACTAGATATATATATATTTTTACATTTTTCTCTTTCATGGACGCCATGGTCATTGGTGGCTTGTTTAGAGATTAAGTTAATGGCTTTTTAAGCTTCCTTCACGTGAATTTCTGGGAGGTATGTATTGGAGGCATTTCTGCTGCACCATTTATAATGGACAGAAGGTGACTGTTACCCTATAAAACAATATTTCCGTTAGATGAAACAGTTAATGTCGATTGATGGATTTTGTCTTTCATAATCTGTTGCTTCGGCTTTTGTCAGCCATTTTACTGCATATACGGGCAAATAATCAAAATGGAAGTTACAAATTTGCATTTTTTCAAAGCGTTCTAATGAGGGTTTAACCAGTAAATATCATTTTTAATATCAGGCTTTCGCTCGCGTATTATTTGTTAAAATCTTTCTTTTTCTTTTTTTTTTCGAAACCCAGAATTTTCATTAATAGAAAAAGCTGTGATTATTGTCCAATTTTATCTCATTATTTGTTACGTTTTCTCTCTCTTCAAATCTCTTTTTTTTAACATATACTTTTATTTTGTTCAGCAACGCATTAGGCGAAATATGATTCGTTTTTCCCTTATCCAACATCTTTCCCCAACATATTCCCTTTCCTCATATGAAAGAAGAAGAAGAAAAAAATGCCATCTTCGGTTTATTTTTCTTTTAATTCCCGCTCATTAGAAAATAAAAGAATGGCAAAGAGGCGTGCCAAATTCAATTGATAAAATTGTTTCTCTCGAATATCTTAGCAACAGGTTTGTATTTTCATATCCTCTATAAGCCAATAACGCAATGTGGTTGAATCAATATCTCCTTACTTTGATAATCCATTTAATATTTCTATTCAACTCCATTTAATTCTCTTGCTGTTCGGGAAATTCATCATTGTAAAATGAATTTCCGTACGAACAATTTATAATTTGACTTTATAATTAATAAATGAATACAGTTTTTTAAAAATCTATTGTTTCCAACGGTTCTGGTCAGTGAATAGATATTTCAGAGATAAGATTTTTATTGTTCAAAATTGTTTCCTTTGAGGTTTAATTAATCAATTTAATCAGTTCTTTTTGTACAAAATGTGTTCTTTGGAGCTACTACAGATTACTTCGCCATCCTTTAAGCCCGACGGTCATACGAAAGGAAGACAGAAGAATGTATATTGGCCTCTCTAATCAGAAGATCAATCACTGAATTATTCAAGGAAAAATTCGAGTAATCATTTTTAAGCATTCATCGAATAACTATTCTATTTCGAACTGTAATAAAATTTGTCGCAATCTCGCGGTTCAAATCGAGAATTTTCAGATATTACTTAAATACTGAGGGAAATGTAGCCCGGAATTAATATTTCTTTTTTCAAATAAATAATACTTTAATAAATACTAATTCAGTTAATTAACTCTGACATTAGTGTTACGAAATTCTTTGCTTTCATTCAATTTTATTTCGTTTTGTGTTTTTGTTATTTACATTGTTTTAATGAAACCTAAGTAAGACGTTTTTTTTCTTTGTAATTATTGATACGGTTTTGCACCATTAATTTTATTATGGCATTAAAATGGATATTTTTAGAAGTATGTAGACACGGAAATATATTTGTTGTGGAGTGATTTCACAGCGAAGGCTTGTATTTGTACTAAGTCTGTCCTAAAATAGATTCGACGTACTAAACGTTAGGAACTTGATATAATAGGTATAACGGAGAGTAATCTAGTTGTGGTCACTGATACTTTAGTATTCGACTAACTGTCGTCCGACATCGACAGACTCGTTACTCTTACAACTCCTACTTATTATAGGTGGGAGTGTCTATTAATTATAGAATAGGTGTGTTTCCCTATAGCAATATTAAAACAAGGGGAGGAAAAACCAAGAAAAGAAAAAAAATAATCTTCGTAAAGTCTTTTTTTTTTCCTTGTGCCTTGTCCATTCAGGAGGTCGGCCATTATGGCTGTCGACAACTTCCTGTCTTTTGTAGTTCCTAACAGTGTTTGTCTTTTTCTTTCTCTCCTAATCACTATCTGTCAACAATTTACACAAGCTCGTTAGGTAGTTTATCCGATTCCACTGTCCCTCTTGCCTTCCATATTCCCTGTGAGTGTTTAATGTTCTAATCTTCCTTCCTCTTTATGGGATCGAGAAATTTCAACTGTCTCTTACTGATATTAAGTATAAGTGTCCTTATTTTCATTTTTCCTAAAACTATGCTATGGCTCACATGTTTAGTCCATGGTATTCTCAGCATCCTTCTGTAGAACGACATTTCTATTATCCCGTATCCACTGCGATAAAGGAGGATTGATATTAATTAACAATTCAGTACTCCTTTCTTGTTTCTAACGAAAATTTCCCTGTTTCTTAATACTTATTTTTTTTTTAAAAATCATTTCACCCCAAGGTGGGAATACCACTAGTACGCAGGAGCTTACAAAGAGTGGTGAGAGAAAAGCTCGGTAGAAGGTAGGTATAATAGCTGAACGGGTTTCAAAAGATGGAAGATTGTAGTTATCAGGGAAGCAAGGAAACGGAAGGGAGTTCCATAGGCAAGAAGTGCGAGAAATGAATCTGTTGGAATAGAAGGGACGGTTACATATAACACATTCAACAGTAAAAAGGTAAGGGCTAGATGCCAATCTAGTAGCATACTTAAACTCATGTGAAAAAAAGCTCGCTAGAGCAGTTGCCATGAAAATATTTGTAAAAAAGATAGAGGGAAGCCTCGTCACGTCAGTGAGAAAGTGACTGAAGTCGAGATGCAAAGTCAGAACATTGCAGATCCTTCTTTGGATATTATAAAGAACCTCAAGATGAATAGCAGGAGTACCAGACCAGGTATGACAGCAGTATTCAATGCACGGACGAATGGTAGATTTGTAAATGTGCAAGATGGACCCTGACCAGAAAAAAAACCTCCTGGTACGACACTATTACCCAAATTCAAGTCAGTTGAAAATATGAGGCCGTGAAGGGACAATGTGTTGTTCTCCATGAATCTAGCATCAGCCATGCTGATGGTGGTCAGGAAAGTGTCTATGATGGTTAACTGAAAGCAGTTGCGTTTTGGAGGCATTAAAATTTACGAGACATTTCCTGTCCCAGTTAACCACAGATGTGGAGGTCCTTTTTAAGAGCATTGGTCAGGTTAACTTTGTCAGCTCTGATGGATTTGTTATTCAAACAGAAGTAAATGGTAGTGTCATCAGCATAAATGCCTACTTAGGAACTGATGACATCATGAAGATCATTGATGAAGTTCAGAAACATCGTAGGACCCAGGATAGAGCCTTGTGGATATCTGTGTTTTGTGGAATTGAGACCGTTCAAACGACTTTCATTTCACAATTTGATAGGAGCAATTGGATTAAATCAAACAATCGTCCAGTAATATCGTAATCCTGGAGCTTACGTAGAAGACCAGTATGTCAAATCCCTCGAGTTTCGCCGTTATTATCAAGAGGTTGATATATATATTCAGTGATGGCACATCAGAGGTAGACTTGGTAAAAGGGGCCCCAAATTATTTGTAGGTAGTGAAAAGTAAGACGCTTAACCACTTCAGCATCGTTTAAAGCCTTGAATACTCTGCCAAAAATCTGTAGGTGATTAATAGGGCGATGGTTAGAGAGGTTAGAATTTTCTCCAGAGTTCTTAAAAACTGGAGCTACAGAGTAGAACTAGGAATTCTAACAAGTTGGAAAGCAGGGAACAGCAAGGCAATATTTGTAGAGTTTGGTGAGAAATTAAATAATCTTGAGAGCATTTTTCTTTAGGACGACGTCTAGGATCCCATCACATCCGCTTACCTTATGGGAGTCTAATTTAGAAATAATGTCCGAAACCTATGACGTGCTTATGCGCCTATCACTCAATAGAGCCTCTGTTCTAGGGAGGAAATCAGGTTTGGGTACTCCAAATGAGACGAGTATTGATTAGGGAGAGAAAAGCATTCAACTTTATGAACTTTAGATATCAGGACTTCGAACTGATTGAATAGAGGAGGGATTTAAGGAATTGTTCACAACAATATTCAATGCAAAGAGGAATGGCAGATTTGTAGATTTGAAGGATGAACTCAGGCGACAAAAACCTTCTGGCACGAAACCGAGAACCAAATTTCCTTGCGGTAGATGAAAGCTATTGATTCACTAGTTGTTCCATCTCAGGTGAGTGGAAAACGTGAAATCAAGAAGGCGCAGAATGACGACAAAGGCAATTTAAAAGATTTTGTCTGTTGTGTTTATCACTTTTACCATGGATGACGAAAGACGACGAACTGTTCATTTCAAATGACGTCTGTCAGACAGAAGTACTCAAAAGCTATTTTCATGAACAACTAAAACAATTTTGCACACCGAAATGGGCTCTTCATTTAACGGCCAACAATTTCCTCAATAATATAGCCGCTATTTGTCATTTTGAAGTGATGAGACACTTGACGCGACTTTGTCTGTCGACCTGGCTGTCAGCAGATTCCACGCAACGGTGTTTCATCATCAGACTTTCAATTTAGAAGTCCAAATCGAAGTCTATATTTACATATTAGATTTATTTGATAGCAGAATGATCGCTTGTATCGAAATTGAAATGTTCCGTCTCTCTCTTGATCTTTATTTTGTTCAATCTTATCTGATTATCTCTCATAAAGCTTCAATATCTATTTATTTATCTCTCTATCTATTTATTTCAGTTTATGCTTTTCTGTCTATCTCAGTCTGTTCATATGTATCTATCTCTGTTCATATCTATTTAGCTTTGTACTATCTATCTATCTATCTATCTATCTATCTATCTATATATATATATATATATATATATATATATATAAAAGTTGTTCATATCTACCTATATCAGTTTGTTCATATTTATCTATCTACATCAGTTTGTTCATTATCTATCTATCTATCTCAGTTTGTTCATATCTATCTATCTCAGTTTGTTCATATCAATTCCCAACTAGGTATTTATGCAGATGACACTACCATTTATTTCTGTCTCGGTAGAATGGGCAACAGATCCGACAAAGTATACCTGGCAACTACTCTTAAAAAGGACTTCTAATCAATGGTTAACAGGGGAAAGAAATGGCTTTTAAATTACAACGCCACCAAAAAAACAAACCTACTTTAATTTAAGAGCGGTTGATCTTGAAATTCGAAAGAGTAACACTGAACGACTTCGTACCTCACGTTTTTCACTGAAGTGGACCGACTATGTCGAGTCAATTTCTACGTCTGCTCCGAGGATGGTAGATTCACAGTGACGTGGCAAATGTTTTTTCTCGTAAGAATCCACCTTGCACATAAAAAAAAACAACCATTCGTCCATGTATCGAATACTCACACCTAGGGCTCCTACTGTGCAACTAGAGATTCTTAACAAAATCCAGAGACGGGTATTCAATACAATATCTTGTCTACAGTCACTTTCTCATCGACGTGATATGGCTTCCCTCTGCCTTTTCTTCAAACACTTTCATGGCAACTGCTCGGATATTTTTTTTTACCTTGTGCCCAAACTACATTAATAGAACTCTGCTACTAGATTGGTAACTAGGGCTCACCATTTTACTGTTGAACTAGCCAGATGCAACCGTCATTTTTACTTTAACTGCATTTTTTCTCGTACTTACTACCCGTGGAAATCACTTCCAATTTCTTGCTTCCCTGATAACTACAATCTTAAAGATTTAAAGGCAACGTCAATCACCACCTTCTGTCTTCTTGAACCTTGCTCTTTTTTCATCCTATCCTCAATCTTCCCCATTTTCAATCTACCCATTCTCATTCTCTTTCACACCCTGTAGCACCCTGAGTATTCTTGTGACAGTGTCACCAAGACTAGAGTGAAACAAATAAAAAACATCTATCTATCTATCTATCTATCTATCTATCTATCTATCTATCTATGTGGGCATGCGCTTGTGTTTATTTCTATCACTATGTGTTCATTTACATCTGCCCATCTCTCTCTCACTCTCTCTCTCTCTGTCTCTTGATATATATATATATATATATATATATATATATATATATATATATATATATATATATAACCTAATGTAACAGAACCTATCTGTCAAGGTTTCTCCTAACGGATCTTCAGGGTATTTCCGATCAAAACAGATATCGTTAGTCTTTTATTTTTTTTTTACTGTATTTTTTTCCTTGATATCGGTTTGTTCAAATATATTTTTTATAAATTGTATTATCCGTGTTTTTTCACTTACCTGAGTATAGGTATTAAATTATGCATAATAATCACATATATATGCATACTCACACGCACATATATATATATATATATATATATATATATATAAATTGAAGTCAACACTCAGAGGCGACAGGCTGCTTCATGCTAGACGCAATCGTCAGGCCTGTCGATTGCGTCTGGCATGAAAGAGACTGTCGCCTCTGAGTGTTGACCCTCAGTGGTCACTTTTATATATTGTTGTGGTAGGATCCACCTAATTTGCATAGTGGAGTACCGACCATATAAATATGGTTGGTACCGGGAAGACGAGGGAGGAATCAAGAGATTCAAGCCAGAGACTCTGCCCGACTGCGACTAAGTCAACACATTCTCCAGGAACGGTCTTCCCAAGAATATACAAAAGACTATATGTAAATATTGTGTACCTTTCTTGTTTCAATACATTTTGTTCTAAGTACATTTTGTGTTGTATTATTATTCCATGCATTAGTCAAGTTTCAACAATGGCGGCGAGGTAGTAAGAACTTTACGTTACGGAAAAAAAAAGAATTGATAATTGATAGCCTTCAACATATATATATATATATATATATATATATATATATATATATATATATATATATATATATATATATACTCTATATCTCTGATATTGAGCACTTTATCCCATAAATATAGCACACCTTAAAACTATATTTCTTCATATATATATATATATATATATATATATATATATCAGTAAATATGCTGGTGTCTTTAGCAGTAGCTGTGACATTTATGTAACATCGACAGCAAAAGGCGCTCAACATTGTGACGTCCTCCCAAGACTATCTAAGGCCTTAACAGTGCTAAAAGCCGCAATCGCGCTATCCACATTTGAAAATGGATCAAGCGATGCCATTGCTCGAAATCGACTTGCAGCTTTCCTCATATATGTATGCATGTACGTCTGATTGTCTGTCCATATTCTCTTTGGTTAGCATTTATTCTGAACTATTCCAACATAATTAGAGATCAACAATGAAATTGTTCGCTTACTTTGCATTTCCCAACCGCCAAAAAAATATCTCTTCTGCTGATAGAATCAGTTTTGCTTCTACCCGCAACTACAAATATCACATCGAGGACTCTGCTGCTAGCTCAACCGTATTAACTTCTAAATAAGAATCTCCATTCGCTCCGAAGGAAGAAAAAAAAGTGTCCTTGCCATGCGTAACTGATTTCAACAATCACAAAACACCTGCCAACTGATGTTGCGTCCTTCATACTGGGAAACGAGTTAGATCCGTTTGATGAAGCTGAAAAATTACTGACGCTTTAACAATATATTTCAGGAGAGCTTCTATTCAAAATCTTCTTCTACCCTTTGAAATATTATTTTCTAAATAGGGGGAAATACTATCAACTCTTTCGATTAGCAAACATGATTCAAATCATATCAACTATCTTGAACAATTCTCACGAGAGAAAGAATGAGTTTATTTAAGAAAAAATGAAAATATAATTGTATATTAGAATTTGTAAGAAATTCTAATTTCTGAACAATAAACGTATTTCACAGTATGCTGTAGATATATTCAGAGATAAGAAAGAAACTGTCGTAAACAAATCATGATAAGACTCTAATCTGTAAGAGAGAGAGAGTTTCATTGTAAGAAATTGTCAAAAACATTAAATTCGCGCTAAGCCTTTGAGCTCTGCCTTTCTGAACAATTTTAACCCTTCTGTCTGAACTCCTGAGTCAAAATTCGTAAATAATTGATATGTGATGTTTCAATATATAAATATAATTACAAGTGTTTACCCACCGTTCAACTGATGGCTGTGCATTAGATTTTTTCTCTACCACCAGTAAAGCTGTGGTCAGGGTTCAATAGGTTAAAAAAAGCTCTTGAATAGATACAGATTTACACCCCCACCCCATCACCTCCGTAGTATTCTTACTGACTCCATTTTCTGGATGGTGTCGCTTCCTCTTGATTTCCTTTACTCCCAGCCTTTTTCCTGGGGCTTCAGAAGAGATCCTTGTGTTCCGATAACGACTGGAACTACTTCATGTTTCACATCTTTATCAGTCCACGGCCATATCGCATTGAAACACCCGTTTCCTTACGGTCAAGCAATGTCGAGCTTTGCCAGTATCTAGATGAGTCATCGCTTAGGTTCAATAACTATCTTTAAGCTTTGATGTGCGACTGGAGTAATATTAATTGGAAAGCCGAGTTTCAATTCCAATCGATTCCGTTATATTCTTTTACTCGAAAAAAATCTCTTGGGAAAGAAATGAATCCATCTCTTCTCTCCCAGTCATTGGTGAGTTAGTAAGACTAAACCATTCTTATCTTCAAAATAAAATTCTTACATTCTTAAAATATTTTCTGTCTTTAAGTAACCTGCAAAGTGTGGAAAAGCCGTGAAAAGTGAATCACTCAACCATTTGAACAGATACAGCTTACCTGTCAAATAACACAAGATTTATATATAACTTCCTCGTCAGGAGGCCAAAACGATTGGACGGAGGGGCTTCCGACAGTTTGTTTTAACTAGAGGCGACACGTTAACAGGTAAAGAACATCCACGGTGATGACTTCACTTTCAACAGACAAAATCCTTCAAAAGTGACTATTTCTCTGTCAAATGAAAAATGTCGCCTAAAGAAATGGGTTCCTTGTCAATAGAAAAAGTTACTAACGGAACATGTTTTCTCTGTCAGAAGCAAAAGTTTTAATTCGAGTTTTGTCATTCACAAAGATCGTCTATTCTAGTGGTTTTTTTTTTCTCTCAACAGACAAAAAACCGTCGAAAGAGACAGCTTGTCTGTCAAATGAAAAAAAAAAGGAAAATATAGAAATGCGTTCTTTGTCAATAAACAAATCTCATCAAGATTGATAGCTTCGCTGTCAACAAAAAACAATCTTCATTGGAGCAACTCTCTTCCCCGTCAAAATCAAAGATTTTAGTCAGTTTCTCCATCATATGAAAATGACTCCTACAGAAACGGATCTTTGTCTTTAGACAAAAAGTCGTTAACATTGATAGCTTCCCAGTCAGTAGACAAAAGTTAGCAAAAGATATAAGTAAAAAGATATAAGTAAAACGTCAAGAGATGTAGAGAAGGACCATTATCTGGGATTGCCGGCATTTCTTCAACAAAGAAAACTTCCTTATGCAACAGACACAATCATTTAAAATCCATGGCGTCTCTGTCAACAAAGGTTATCAACGGAGATCATAGATCAATGGATACTTGTATAGATACTATCTGTTCGTTTGTTTGTTAAGCGGCACATCAACAATTTATGGGTCATTTAATTTTCTTAGGTGCATTAGTAATTTCTTTTACAAAAGTGTATTGCTGGATTTTTTTTTCAAAAATGCATTGTTGGTAATATTTCTTCCACAAAAACTGTATTGCTAGTAATTGTTTTTACTATAAACAAGTATAGCTGGCCACTCGTATTCGAGGATACCCGTCTACTAATGCCAATCCCCATTGCAGACGCTTGCTCAGGCATTTGTGTTTATTCAACACCCACAGATCCCACTTGTGGTTTATACTAGAACTATGCTGAGCAGACCTTAGTTACAGTTTCTGGGAAAGATCGTTTTATCTAGCGTGATCAATAATTTGAACAAGACCAGCACCCTGAAGCCTTCGGTCACGATATCTTGTGACTTCGTGCTAGTATAGCTATCGACGACCCGCAAGGGTTTCGTCTACCAAATTTCACTTACAAGGCACGGGTTAAACCGTCGTATGGTTTTCAGTCACTTTTTTTTTTTTTTTTTGCACGCTGGGATCGACCCCTCCATTTCGATAACATCAGGAATTCACCTTCCAGACAAATCGACTACGGTGAGATTCGATCACGGGTCCCATGGTTAGAATGGGAAAATGTTGCAGTTTTTTTGTGTATATATATTTTTTGTATATATAGTCTTTATAGTTTCTTTATAGTCCACCAATGGAAGGTTAACCAATCAGAAGACGTAGAATATTCAATCCGTCGTGTATAAAGGCGGCCATTTTGTTTACTCTCTCCGAATGTCCAGTGTCAACTTGTCAGGCGAAAGAACAGAAGGAAGAACTACTGAACTACGCTCTGCGACTTTTACCAAAATATCCACTGCTAATCTGAACAACGCTTCCCCACTGTCTTCGAAATATTCACTGCTAATCTCTGGATTCTATACTCAAAGACGACCGTCATCATGAACAACAGAAAGTTCGAACCACTCGGTCACGTGCCTATCATGAACAAGTATTACTGGTATTATTATATAAAAATGTATTTTTATACTTTCATAGTCTTTTGACCCATGTTTAGGGGTTAACTATTTGCCCATAGTTGGGACCCTAACTGGTGCCTGGGTCTTGGGAAGAACAGGAATTAAGAGGTGGTTTCACGTTCCTCAAAACCTCCAGATTAGAGGACTTGCTGCCGAATGTAGTTTATCGTTATACCTGCTACTGTCTGTTCTTCGAGTATTCTTCTCAGATAAGACCATTCTAAGCTTTTTATGTTTCTGTGTTCAAGTAAAGAAATAATATTTGTAATGTATGATATAATAATTACTCGATTATAGATTTTATTATTTATTTAAATATGCAAATCTTTATCTTTCCCCTGCATTCCTGCAATATTTTTTTTTCGTTTTTAACAAATGGCCTCGTTTAAAGGAATACTTGCAACTAAAGAATTCTATTTCATTATTCATTATTTTAAATGTCGTTCCATCTCTAATAAATCACTGACACTTTTATGAGAAAAGGTGCATAAACACACAAGCGAAAAGCATGCAGTTTTCTAAGACATTCTTTAACACATCCACGTGCACTTGAGCGCTGAGAGCCCTAACGCACATGCATACGCACGATCTCTCCACATGCACATGCTCACATATAAGCAACTTCCGCGCCCAAGCGGATATATGCACACGCCTTCACGTACAAAAACTGATGTTTATTTTTATGAAGAGAGGCATGCAAGAACTCGCTCAAAATAATCGCAAGGCATACGCTCATTATTAAGACAATCATTCCCACACGTAAGCAGTTACACACGCAGACATAATCACACATACACACTGTATTTTCCTGCATCTCCCTCTCTTTATTTCCTACTCTCTCTCCCTCTTCCCTTATCACACACACACACACACTCTCTCTCTCTCTCTCTCTCTCTCTCTCTCTCTCTCTCTCTCTAATCTCTCTCTCCCACTTGCATGCATATACGAGCTGTGACAGATTAAATCTCGGAGTGGTGTTAGTGGGGGTGGGCTAACATTTGCACCCTAGCACATCTAGACATGTTCCAACTCCCGCTTTCTCCAGACGCAGAGAAATCATTCTTTACCGAGCAGTAAAGGAAGTTGTACGAGTTCATGTTCGTGAAATGAGTGAAAGGAATCTGGCTAAGCAGATTAACATCACATTTTGAGTTTAGATGCGTCAGTGTAATGTTAGTTCTTTTTCAATGACGTATGGTGAACATACTATTAAGAAATCCAGTATTTCTTGAGTAGCACAAGTCTTTCGATGTAGTGCAAGGTTATGCGCACGGTGACAAGAAAAGTAGACGTTCGAAAAAGCCATATATATATATATATATATATATATATATATATATATATATATATAATTGGATTGATGTGTGTTTGTGACCCTGGGTTTCACGTTATTTGCGATCGTCCGACAAGCTTATTGATTTAATTTTTAATTGAAAAAAAGAGAGAAATCGCAAATGTTGTTGGCTATAATGTGGATTTGTTTCAGTGTACATATTATATTTTATTCTTCATATTTTTTCTACACGGGTTTCCGATCACGTGACCTTCTTCAGGAAAATAAAAGGAATACATTTTTAAAGGAGTAAATTTTCCTTATGTTCTTTTCATTTTTCATTGTTTGTTTTCTGTATTTACAGTAAGCCTTGTTTTTATTTCTGGATTCTTGGCAAACGTGAATTTCTGCCTAAGTGGTAATAAAAACATTACGTTTTGGTCTTTACTATATATATATATATATATATATATATATATATACACTAGAAGTTTTATTCGGCGTTATGCGGAAAAATTTCTTTTGCAATATGACCTTTTTCTAGTCAGATACCAAACCTTCAATTTTTACCTGTCATGATGCACGATTGTACCCTCTTAGGGGATTCTTACTTTCAACGTCTACTGGAATTCCTGTCCATCGCAGACCTCAAGTGGAATTCTTACATAAGATTCATTGCAGAGAATGCTAGTAAAATAGTCGGTTTAGTTTACCACTCCAGGTAGTAACTAACTCTTCCTACAATGCAGTATACTTACAAGAGGCAGACCAGAGTAAAAATGGAGTATTGTTTCCATATCCGGGTTTCAGCTGCCGAATTTACATTTATCAGCCTTAGCAGAATTTCCAAAGCGTCTCCTGGGTGAGGAATTATTTTCTACCTCATATCCTCTTTCCTACGGGCAAAAACATCGCAAGATTCTCATTCACTATTTTCATGGACAATGTTCTAACCAGCTGCATTACTTAACAGCACAAGTTTTGGCCTTCACAGAAAACCCCCGCCATGCCCAGTTTACTGGGTTGTTTCATCCATATTCACTTCATATACCATTGGTAATAAGCAACATCTATCGGCAGAGAATCTTCTCTAGGACTACTACTTCGTGCTACAGATTCCTCCGATCACTACAATATTAACCTCTTACATCTAGGGCCAACCGTTTTCTTTCCTACATATCCTCATAACCTGCGCTTCTTACCTCATCCTATCATGTTTATTAACATGATATCTATACTGGATGGCTCATGGATCTTGTAATAGACGAATGATTTTAGAAAAAACATTTGGGAAAGCTGTGAAATAGCATTAGGGGATTTTCGTAATTAAGGCATTCCATTTGGTTTAAAAATTTTGGTAACTCTTCAGTGAAGTAACGCAATATATATATATATATATATATATATATATATATATATATATATATGTATGTATGTATGTTGAGATGTTTCCCTGTGCGTGTATTGAAATAAGGACAAACACATACGTAGGGAAAAATACTGGTATATCTGAAGAGGTATTTACAACAGAGAGATTAGTAGTCAAACGAACGCAGGTTGGTCAGTAACTATCAGAAAGAGTATAAAGTCCAACTGTATCTTCCGGTAGAGAGACGGAAGTGTGATGGTCACCTGATCTCCCAGAACTCTATAGAACTGTCCTATTAGTAGTAGAGAGATCAGTCCATTCTGATGAGAAGGTGGGTGGCCCCAACAATATATATATATATATATATATATATATATATATATATATATAATAATAAAAGCGAATAAATCTGTGTCAGTGTGTCACACTTTTTCACTTTTACTCCTAGAGTGCATATCCCAAAATATCCCACCATTTTGGAATCAGGCTGACTCTGTAGGAACATTAAAACTTTCCGGGTCTCATCCGGATCTTTGATCCTGAAATCTTGGATTCCCAGGTTTTCATTATTGCCATTGTTTTTTGTCGATTTTTTTCTTACATGATGTTTTTTTTTGCGACAATTTTTTCTACGATATTACTTTTTATAACTCAGAACTAAATTTCGGAATATTCGACATTAATTGGGAAATCCAAAAATCAAATTCTCTTTAAATTTATTAACGACAGAAGATTTACCGTTGAACTTTTAAAAGGTAAACTTAAATATTAATGTAATACTTAAATGCAGGAATGGATTTTGAGTTCTGTAGTTTATTGTTGCTATAGCGTCTATTCCTACTTACCTATTATGATGAAGGCCCAATCAAGAGCCCTCCACAGGAGCTAGTTTAAATGCCGTCTGATAGGGCAATTTTAAACTAGTTTATAATATTTGTTAGATTTCCAAAATATAAAATTAGAATTGTCAGCATAGTTTACTTCCATTTATGCAATGTTTAATTTTGTTTACTTCAAAGCAGTGATCGAAATGCTCAGATAGTTACTACTTCCAAGGAAGAAAATTTAATTAGAAAAAATATCAAAATAATATTCTATTATCATCATTGTTATTCTTTGCCGCGGTAACGTGCTGGGCTGCTCTGAGTAGCGACGCATAAAATAGTCGCTAATCTATATTAACCGCAAAACAAAATAGTTACTTTTAAAATTATTAAAATAATCATATTTATTCACTAACTTCAGATATGTTGGACAAGACATAAGCTCGTGGATATAAATAATATACATAAGTTTATTTGATGTTTTATTCAATTCTCTGCATATAACGTGTAAAATCCCGTGCAATAATCTGCCCTCATCAGCCGCCAACCAGGGGAGGTAACACAGTTTCGGTGGCTATTTCATTTCAAACGTTCAGCTTTATAGAGAATACCAGGATGTAAATAAAAGAATTCTAGCTACCACACGGACACCACATCGGTTCTGCGCAACTCGAAATTACTTGAAAAAATAACATAATATGAACTTCGGACATTTTATCTACAAGTTCGATCACTATACTAAAAACCTAATGTGAAAATTAGAAAAAATATTTTTTAAAATTAAACAAACATTTCCTGTCGGATCTTCTTACACAAACTTACCTGCTGCCTAAATGTACCGTATGTATATGTATATAATTCTCTACATACAATATGTAAAAGCACATCCGATACCAAGCCCTCGTCAGCCGACAACTAGGGAAGGTAATAAAGTTTCTGTGGCTAGGACAGTCCTGCCACCCTTGGCGCCATCAACAGCTTTTGCCACCGGAAAGGGTATGGCTTTTGTATACGTGTCTGTCTCTTGCGATTTCTTTTTACAGCTGCAACTGAGATTTTCAACGTTGTGTTAAAATACACAACGCACAACGTAGAATGAAATTTAAACAAATGCCTTTCACGTCGGAAGTAGCATTTGTGTTGCGAGCATGGTTTTATTTAACTTTATTTGGGATCTTGACCAAATCCAACTCGATGCCTGTTGAGGTGTGTGGTCTGGAGACCCGATGTGAAGCACGCATTAAGATCCGTGCCCTTGATGCTCACATTGAAAAAGGTAGTAAACACGATTTTGGCCGTTCAAGGAATCGACGCCACCCGATCTCAATATATTAACAGACAAGATGAGACACCAATTTTATATATATATATTTATCTTCCATTTTTCGGGCGAACAAATCCTCAAACATTAAGCTATATTATATTATTAGTTATATAGTAGCTGACTAATTCGTACAAGGAAAACATTTGGAACTTGATCCATTAGAGGATTTTATTTCATATGTTTTTGTTTTTTAATTTGCATAAAAGAAAACTACAAACTTTTCATCTCTGTTCTCTTTGCTATGTTGTCCTCGCTGAGGTCTTTACCGCCTGCATAGACTAAACTAAAGTTGACTAGGTTTAATGTCGAACCTGAATCATGGATTATTTTTAACTGTGGTTTGTCACTCTGTGGATTTGATCAAAATACAGCATGCTATTTTAAGTCTAGAGTAGAAATAGAGACGAGATGACGCATGACTAAATCACGTCGAATGCGCCGGTCACCGCCTGATCATTGAAGTGAGCGTGTTATCTGGTTGCTTTTGAAAGTCTAGTCATTGTTAGTGTCTTCTGGGCTTGTGGAAGATAACGCAAAGCGGAGGAATTATAGAGGTTCGGTGTGCCGCTTTTAAATTTCTTTTCTATATGTGATCGCCGTAGAATCTGTCAACTTTAGTCTATAAAATCAACGGGGGCTAAAGAAGTAGTAATACTTCCGATAGCAAGTCCACAGGCCTGCGTGTACAAGATATTGTTTTCTTTCATTCGACTTTCTTTTCGTTTCTGACTATATCGATCTTGTCTTCTTTCTTTTATCCTTCCTTCATTCCTGAGTACATATACCCCTTGAATTTACCAATTCTGTTGCGCTATGGAAATGATCAGTCAATGGTTGATCATTATATATATATATATTACATAATAAAATCCAAAAATAACCTCATATGGGGGGGGGGAGAGTATGGATCTATTTCAACCGACGAAAACTATGTGTTCGTGTGGTAATCAGAAATTTAACTGTCAAAGTTAAATTTCTAATTTCCACACAAACACAGAGAAACAGATCTATACAGCCCCATATGAGGTTATTTTTGGATTTCGTTCTGTAATTTATATACTCTGTTATAATAAATACATAGAGCTCTTTTGGCGGGTCAGTTTTAATGTTTGATATACATGTATGTGTGTGTCTGTGTATGTGTGTGTCTGTGTATGTGTGTGTCTGTATGTGTATGTGTGCAGATATATAGACAGATAGGAAAGAACACGTTAGGTAAATAATCCGGAGTTCTTTAGTATTTTTGTTTTTATTTTTAAAAAAACAGTGGTCCATACAGAAGTAGAGCTTATATATATATATATATATATATATATATATATATATATATATATATCTGAATGGGTAAATATAGACAGGTATACAAGAGAGCAACCGTATAAAAAATACATATAAATACTCTATAGAAGAAAAAACAGTGCTCAGTGTAAAGTAACAGTGCTATTTAATATATATATATATATATATATATATATATATATAGTTTTAAAAACTAGGAAACCATTGATTTTAATATTAAAAGTATCTAGAGCCCTTTCAGCCAACATCTCATCAGGAGACAATCGTTGGATTAGCGAAATGAATAATAGCGATATTGAAGAGCAAAAAAGAGGGGCAAACACACTAAAATAACAAACAAGTATATATACTTGTAACGAGGGAAGGGTTATCGTGTAAATAAATAGCGAGTGACAGTTAAAATAAAATATCCCCCAACAGATTTAGAGACCTTATAAATTCTTTCTGCCGGCAGAGAGAAGGTTTTCTAAATCCTATACAGACCGACTCCAAAATCTTCAAATGATTATTGGAATCGGCTGTATGAATAATTCTAAACCACTCTTTATATATATATATATATATATATGTGTGTGTACATATTAAGAAATATACATATCTTACATTAATTGCACAACTCCAAATTTTATGCCGAAGCAATTTTCAAGTACTGGAATTATTATATTTATTTTTATTTATATAAATAAAAAGAAATATAATAATTTATATAAATAAAAATGAAAATTTTCAGCACTTGAAAATTGCTTCGACATGAAACACGGAGTTGTGCAATTATCATCTACATTTCATAATATATATATATATATATATATATATATATATATTGAGAAATGTTTCATTAAATTTTTTGGAGTGTGATTATTAAATGAAGAGAGAAAATTACCGTGTTGATGCATGTTCTTTTCTTCCGAGTACTTTCGACATTAGCACAATATCCTTAGCAGGGCGTTGTTTATTTCAAGAAAAATATTGTAGTGTTAATCATTGTTCAACGACAGAACTGATGTGCTCATTTGAAAGTTTTTTTTTTACTTGTAAAGTGAAGAATGCTGAATAAATAATTGCTGCAAAAATGCTCATGCAATTTTTATTTCTAAAACTTTGCTTAAAGACTTGCGAAAGTTTTTTTTTTTCTTCTGTCATAGTTTTTTTTTTTTTTTTAGCTTCTTGATATATTTTGTAGATATTTACGGGTTGTCCGACAAGAATTAAGATATAAACTATTCGATATCTGAGTAATGTCGTCTTTCATAAGCAATTTTGAAAGATGTTAATCTCATTTTTGTTTAAATATCACGTATCCACACGTCATTTCGATTTTGTCTCGTGTCTTCACTTATCAGTTCATTTTGTTTTAACCCACCCATATATATATATATATATATATATATATATATATATATATATATAGTGTGCGTATGAATATATAATTTTTATGCATATATAATGTGTATAACACTTCAGAAAATTCGGAGAAATTAGATCTCTGTTATAAACAAGTGTCGCATTCCAACAATTTCTTCTTAAAGAGAATGCATAGATATTCTCATGCGAGGCCAACGGGATGACTCCCGCATATGTAATTATTTTTAGTACTCATTTTGACGCGCATCATGCTTAGAATATCATGGATAAAATATGGCAGTCCATGGATATTTCAGCCGACCCACGTATTAAAGAAAATTTCAACTAATTGGAAACTTATTCTTACGTGACAGATGAAATTTCGGGGTTACAAAATGAAGAAAGGTAATTGGTATAATTTAACTCTCAAAGGGCATAATGAAAACAAGAATTGAGTTAGTTATCTGTTTATTTAGTTTGTGTGAATGGTTAGAGGCACTGTGGATAGCGTCTCGGATTTAGGAATCAGAAAGCCGGGTTCGAATTCCAGTCACATCTCATGCATTCATTTACGTGCTAATAACATTGAGAAAGATATGAATCTTCTCCACCCAATTATGGGTACATAGCAGGAGATACTGGTTTCTACAGCCTTGGGTGGCAACCGGTTTAATAGAAGGAAAAACTCTGAATTCAGAAATTGACCTGGAGAGGGTTAGTCTCCGTCAGGCTATTTTGCCCAAGAAAAATCCATTTTTATTGCAGTCACTGGATTCGCGATCGCATGGTTGGCAGAAAAGGGATGGTAGAAATTTACAAATTGCTCCAATCAGTGTTTCCCAAACCATACACCAGTGAACACCTGTGTGCGCCTCGAATGAAGTTAGGTGCGACAAGAGAGAACAAAACTGTATTTCATCGGATAGTCATCACTATTTATACTACAACCAGCCAATCTGATTCACGGTCCATTCACACTAACAATTTCCACACTCACCACAAAAGTCTCTTACTCCTTCAATCAATCCATCGAGTGAAAGAACTAATTTCAACTCGGAATTAACTTCTTTTCGATTTAAATCAAAGTTATCAATTTCCGTGAATTCCTAAACAAAATGCAATGAATTGGTGTTAATTTTTTAAATTTAGAATTAATAATCCTTAGTAGATAAGATAATTCAGAATTGATCTTTTCTGCAACTTTCTTTGTTTTTTGTTGTAAATAAAATTATTTCCGAATTCAAATGAATTCTGCAACCTAATCCAGGATATAACCACAATACCTCATATTCACAGGGATCCTACGGAAACACACCTGACATAAAAATTCCATAAGTAAAAATTGTCTCTTTTCTTCCTACTTGGAGAGAATGAAATGTCACGTAGCAGGGGTATTTACCAACTAGGTAGGATGCGGTACAAGGCCAAGATTTATGTGGAGCAAATCCAAGCAAAAATTCCCCGTAGACTCCGCATACACGAGGTCGGGTCTGGCTACCACTCCAGACGAGACTACCCTTCGACATAGCCTCGTCTGAGTTCTTTTCTGTCTTCGGACAGAAAGTTCAACAAGAACTGCGCTCCGCGCGTGATCAGCACACGTCGCCGACGGCTGGCGACCAGTACTATCACGTAGCAGTTCACCCTTTACTAAGTGACGACTCACTTATTTTGTAGACGCTGGAGTCTATGCAAAATAGGGCAAGGTAATTTTGTCTATGTTGCTACAATAAGAAATGATATCAGATTAAAAAAAAAGTTAATTGCTTAAAGATTACTGCTTTTATACACACAGTGCCGGATTTAAATATAGGCTTTGCAGGCTAATGCCTAGGGCTCTCAAAATCTAGGGAGTCTCCAACCAAGGTGTATAATATTTTTCACACATTCATAAACCATACTTGCACAAGATGTCATAGCACATTTTCGGCTCTTAATAACCTTTCAGTAATTTTAATCCGCTGTCATCGTCTTTGACTTTACTGAAATTGTTTAATTTAGCATTTTTTTCTCTACTCGTGAGAATTCAAAATTTGGAGGGGCTTCCCAATTGGAATAGCCCAGGGATTCACTTCATCTAAATCCGACCTTGCACACAGGGAAGAAGAAAAGATTGTGAACCATCGAATTAGGGAAACAAACATGAGTGGTAGAGATTTACTTGACCCTCCACTGAGTCAGGTTGTGGCACAAGGTCGGTTTTTAACATAAGGACCTGAGTGTTCCACTCAGGCCGCTGGTCTAAGCTGATCTTAGCTGGTCATAGCATGTTAAATGTGGTCAGAGCTCGTCCGATGATATGCCATGATATCACCTGTACTAAGTAAGTATTCTCAGTTCGACAATTAACTATAATAATATTATTTTCTCAAAATGAGGAAATAGTGGAGAAGTATATTCGCCAACGTTTTGAATGGACTCGGCTTTTAAACTATAATTCTCTTATCGAAATATGACCTGTTTTGAAACAAAATACACGAATTAATGTCGTATCAGTCAATAATCCGATGTGCACTTTCTTTCACAATTTTCTATTAACGAAAGTGAAAAAAATATATTTCTTTCCTTTTGATGCCGATAGATTATTATTAGTGATGTAACTGGAACTACCATTATTTTCACTGAGCGAAATACATGTCTCTTACTACATTTACTTGTATCAAAATGCCGAGTGACTCAAGCCAAATAAAATATGATGTTATAGATCTACCGCAGTAAATGCGTGCTGAATAAAAGACAGACGTATCACTTTTAAGTAAGCCATGTTATCGACGCGGGGGTTAAAGGAGGCCTCAAAATGTGTACGCAGCGCAGTCGGCCTCTTGTTCAAATTTAATATATTTAAAACAAAATGGCTGGTTTCGCACGGAGACGAGCCAAGGAAGTTATACCTACGTAAACGTCAATTAATTCCGATATAAGAAATATTTAAAAGCAATAGCGACAAAAATCGAAAAAAATATTAATCAGCCTTTATATATATATATATATATATATATATATATATATATATATATGGTATATTCGCCAACGTTCTGACTAGATATGGCATATGGCTTTTAAATTAAGATAATTTCTATCAAAATATGACCTGTTTTGCAACAAACCACACGAACTAATGGCATATCACGAAATTATATGAAAATTATTCAGAAAGCAAATATGATTTAAAGGTGGCGTCTTCTGATTGGAAAGATAGTTGTTGATATTTTAAGAGAATTCGCTGAAATGATTGGATATTTGTTCGAGTCATTTTTGCATACTTGATTTGTTTTTTTCGGAAGATCTGATCTTTAAAACCTCATGTTATATATATATATATATATATATATATATATATGTATGTGTGTGTGTGTGTGTGTGTGTATGTATATATATGTATGTATAAATATCAGCCAGAGATATCATGAAAAGTAACAGCAATATTTTCTAGATAGGAAATAACTGAAGTGAATGATCTATTTTTTTAAAATGTCATTTCCTTTCAGGACATAGGTGATCATGATATTTCTTTATTATTTATGAATTTGCATACATCATTGAAAAGACAGTTTTCCACAGTTTCTTATTCATAGTTTTCATTCTCTTAGACTGGTTGCCAGCAACGAATAGAGACCCCAATCAACCGCACTATTTAATCCATAGGTGGAAGGTGAAGAGAAGGATTCGTGCATTTTCAAAGGTCACTACTGGGAAAGAGAACGCAGCTGACTAGCCTAGAATTCGAACTCGTCTAAGCGATGTCCACTTTCTTTCACAATGTTATATTAACGAAAGTGAAAAACTGAAATTCTATCTACATTCTTTTTCTCTTTTTTCCCACCAAAATGCGAAGCTTTTAATTATTATTCGAAAGTCTATCTTTTCGATAGTTTCTTTCAAACAAATGCACACACTGATTTCCGGTACCCGAAGGTAAAATAACAATACAGCCAAGTAAGTAATATCGATTTGTTTCTATTAAGAAAAAATCTATCTTTTTGCGTAATAATTAAATATTGAAACAGTAACAAAATGCAATATAAGGAAATATAATCAGAATCTATGAAATGCATTATATTATGTTTGAAGTAATTTCCGTTTTTTTTTAGAAATCAACTGTAATGACAAATATTTCATGTTGACTATTAATCATGCGTAGCAGTAAAAAATGAAATTGGACGAAATCAATATGGCAACTACTACTGGACGAAATCAATATGGCAAATACTATTGAAAACGTCCCACATTTCATATCGATTAGTTATAACAATCGTCTTTTCCAAATTACGAATAATCCTTCCCAAGGAGGAAATCCGTCAAAACATTTATTTCGGAAAAAAATAAACGTTTCAACATCCTTAATGTCTTACCCGGCGGAGACGTGTCCATAAATTTTTACCGAAAGTGACTTTTTCAGACAAGGACGAATAAAGAAGTTCAAAACAGCAGCAGATGTGTTTATACATTGATCTTGATTCTTTTCATGCCCTTCTGAACTTGAAATTCAATGGTCGACTCATACGCCTGGTAGAAGTATTAGCCATCGCTTGGGTACTTCAAGGTACCTCAGTTTCTTAGTTACTATATTAAAAACAAATAAAAAGAATCTTCTGAAAATGAAATATTTTTCCCAAAATAATTTGGCTTGGAAGAGGTTATGTCAACATCATGATAGGTAGAGACAAATTTTTGAGTTTAATAAAATTTTAGATATGTTCTTATGATGTAATTCTTTTTAAAATAAGCTGTTAGTGCTTAAACCCCAGAAGTTATTGAATAACACTCATTGATTTTATGACTTTTCCAGTTCAAAACTCCATCCTATTCTTTTTAATCACACGTCTTCCAAGTAACAGCTTTTTTTTAATTACGACTTGGCACAATTCTAAAATGTTATTAAACTCATTAGTCTTTTCTCTGATGATAACTTAAGAAAATCAAGACCTCGGTCTATACAGGGTGCGGCTGGTATTTGAGGACAGATTTTATGGATTAATAAAAAAAAACTTGCAGAATAAATGAATATAATTATATTTGGTTACAAAAAGTAAAAATGAAATTTAGCTAACTGTTATTTAATTTTATTCAATAAAACCACCGCTAGTATCAATAACTGCCTCTGCACGAGGTCGAAATTGGCTGCAATCTCTGATTAATTGGTCCTTATTTATGTCAGATATTACTCGAACTATTGCAGCTTTAAGGGAGTCTTTGGTGTTATGAGGCTGTTTATTAACCTCTTTCTCAACAACGCTCCACACATAATAGTCTAGTGGATTGAGATCTGGAGAGTTAGAAGGTCAAATGTTGGGTGTGATGTGGTCGTACAAATGGTCAGCCATCCATTCTTGTCTTTCGTAGAGCCTGTGGGGTGGAGCAGATTCTTACTGGAATATGTAAGGCCTGTCGTTGCATATGTTGTCAATCTAGGGCTTGACAACTGTTTCTAGAACCTCAATATAAGCAGCAACATTTACTCTAATATCTTGTAGAAAAAGTGGGGTGGCATAACATGTCCTTCATTGCTAACAACACCCAATGCCATAACGCTTGAAGAAAATTTTCTGCGCATCCCTCTTGGCACCGCAGAAGGATCATAACAAAGCCATCCGTCATTTCTTCTGTTAAGTTTTTGATCTTGAGCTAAATTTTTCTCATCTGAGAAAAACCAAATCACACCAACTTCTGAAGGATTTTTAAGTTTGTTTAAAAACCTTTTGGATCTGTTTAAACGGTTTTCTTTTGTTTTTTCAGACATAAATTGACCTCTCTTCATCACTTCGGACTTGTATCGAATGTCTTCATGAACACTCCTTCTGATTGTTTTTCAGACACATGCAGCTTTTTGGCAATTGACCTCATTGATTGACCTCGGTTTTCATCAATTGTCTGCTTGACTTCCTGAATAAATTCGGATGTTCTCACTTTATCAGAACGTGCAGAATGTCTTTTACGTTTTTATACAGAATTTGGGGAACTGTCAGCGTCTTCTAACACTTTTTGTATCTTGTGAACAAACGATCTTGTGACTTAAAAAACAAAAAAACGTGCAATATCCAAATCGCTAGGATCAGTCTTTAATGCCACAATCAGAGCATGCCTTTTTATTTCATTTGTTATCATAAGGTTTGCCATTCTTGATTTCTGAAAAATAAAAGTACTAGAAGTTAGTGGGAATCAGTATTAATCTTAAATCTGTATGTCCTCAAATACCAGCCGCACCCTGTATTAGTTTTATATTTTCTTTCGAAATGCAATTTGGAGAATTCTTGACGGAATTCCTTCTTATTTGAGAAACATTATTCGTAATTTGGAAAAGACGATCATTACAAATAATCGACATAATCTGTGTAGATTTTATTATGTGACAGATTTTGTACGTCAGTGGCAGCGTACACTGTGAATTAAAGGTCAAACTTTTGTTCATCATTTCAACGCGAGGACGCATACAACAATATTTGGGAACTCGGCTGGTTTGTTCTACCCAACTTTCCATATTAACTTAACCTTGTACCGAACGATTATGATATTATTTTCTTGATTCGAAAGACTTTAATGGGGAAAATTTTCTGTAATGCAAGCCAGATTCTAGTTTTCGTCGAAAACCTTCTGACGCAAAAATCTGCGAAATATTAAACAAAGAACAAGTGGCAAAAAAGCCAATTAAAATTATTTTGAATATATAAACGAATAAAATGCAACTGTACTTTCTATTTTTTTTTTAAAGAATAACCAAAATTATTTTTGATTCGGCCTAATAGTACCTATAAAAATAATATTACAATATATAATTTCTCTATGTTCCGTATCGCTTCAGGACGTTGACAACCATGGTTCTCCACGATTTCCTGTTCTTGTAGCTCTTAGTAAATTTTGTATTTTTTTACTCCTTTTAAAACTTGCTCCGCCATCCATTTAACGTGCTCGCTTTGTACGCTATGCGTTGTATATCTCTATCCCTCTTGCCTTCAATTATTCTGTGAGTATCAAATTTTCCAAGCCATCTTTTTTCTATGAGCCCTAGAAGTTCCAAAACTCTTCCTTATAAATGTCCTTTTTGCTTCAATCTTCTCTAAAACTTCTAAAAGTTGCTCACATATTCAATTCTAGGTATTCCCAGCATCCTCCTCTAGGATCAGATTTCTGTTGCTTCAAATCACTTCATCTGTGAGATTGTCCAGCATTCATTACCATATAGGGCGACTGATATTGCATAATATTTCATTAGTCTATCTTTTGTTTGTAACAATATTTTTCTGTCTTAATATTCTCTTTAACTTTCGGAAGACATCTTGATTTCGGCGTCACACTTTCTTGTCCACTGTTAAAAGATTTCCTAGGTATTTAAATTGTTTTATTTGCTTCATTTTGGTATATTCAATTTATAATTTGAATAACTGTTCTCTTTTCTTTATTGATTTGTTTTTCAACGATTTTTTTCTGTTTCTTAATACTTTGCTTAGCTTCTACTCAAGGAGAGATGTTAGACATTATAGTGTATATGTAAGACAATTTGTTTCAGAAGAGTGATGTAACGGAGAAAGGTAAACTTTATCGGATGTAGTCCGGAAGAGGTGATGCGTCTATGCGGAATTGTAATTAATCACTGATTTTCAACGCTATAGCCCCTTTCCCCACAGGCGAAATGTCTCAAGCCTATTGCTACTATATCGTTATTTCCATGTTAAATGTTTTCACTAGCTAGATCTGTTAGTTTTCACCAGTTCAGACATTCACAGCTACGACCCAACGTACCATGTAAAGTTGAATTATACTCATTTCTGTCGAGTTACATTGATAAGAAGGAAGTTCCACTCACACATTTTTTTTTCCTAAGAACTTACTTTGAACGGTTCCTTAAAGCCAAATCACGACTCAGCACCGGTTTTTGTTTGACCACCGAATTTAAGCAATGTCGAACCCGGTTAATAAATAGATGATCGACCACTTGCGAACATCAGTTATTGTAAGCGAAAAACGGGGAAAAAACGGTTGGAATCTATAGCAGCAAGCCATGTCTTGTTAAGGGTCGTGACCCTTACTCCTCAGCGAGGTTTGATGAATTGAGGTGCAGTCTCTTGAGAAATTGCTTCCCCGATTCTACGATCTTTATCTGTGCAAGTATATGGCCAGCCGTTATGAACCGTAAATTACTGTGTCCAAGTCAAGTTTTCAAGCTTGACATTTATTTCCAAAATTTTTGGTCTACTTATATGGCGGGTATAAAATGAAAACATTTAACACGAAGTTGTAAACAAGTGGGACAACAAATAACTCTACATCACTTACCGCACCTCCATCAGGCTTCCACAAATATATCCCACTAAAAATTGTGTTTGATGAACATATTTGAACACAGAAGTTAATATAAAATAATAAAATAGAACATAAATTCCGTATTCTATTAACGTTACAGCATGCATCGTTTTTTTTTTTTTTTACATCACTGATACAAATGGCGGATCAGTGATACTGTCTTTTACAATAACATATGATATGTAGCAGTGCTATCAAAAGATGAATTGTAATCTACGGTATTAATATGTTATTGAATTGATTTTTACTTTTATGTGTTTATCAGTAAACCTGACGAATTTTAAATGCTCGCTAGGCCATACCGATAAAATATACGGTACCTACCGATGTGTGTTGTAGGTTGTTTGCTCTACAACGCATATTTAAAATTATTCCTGTTATTATACAGGTAAATAGTGTGATCTTATGTAGTTTGGACACAGGTTTTTTATATTGTAGCCTAACTTTATTTACCTGTGGACCCATGTTTTAGGCCACTTGTAGCCAACCATATTTTTTGTTGAGAGGTCGACTTATACAGTAGGTATATGACTAACTTAGGAATTTGAGCTAAAAATATTCAGGTTGATTTATACGCCGCAATTTACGGTATCCTAATAATCTGCCCTTATATTCCCCTTTTTACGACAGATAGGTTGATACGCCGTAAAACAAACCAAAAATTTTACGACAACCCTACTCGGAAACATTCTAATCTGACGTTAAGCCGCTTGGCAATTGTTGAATATTTAGTAAAAAAAAAAAAAAAAAGAAGAAATCTTAAATATATTTCTTCAAAGCATCCAACTTTCAATAAAAGATAAAATTAGAATTAAATTCTTCTTATGGGAAATTAGTTCTGCAATCAGCCATCTTTACAGAGACCAGTCAACCGACGCATCCTGAACAGCGTAAGATCAATATTCTCCATACAACAGGAAAAAAAAAACAAATGGACACACTGGAAAGAAACCTTATAACGCCCTAAAGACTGAAAAATGCGTATTCTGCCAAAACAAAGTAAAAATAATTCTTGGTACAACATTTCCTCTCCCAGAACAGCCAGTGACTTTACTAAAAGCCAATAACCTTCTAAAAAGGTGTTTGTTTTGAACTAAAAGTCTAGAACAATAGTAGCGAAACACATGAGATAAAATGTATTATGTAAAAGAAGCCCACATGGAAGCGAGAACAAAATAGATTATTTCTTTCCTTTTGCTGCCGATAGATTATTATTAGCGATATAACTGGAACTGCCATTATTTTCAATGAGCGAAATACATCTGTCTCTTACTATATTTACTTGTATCAAAATGCCGAGTGACTCAAGCCAAATAAAATATGAAGTTACAGATCTTCCGCAGTAAATGCGTGATGACGTATCACTTTTAAGTAAGCCGTGTTATCGACGCGGGGGTTAAAGGCGGCCTCAAAATCTGTACGTAGCGCAGTCGGCCTCTTCTTCGAATTTAATATATTTAAAACAAAAATGGCTGGTTTCGCACGGAGACGAGCCAAGGAAGTTACACCTCAGTAAACGTCAATTAACTCCAATATAAGAAATATTTAAAAGCAATAGCGACAAAAAATAGAAAGTTAATCGAAGTCGGCAAAGTTGTGCATCTAGATACGCCAAAAACAAAAAATTTATTTAAATTTAAATATTTTATATATATATATATATATATATATATATATATATATATATATATATATAATATATATATAAAGTTCAATTACGAATTGAGCGCTCTTGACTAATGGCGTTTGTATAGATCTCGAATATAATACGTTAAAAAATTTTATCATTATCATTTTTGGCATCAGATTCTACTCCTAAGCCGATACCTTAGGGGTAGAATCTGATGTCAAAAAGACGGACAGAATCCAGAGTCTGTGTGTGTCTATATATATTCTGTATTCTGCTATGTATACAATATAATCGTATCTGTTAACGTCGACATTGTGTAATGGTTAACAAGCTTGTCTCGCTAGATCAATCACATCAGAGTAGTGAGTTTCATCCTCAATTGTTTCTTCATACGTTCGGTCTTGTGCCACACCTAAGCTATGTTTAAAAAAGCACCGTACTTTCAACTCTTTGTTTATTAAAAACCGAAATATATTTTGGAAATTAAAAGTATTTTTTTGCAAGTAAATATTTCATTAACAGTTTTTTGGGGGGAATGGAAATGATACAAATCCTACTATTTAACCCATATATGAAGGGAGGAGATGGAGTCCTACTTTTCCTGAAGGTATTTGCGCGTAATTGAATGTAACTAACCCGACTTGAATTCGAACCTGGATTACCGATTTTCTCACTCTCCATTACACCATCTACACTCTCCATAAAGTAGATAGGGAAAAAATGTTGGATAATTCCGAATATTCTCTCTGGTTTACAATATGAGATACCCAGTAAAGATGGAAGTCATTATTCACTTGCAATTGATCTAGCGAGACAAGCTTGTTAACGATTATACCACCTGTATATTGTATCCAACTGTTCTCGATAGGATGATCCATGTGAATCTAAATATCCCAAAATACTTCCTTTTTTCACTATTCTTAAGAATGACGTTGGTTTTCCTGCGTTCATGCTATATTCATATAAACTACTACTACTAATACTAATACTTTTCTTCTTCTTCAATTCCTCCTCCTCCTCCACCACCATTACCACCAGGTTTTTTGTTTTCAGTCAGAGACTTCTGCATTATTGGTGCTAGCAATCAAGTCGTACAACCCCAGACATAAAGTACCTTTCTCAGAATATTTGCAATGCCAAACAGAGACACAGATTTCAGAAACGATAGGGTACCAAGCTTTATTTCTATGTAGGACTTTAAGCTAAAACCGCTAACCGTTACTCAGTCGTAATTGTTCTAGCGAGACAAGTTTGTTAACCATTACACGACGTCGAGGTGGTCCTCAATGGTTGACAGCGTTATTACACTACAGGTCTCTTCTTGAAAGTATTTTTTTTTGTCTCTCCATGGCTTCATGAATCGTTTTTAATCATCGTGTTTTCGTTTGAATAAAAGCATGGACATTTTTATTTCTTTTTGATTCGTTTTTTCTTTTTCTTTTTTTTTTCTTTTTTCACAACAATTTGTTGACTTACTAGCAGACAGCTAGAAAAAAACTCCGAATCAAATGGGATTTTTTCCCCTGGAAAATGGTCTATCGATTTGGTACCCTTTGTAAACTAGAATGAATGAAAGGAAGAGTCGCATATTTTACAATTTAAGCCAAACGTCACTTACGTAATCGCTAAATAAAAACAGGAATTGGAATCTGCATAAAATTTATTCTCTCATTTGTTTTCCTCTTTATCCTTATTTTTCACCTTTCAAACGAATAGTGAACTTACAAATCTTTTTTTTTTTTGTTACAAACGAACCCGAATTATTTAACTGTTTATCTGTGTTTTTGAACTTTTAGATTCTTTGTACGGGATGTTAATGTACTTTAAAGTGGCATTATGGAATTCAAAGACCACGTTCTAGCTTTAAGTAATTTTACAATCATCGTGTCAGATAATGCAAAGATTCTATTGCAACGTTATCGATTTCTTGAGCAATTTTTAAACAGAGTGTACATGATATACACATTCTGAAGCTGAAGTAGCTGAACCTGTTGCATAGAACACATGATAGCATATGGTGACACAGTAACAAAGTACAAATCCTTCATTTACTAGTTTCCAACTGGCAATATTTTCGAGACGAACCACTAGCATGTATGCCTTAGTTATATATATATATATATATATATATATATATATATATAAGGGTCAAACACTAATACTCCATGGTTACAACTGATTACATTGAAATCGTAATCACGATCCAATTCATCAGACCTACAAATTCGAAAAGCTTTTTGAATTTGTAGGTATGATGAATTGGATTCTGATTACGATTCCAATGTAATCAATTATAACCATGGAATTTTAATGTTTGAGCCTTTTATATTATATTCTTACTCTGTCCTGGACATTGAGTTCTACCTGCATTCTATCCTCTTGGGAATATATATATATATATATATATATATATATATATATATATATATTGACCACTAATATTATCAATATATTTGTGTGTGTGTATGTGTGTGTGCGTGCGGGCGCGCGTAGGTAGCCCCCTGCCTAGACTCTACATTTTCAATTTACACACCACAAATATATTAAGTTTAACTTTGAGCTTTGAATCTGCGTTTAATTTAGCGTTCCTTCCATGAGACCTAGTATTTTAATTTTAATAAATGACCATAATAGGACTTCATTGACAAGGTCCTGGAACGTAGTTAGATGTATATTTATTAATATATACTTCCTAACTCTGTCTAACTACGTTGAGAACATTTTGTTTACACCTTATATTAAATTAAGAAAATATGTACATAATTTTAGTTTTTTAATGAATGATGTGTAAAAAAATTGAAAACCTTTGTTGATATATAAAAATTGCATAGTGAGCTGTTCAACATCCCAAAAGTACAACAATTTAAATATGTAAGAAATCTCTTAAAATAGGACAGAATGTGCGATACGGAAATTTGAAAACTTATTTGGTTAACGGAAGATGACTTCCAAAAAGTAAAGAAAGTATTAAGAAACAGGAAAATTTCGTTAAAACAAAGAAAAGAATGTTGAACTGTTACGTAATATCAGTCCTCCTATATGGCAGTGAATATTGGACATTCTCATCACAGATGAAGAAGAGATTTGGTGCAAGAGAAATGTAGTTGTACAGAAGTGGTACAGAGAATACCATGGACCGAACATGTGAGCAGTGAGGAAGTTTTAGTATTTAGTAAAAATGGAGAGAAAAAGGACATTTATATTTAACATTAGGAAAAGACAGTTAAGATTTCTAGGTCATATTATAAAGAAAGAAGGTTTAGAAAATTTGATGCTCATAGGACAGATTGAAAGTTAGAGGGACAACGTGTAACCTACTTAACAAGCTTGTGAACATAGATATCAGAACAGGATTTAGGAGAGATAAAACGACAAAATTTACTAAAACAAGAAATTGAGGTGTGCCATTATCACCAATGAAATAAAGAAGATAATCAATCGTATGCAATGATGGCTAACACAATCCGTGTCAACAAACAAATGCCTATCAAATTTAAACTATTTTAAATTGAATTGCTAGATAAATATAGTTTTTTAGCTATATAATTGTAATGAATAATCAAAAGTTGTATCCATTGTTTTGTTACTCTCCTCTTTGAGACAGCTACTTCTGTTTACTGGGACTGTAAAAGGACACTATACGCGAACCTTGTATTCTCAGTTGAATAAAGGTTTCTTAAAGCCTACACTTGTGTACTTTTGTGATTACAAGAATTGAACTCCATTGTCGCGGATAATAAAGTATTCTGCTTTTGAAATCCTTAAAATAACAATATAAAAGAGAAAGCTTACACGACCCGTACCAGGAGTTATATTTTAAAATATTGTTGGTTCTTTTTCAATATTAATCTTGTTATCGTTAATAAAGTTTCGAATTCTTTTCTTTTTCACTCCGCTGCTGCCTGGCTTCCTCGGGATAAAAAAAAAATTAAAAATTACGGCCATTTTAAAATTGTTTCGCGTTTGCATTGATTATATATTCTGCGTGGGTAATATGGAATCTGTATCATTATAATCAGTTCCATTAAGGAATTATTCCTGTTTTTTAATCACTAAAAGCAATGGCATTTAAAGTTAACACGACACATGTGTTAAAAACTGACTGTCATATTTGAGTAATGTTGCAATTTTATTTATGTTCTATAAATGATTAATTTAGGATTTCTATCTTCGATTTTCAAAATAAAAAAAGAAATGTTTTATATATAATTTAAAGCAAGTATTTCTAAAAACTAATACGCCCACTCTAACGTGCCAGATATAGTGGATATTTAAGCAATTTTGTAGTTTTTTTTTGGGGGGGGAGGTTGTTGTTTTTTGTTTTTTGTGTTTTCATTTCACCCTAAGCAAGGTAATGAAGGGGGTTACTCAGTATGAAAGAATAAGCGAAAACGAAAAACATAATTAAAGAGAGAGAATGATAAAAGAATACGAAGACAAAAGTTAATGATTGGCATTGCATTTAATTTTTTTAATATCAAAGTTTATTGAAAAGTAAGAAACCGGAAGTGAATTCCGCAAGAGTGAAGTTCGAAAGAAGAAAAACGTTAGCATAGAATGATGAGACCTAGTTGCCAATCTAGTACTGTACTTAAATTCCAGAGACCAAAGAGGAAAGCTCATCATATCTATAACTATAAAAATCTTCATGGAAAATGCTCAGTGGAGCTGTTACGGAAGTGGGAATGTGATGGAAGCCCAGATGATGGCTTAGGGCCGATAACATTGGTGATTGTTCATTGGATTTTATCAAGAATATCGAAATACATAGAAGAAGGATCAGACCTGTATGTGGTAGCCATATTCAATGCATAGTCGAATGGCAGACTCATAAATATGTAAGATAGATCCTGGTGAAACAAAAGCGTCTAACACAGTGAACCAACTTCCCTAGCGGTAGACCTAGACATTGATCGAATATAATGTTTCCACTCTATGACAGCGGAAAACTTTTGAAGAAAACAAGATGGCGTAATGTGTGAACTCTCCATAACAATGCAAGGGAGAAAATGTTCTCCGGCTAATATTTTCTCGGATTTTCATCTAATCAGTTAAAGTTACAGTTGTATTTAAGAAATAATTATCCTTTTAAATTATCAGAATAACTAAAATATGCTAACGGGAAACAAAAGAAATCCAACGCAATGTTTTAACAGACTTATCTCAATATTTTAGATGAGATATAACGTTAACAGAATCTTTTCTTGATCATTGGCATCGGATAATGCTTTTTGTTACCGTAACAACGGAATATCTCATTGAAAATAGTGTAGCTTAGTCAGCATGCCAGACAGGGGTATAAATTGTCTTTATTTTTTATTGCAGAGAAAAAAAATAAAATGTGGTAATATTATTATTGAGAATACGCAATTTTGGCATAAAAATTGTTTTCTCTAAAACTTTCTCATTTTCTGGATACGTAATTCCAAAACCGTGCCGATTGCAAGTCTATTACTACTAAGATAGCTTCACACAAGTATTATTTCTATTAGTCATTTTCATAAAGGAAATACATTTATAGATGAGTTCTTGAAATAACTATAACTCTCATTAACATCAAAGACGAAATCTGCATAGTAAAGATCTCTTTAACATTAACGTGATATGATTAAGTGTGCAATTTGATGAATTTGGTACAAAGACAGCAGAAGAAAAATATTGTTCAGATCTAAATTCTCTAATACTTCAAGAATGAAAAAAAAATCTTTTGACGTCAACTGGTTTCTCAACTATTGATTGTTTCGCTTTCTGCGGTCATTCTACAAGTAAACCTGATACCAGAGACATACTCCATCTATAATATTATCAGTATCCTTCTGTAGATCGACATTTTGGTTTCTTTCAGTCCTCTTTTCATCTGTAAAGAAACTGTGCAGCATCAACTGCTCTATTGTAAGATTGATATTATACAGCAGTTTACCACGCTTTTCATCGTTTCTAATGAAATTTTCGTTTCTTCATATTTTCTTTGGTTTCTGGAAAGCATCTTTTGCTATTCCAATCTGCCTTCGAATTTTGGCATTATATGATTCGTCCTCTGTTGAAACAATTCTAAGGTACATAAATTTTTCTATTTGTTTGATTCTCAGATATCCAATTCCTAGATCGCATACTGGATGATTCCTTTTTTGTCTTCTTACGACTGATGCTTAGTCCTTTCTTGTCGCTTTATTTTGCTAACTGAGTTCCTGCAGATTACTTTCTGCGTCTGTATCAGTTGTGTATCTTATGCTATTAAGACGACAGCTAACGAAATCAGAATTACCAACTTAAAAAGAAACCAAAATGAAAACTTGAAAGTTGGGTCAATAAGTACGCTCTGGCAAAAGAAGTTGTTTAAAATTAACATTTGCTTTTGCTTTCTGTATATATTCATTTTATTTTGCTTGTAGTTTTAATCACATTGAATTCAATAGATTGATGCAATCACTGACAGCATGCAATCTTTGAATGCCGTCTTGTTGGATGGACATTGTTTTTATATATTCCACTAATGCCCATTTGGATTTAAATGCGTTGACATTTTCGGCCAAATGAGTACTTGTATTTTTTTCTTCTTCGGAACTTGGACTTTTCTTTCTTTTGTTTCTCTTTTAGATAATTAATATTCTGGAATATATTTCTTCTTCCTCGGCATTTCAATGAATCAAAACGTTTTCTTTTAAGATTCTGATGCAATCTTCACAATTCAAAATAGTGCCGATCAAATGCAGTTCACGAGTGCTGTTGTGTTCACACGACCTCCAGAACATGCCGTTTACTTGCTTAATCGTAGTGTATGTGAGTGATTTGTTTTATACAGTTTTTGACGGTTATTCTGCAGGAAAAGAGGCTTTTGACGTTGTATTTGAAGGAAAGAGGTTGGAGAGTGGACAATATATCTTTCGCCACCACCAAAAGGTATGAGCAAATAGTATTGGACTCTATTGCTGGAAAGTGAATATTAAGGCACTCTCACTAAAATATGTTTTCAGTAGTCCATTTTGGTTCCAACTTAACTCTTGTAAAAATGCCACAAACTATCTCAGTGAGAACCTAGCTAGTTAATCTAATTTTGTGTACTGTTCACTAACAGATTGACTGATTGATGTCTTTTTACCAACTTTTTGCAGGTTATTTAAAGCCAATAAATATGTGAAGATTGCAAGAATTTATTTTTGAGATAATAATGATTTACTGATACAAATTCTACTTATTAACTCTTAGTGGGGGAGAAGAGTTTAATTCAAACCTTTCTCAAGGGCATTTGACCTAAGTTAATATAACGAACTCAAATGAAATTGATACTCAGCTCACCGATTTCTAATTCCGAGCCATTATCCATTACATCAGCCGCACAGCCAAGCTTACAGCATCTGATATTCTCAAACGGTCAACCATTTAGGTAATTGTAGGGACCAAAAACTTTCCTTAATACAACTGGCACTAGTTGAATGTCATCATCCCCAAATAAAGTGACTTTTGCTTTATCCTTTTGTTTTAATCATTTTCCCTCGAGCAAGGTCATAATACCGCTAGGACTCGGTTGGGGGTGGGGGTTACAACGAGTGAAAGAGATTTAAGCGAGGAGACGTGAGGAAAGGACAACAAAGGACCAGCGCTCAAGAAGACAGAAGTCGATTAAGGTAGTATTTTAATTTTTCAAAATTGTAGTTGGCAGGGAAGCAAGAAATCTGAAGGGACTTCCACAGGTGAGAAATGCGAAAAAAGAAACTTAGAATAGAAGTGGCGGTTGCATTTAGCTAGTTCAACAGTAAAACGGTGAGACCTAATTGCCAATCAAGCAGCGTTCATAAATTTGAGGCACTAAGGAGAAAAAAGCTCATCAGAACAATTTCCAAGAAAATATTTGTAGAAAAGGCAGAGGGAAGCCAGGTTATGTTGGTAAGAAATGTTGAAATGCCAAATCAGGATTGATTGCGTTACAGATCTTTGAATGTTGTCAAGAATCTCAAAAATACAGCATCGTCCGAAAGTATAATCACACGTACGTAATATCATCATCAATATGAGATTGCTGACACTAGCTCCTAACGACCTTTTTGATGTGTGACAGCGTCAATTAAATTGAATAAAGTGAATCCAATACATGTGCTTTGTATTACTGTATTATTTGTTCTTCCATTGTTCTCATTACTAATTTTTTGTAAGGGGTGACAAGATTTTAGGATCACTCTGTACATTATGCTGTCTCAAAGTTCTGATTTTTTTTTATTTTATTATCATGTATAAACCTCCAACGTCTATTTATTCTTTGATATCAAAAGTAACTTCCTTAGTTACATAAGTTCATCTTCCCATGGAAACTTTGATTGCTGTCAGCGAAATATCCACCGTACACACTATTTTTTTTACTTCATTAGAAACACCCGGAGCCGAGTCTCATGGGTTTTTATCCACCAATCTTCTGATATAACAAATAGAGATTGAGGTTAGCTTTCTTGGTTGATGTGGTCAATTCTTTATAACATCACCATTTTCACGTTTCATTCAGTTTCGTACAATTTTGGCAAAAGTATTTTTACTTTGCATCAGACTAGCAGCCATGTTCGATAGCCTTTTTTTCTTTTTGTGCAGATAAATAAATCTCTCCTTAAAAGGAACAAAGCCATGTTTTAAATAAACTATACTTTTTTCCTAAGTCCTCTTTTAGCATTAATCCTTTATGTGTGTTTACACTTCAGTACCTACTTGGTCATGGCTTTCCACAACTTCTCTGTACTCTCAGTCTACCTTCCGGAATATTTCTAATTCTTCTTTGGATTTTATCAAGGATCTCTAGATATATAACTGGATCACTGGAACTTGTGACCGCAGTATTTTACGCATGGGCGAACGGTAGACTTATAGATACGTAAGATAAATTTGGGAGAGAAAATTGTCCATATTCTGGAGATAATATTCATTTTTTTTTAGGAATACATGTATGAACATTCGCCCAGGTATTCAGTTTTTCACCAACTATTCATCTTCTGCCTCACGCCGTGGCTCGTTTTCCCTTTGGCCAGTGTGCTCAAATACTTTATATACGTTCAACAAGGGAACCAAAAGTGATATATTGCCCGAGAAGGAAAAAATGTCTTACAAACGGCTGTCCCGATCCGAGATACCACCTTGATGAAAAAACAAAACAAAAAAAAAAATGTCTGCTGTGGACATTTTTATTCATGGATCAGCTTATCTGGCATTAGTCTCAGGGTAAGTAAATAACATGTAGGCCATCTTCGCTACTACTTCTGTCTTCTCTTACGACAGACTTACGTACCAAAATTTAACTTCGGCCACAGAGAACTCCATCAGTTTTAATCAACATCTCCTTTTGCTATAACAGTTGCTTTCCGGTGAGTTCAACTGCCCTTATCTAGTAATTTACCTTAATATGTAAGCCCACAGGCAGAATTTCCCAACTTCCAGCTTATTATCACTTGATCCCGAAAGCTTTTTATTTTTTTCTATATTTTATTTCCTTATCTCTAATTCAGTGACTGGTTTCTTGACGCTCTTATATAGATTTAACTGTTAGTTTTATGAAAACTACTGGCACTCCGGGCTTAGAAAAAATCATTTACAATTCACTTGATTATGCGTAAGTCCAAACCAATCGAGTGGGGACTCACCTTATGAAATATGGAGATATGGTTAATGAGGAATCCAAAGGCTTTTAGAAAGACAGTGTTTAGAAAAGAAGTTTTATCGCATTCGGCGAAGAGAACTCATAAATATCCGAACAAAATAGATTTCAACGACACTCGTCTGATTAAGTTCGCTCGGTCTTTACTTTATTGGGATGATGAACTTTCGAAAGCTATTCTGTGTAGTCCATTTGATATGGAATCTCATACTACGACTCACAAAATCAATGAACGAACGACTTCTGAAACTAGTTTCAGAACTTCATGCATATGTTCCCGTTAATGCGGTTTTTATAATTTCCCTGGCATTACAATGAAGCTGTTTTCAATTTGTTCTTCAAAATATCAGTCTTCGTAAACTTTGCGCACGTTCTGTAATGAGTTTTGATTATAAAAAAAATATTTCGTGGTCTCTCAGCAATCTATCTAAAAATATATTCAGTTTGGAAAATCCACTAAAATACAGCTAAACCGTTGACATCAAAAGTACTGTTCACTATAATCTATATGCTATAGCCCAAATATTTGAAGTACGCCATGGATTTCGCAGAATCATCTAAAAATTTAACATTCCACACTTATTTCAAAACTAATTCACAAGCTCATAAGCTAGAGTGATTTTCGCTTCTTGAAGGATTTTGTCATATAATAATAATATAGTTATAATAAAATGAGAAGATAAACCGCTTGATGGTCAATACTCTACCCGTATATAAAAAAAAGACTGAAGAAGACAAAGCCCGTACCCGTTAGTGGTTACCTAGTGCAGAGATAAAAGCTGAAACTGATGGTTTTATTCTTATTGCGCAGGACCAATGATTTTGAATTTTAGGTAAAATCCTCTCTAAGATAAATGGATATCATGCAAAATGTGTTAAATATTATTACCCTCCGAACTTACTAGGAGTTAATTAGACTAATGACGGTATGAAACTTACTAATTATTAAATCCAGGGTGGAGGACCCATTCTTTTGTCATACTTGAGAGTGGCGAAAGTCTTTACACGTCAATAGTACATATATTTCTCGTTCATTTGTTGTCTAAGAACTTGAAAAAAAAACATTAATATTGTTTAATATCGCGAGGCTCTGAGTAGTTATTCAATATTTTTCGATTTTTGTGAATGTCATTGTCACTAAAAGTTTCCGTGGGAGAAGCTTATTTTATTTCCTTTTTATTCAACTCATTCTGCATAAAACATATAACATAATCGTCTGCGTCAAGGATATAACGGAGACAGCGAAAGGCAATTTAATCTGCGAATTATCTCCCAAAACACAACAGAATCCGTCATTAACTGATAATCTCACGCTATTTTATTCAACCTATATTTTCTCCATGTAGTTTATTTTTTATGAAATGATGACACCAACTGATTGAGGTCATAGCAAAATTAACCCAGTAGGCGCCCTTTTTGGGGGAAAAAACTTTCAGGTTAGAACGAAAGTTGAGTTTGATTTTTGAGGTGAAATAGTTGATCAAAAATTTTATTAAAGTACAGCCCCATCTCTTTTTTTTTAAAAGTAATGCTACTATAAAACAATTACGTATTTTTTCGGGTTCTAAGTACATTTTTCATAATATAGATGAGAATTTTCGTACCAATTAAATGAAAACATTAGAATTTAATTTAATTAAGGTATCGACTAATGTGCAACCCAGTGTGAACGAATTTGCAGTAGGTGGCTTTCTCGGTTTAAAACTGGGAATTTTATTATACAGAACGAGACAGAAGAGGGTCGACGAAAAGGACATGATTCAGGTGATTTGGAAACTGCTTTTATAAAAAAAAAACCTGTCGCTACACTTAAGGAACTCAGTGATAATTATCATGTTATTCGTACGACAGTCTGACGCCATTTAAAATGGATTGTAAAGGTTTCAGTGATTGAAAAAGAGTCCCCTCACCCACCGTAAAACCCGTCTTCCAGAGAAACAACGTGCCGATTGTTGTGACTTATTGTTTACACGACAGCTTCAAGGGCTTCTTTTGGCTAAGCTTTTTACTGGTGATGAGAAAGGGATCCTTTATCGCAAGGTTAAGCACCATTTTTAGTGAAGCAGTCGAGAAAACAAACCTGCAGGGCGAATGAGAGAACATCATCCTAAAAAAATCATTAATCAGTGTATGATGGAATATTCAAAGAATCATCCATTATGAACTGTTAGACAAGAATCAAACAATCAGCGCTGATCTACGCTACCAACAACTGCAACATTTGAAATTATTTGGGGACAGAAAACATTCATCATTATTCAGAAGAGGGAAATCAAATTTCTATCGAAATAATGGCCGTCTTCACACTGTACAATTGATTAACGATCTCTAAGACTTTGAGAAACTCGGCCAGAAAGAAGTCCTTCACTTTCATTTATTCTGCTGGCGTTGCTCCTTCTAATTATCATTTTACTATGATGTTGTGCGCCGTCTTTAGTCGAGGTTTTATAGAACCATTTGGATGAGCTAAGTTTGAAATCAATAGAAGATGAATATGAGTTGGATTCATATTTTCCATCAAAACCTAAAGTATTTTACATACGCGACAACTATAAACTTACTGAATGATGTTCTAGGAAGCAATGATTAATATTGATGATTAAATATTTCTGCAATTATCATTTTTAATATACCTGATAAAATATCATCACAGAACGTTTGTTCCAACCTGATGTGTTCAGCGAATAGTAGGGGGAGATTATATTAACAGAATATAATCATTGTTAATGCCCATGATATGGTAAAAATTTTGTTCATGAATGAAAACAGATGAAAGAATTGTGTAATTCTTGGAGACAAAACAGTTTATCTATATATTTAGAGGACTTGAATTGGGACAATAGTTTGTTCAAACAGTAGAATATAACAATAGAAAAACAATAGTAGAAAACAATAGTAGAAAAACAACAGCAAATATGGAAAAAAAAGGAAGCAGACCGTTGTCAAAATTATAGGCTCATTTTGAACTTCACGATCCGTTCTTTAGCAGTATAGAATATACTTCGCCAGGGTTACATGCGGTTTTGAATTCAAAGTTGACCTTCTCCTAGACTGGCTGCCAACCAAGGAAGAAGATACTACTCTGTTTTTTGTTGAGCGCCTAGCTGTATAGGTTGCCTAGATGGCTGTTAACACTAAAATCAGTTGCATACGCCCATTATCATGTCTTGTCTTTAATCCTCCTGTTTGTCTAGTCAACATTCTGATAAAGTCCGGGGACTAGTTTAGGGGCCAATGACACGACCACCATTACTGTAGAACTTGTAGAATGATCTGGCATAAACAGATATGTTTATCAATGCTATAAAAATGCTAACATATTTCAGTCTTTTATAAAATTTACCCATGTTATTATTTACCATCTTCAGCTTATTCTCTATTTAATGTGATCAAAACCTATTCCAAAGTTTCTAGAATAATCTTTATGGACGAGATCAATCATGGTCAAACCTGTCTGCTTATTCCAAAATGGCGCACTTAATTTCATATGGAAAATAACGTTTCTTAAATTTTTTTTTCTTTCGCTCTCCCTCCTTCACTTGGATTGTCTCAAACATAGTCACATACATAGACAATGATTAAGTGTAATGTTTCTTGAATTTCGTAAACTTTTAATTGAAAGTGGCATTGTCATCAATTTAAACTATTGGCGATTTTCACTATGGAAGATCATACATGTAAACATCTTTTGCTTTTGAAACCGGAAACATTTATAATGATTTTTTTATTATCTGAAAAAGAAATATATATATTTTTAATCTTCAAATGAATAAAATAAAATTAATCACCAGCAATAATAATATCTTAAAACTTCATTTTTTTTAATTATGGAAACACTTTTATCAAAGAAAACCCAAATTCTAAGATATATATTTAAACACTAATCCTCTGTCTTTCTGAAAAAGTAAAATCTTCAAGTGTTACTGCCCGTCTTCTGATAAGCCACAGATCCTGCTGGCCACTGCTGGAAAACTGTTGCCCTTGCCTGGACAAGATATTAAATATATGAATATTGGAAAAGCATTATATCTATTTATTGTAGTCCATGACCTAATTCGATTTAAAACTTTTTTTCATTTACGATTCTAAATTCGAATACTGCTGTGGGATAGTTTGGAATTTGCATTTTTTATTTGTAATCAAAATCTATTTTCAGATAATTCTTTTAAACATTAAAAACTTATGAACCACTTGAATATTTTTGCACATCTCTCTAACTGCTAATGAACATTGCATAATAAAGAGAGAATATAGCCTTCTAGGCTCTTTAACAATACAGTGGACATCGATTATCAATCGGAAAAATCAGATACACAAGGGGAAAGCAGAGCACGTCAAGAAAAGGGATTCAATAAAATTCAATCATCGTATAATTTTTTTCATGCCAAAGAATCATGTACAAAAGAACTTTTATGCAAAGAAGCGAGTATTAATCTCGTCTTATTCTTTTCTTCCGAACCAAAAAACTCTGACAAAAATCGCTATTATCAAGCACGTGAATAGCTGTAAGGAAATTTCTGAAAATGATGGATCTTCTGTAAATCAATAAATTCTAATTAAATATGATTTTCTGAGTCGTATTTCGGACTGGATTTGGATCCTACTTAAGGAATAACCTGGTAGATTAAGCTTAGGCTTGTATAAAACAACGATAACAAAAAGCAATCTTTACAGATGAAGCATAAGGTTGCTTTGATCGGTTACAAAAGGTCAGGTATTAGAAGAAGAGTTGAGACAGAGAGGGCTGACATATTTGAGATTAATATTGTTAGTCTCATCATAGGAGTTGACAAGGCCTTTCCCCAACAGCTAACACACAATAGCTTCTTGTCTCCCCCTCACAATATATATATATATATATATATATATATATATATATATATAGTGAGCTCTCCTATCGTGAACAAATAATGAGGGTCATCATTGGATGGGGTCTTTGTTTCACACTTATGCCTTCTAGCAGGGCTACTGTCAAGGGAAGTAAATGAAAGACATATTTCATTTGTCCTTTCTTTAGTACATTACTAAGCCAGCCTTGCTGCGGGCAACAAAACCACGATGACAGATGAAATTAGATGGCGTCTCTTGCTTCAGGACTTGACAGAAGCTGATCTTGGTGCTTATATATATATATATATATATATATATATATATATATATATATTTATTTCTCTCTGTCCACAGACACACACACACACACACACACACACGTATATATATATATATATATATATATATATATATATATATATAATAATAAATATTATATGTCTATAAGAGAGAAAATACATATGAACAGACATATATATATATATATATATATATATATAGAGAGAGAGAGAGAGAGAGAGAGAGACGACAGACAGACAGACAGACAGACAGACAGAGAATTACCGTTTGTCATTGAACCATATATACGATGTAAAGTTCTTAGTATTTAGGACCACCTATTTCCCCAAGTAAAGATAAATTAATGTTCTGGAACAGTCATGAATATTGAAATAATTTTAAAAGCTTTCTTTTGGAATGTAAAAAAAAAAATGAATGTTATTTTCGTTGCCATAATTAAATTGTTCTAATTGGCGATCGGCAAATGTTTTTATATTTTACATCTTGAAACAGCTTATGTCATTGCTAAACAAATTGACCAAAACCAGAAATCACTCATAGACCTTCAAAGAACACTTGTTTCATAGTTTATTCAGTATTCCGAAATCATAACATAATGATTGAACACTGCATTTGGTCTATATACGGGTTTTGATTTTAAATTCTAATAAGGAAATAAAGCCACTAAGAGGCAAGGGGTCACTGAGTGTGAGAGAATATGAGAAAAAAACACTATTAATGAGAGGAAACAATAAAAAATACAGGAATAAAAAAAGACGATAACGATTTACTTTGCATTTAAATTCTGAAAGATCAAAGTTGCCCAAGGATCGTTCCACTAACGAAAAGTTCGGAAGAAGAAACCGTTAAGATAGAACTTATGGTTATATGTCGTCATTTCAGGTGTAAAATAATGAGAACTTACATCCAATCTATTACTACGTTTAAATCCAAAAGACTAGGTAAGATAAACGTAAGCTCATCAGAACAATTACCATGAAAATATTCATAGAAAAGGCCCAGGAAAAAGTGACTGAAGACGAGATGCCAGACCAGGACCAATAATATTGTTGATTTTTCTTTGTATTGCATTACAGACTCTTCTTTGGATTTTATCTCTACTTTCACCGCAGAAGCACCAAATGTGGCGACAATATTCAAAGCATGGATGAATGATAGATGTATAAATATGCCAGACGCATTCTGATGAGAAAAATTGCCTGGCACGACACAGTTAACCAACTTTCCTATCAGCAGATCTAGCAATTGATTCAATATAATCTTTCTACTTCATATTGTTTGAGAAAGAGCAACGGGTCCTTCTCCTGAAGATTAGCATCATGTTTGCTGATGGAAGGCAATGTATATGTATTTATATATATATATATTCAAAATATATTGCACGATTTGAACAATTTTGCTGTTACACTCGATATAATAAATAAAGGAAACTCCAAAGCTTTTTTGCAAACTTGGTTTCAACTTGCTTGAATTTGTCCGTATTGACAATTTCGCAAAGGCTAAAATAATGCAATTTTAACCGATTTTTTAAGAGATTGGTCACGTGTTGAATACCTAGGAAAACAAGAGTTTATTTCTAAACATGAAATCATTTAAACGTAGATATAATATATGTATAACTGGCCACTCGTCTTCGAGGACACCCTTCTACTAAGGCGACTAGTCAATCCCTATTACAGACGCTTGCTCAGGCGCATTTTTGTTTATTCAACAACTACAAAGCCAACCTGTGGTTTTATACTGTAACTATACTAAGCAGACCTTACTTACAGTTTCTGGGAAAGAAAGTGTTATCTAGCGTGATCAACAATTTGAACAAGGGCATCATGCTCAAGCTCTCGGCCACGATGACTTGTGACTTTATGCTAGCACAGTTATCCACTGACCCCAAGTGTTCCGTCTACCCAGTTTCACTCACAAGGCTTGGGTCAACCCGTGGTATGGTTTTCAGGCACTTTCCAAAGGTGCCACACGCTGGGATCATCCCCCTCCAGTCCGATAACACGAGGAAGTCTCCTTCTTCGTAAATCGATCATGGTGAGATTCGAGCTCGGATCTCATATTTAGAGTGCGAATGTTCTAACCACTTAGCCACGTGCCTATGTGTAGAGATAATATTGAAGAGTCAAGCGAAGTATTTATATCCCGGAATCGCCGATATCATTTCTGTTGCGTTCGCCTTCAAACACATGCTACTGAGAATGACAAGAAGCCATTCCTTCTCCCAATGACCCTAGGGATCTGTCAAATCGGATGACACCCTGGGACGTTGAGTGGCCTCCGGTTTACAGAAAAGGCTATTCTGAATTCATAACTGTGAAGAAAATCTCCTCCATTTTTCAAGAACTTATGTCAATTCACAAATAATAAAGAAACGGACACTGTGGAGAGCCATGATCGTCTCTGAAGAAAGAAAATTCTAAATTATACAAGCACCTAAGATTTTTGGCTTCTTGAATTAAAATATCTGTATTCATCTCTATATGCCATTACCGAAAGATCACTGAAGTTAAGCAACATCGAGCCTGGTCAGTACCTAGATGGGTGACCGCTTGGGAATACCAGGGGCTGAACGTTTGGACGTGCGAGTAGTATTAATGGTTAATAGCTTGTAATTGTTTATCAGTGAGTCGAGTTCCAATTTCAGTTGGGTTCGTTATATTCACTTACGGGCAAATACCCTTCGGAAAATTGCACTTCTTCCCCCTACCTATGGGTTAATTAGTAAGACTTGTATAACTAAAACTATTATTAACTAAAAAAAAATTCTTACAATCTAAAAATAATTTCTGGCTTTAAATATCCTGCAAAAGAGAAATTAAATCAGCCAACTATCTATGTACCAGTAGACTGGAATACGACACAAGGCCGGGTTTCAAATTGGAATCCCACGTTCACATGAGATTAGTAGTTAAAATGTTTACACCTATCCGAGAGCATTTCGTTTTTAGAGAAAACTAAGGTTTTTCAGATTTGCGAGTAAAATGTTTGAAATTTGTTTCCTTGTGTTTCAGGCTGTAAAGTGAATGATATACCCATCGTTTTCCCAAGAACCCTTAACTTTTGCAAAAGATTCCCATGTAGGAGCTTCCTTGAACATTTTAATCTTAACGTCTTCAAGTCATCAGTCAATTCTCATCTTTGTTCCTCATTCCCATATGTCTATTCATTAAACCCAACACGTTGAAAATGACATCGCTTTAGAGAATCTTTTTTTGTTTTTTTTTATTTAAAAAAACATGAAAAATAAAGAAAAGATCCCTTCAGCTTTATCAATATTCACTTTGCCAAGAATTTTCAGATTCACCGCAGGTCTTTTTAATTCTTTTTATAATCACCAATGTTTTAGGAAAAATAAATTTAAATTTTGCTCCATTTTTACGAAGAAGATTTTATTCCATCTCTAAATTGAAAGAATTACTTTCCCCAACAAATTGATAGTTTGAAAATTTGCTTAAATCTTACACAAAAGAAATGAATGCTAAATGATATAAAAAAACGCAACATTTGATTTAAAAACGTTGTTTGGAAAACGCTGATCAATTTGAAATTCGATCTGAGAAAAAAATATATCTCCGACAGGAGATTTGCATCTAGCTTTCTTTTTTTTTTCTTTCATGTGAGCCCAAGAAATAGATTGATTTACACATAAATAGAGAGGAAGGCGCAACTGCAAGTTCGAGGAAATTGAAATGCACGCAATACGCGACGTCAAGTCCAATGAGTGCCGACATAGTGGCTCGTTGTATGGAATTAGTGTCCTTTAAAAACGAAGCCCGAAGTGCATCACTGAGTATTCTTTAGCTGGTTACTTGAGCTCTGCCAACATATTATCGATCCTAACTGACCTATTTCTTCTATAATTGGACTCAAACGGGAAGCTGCATTGACACTTGACATAAGTCATCGATAATTTATTTACCTATATCCTACTGTACTGACATGCATCTATGTGTGCTCATGCATATAGATTCTATTTGCCTATTTTGCAAAGAACGAAATTTATAGTTGCTATAGCGTCCTTGTATCAATGGCAACAAATCGATGCCTGGCTTTATTTTATCATTGAATTATTTATTATTTAAAAAAAAATCTTCACACTCGTTGAATCTGGTGACCGATAGAGAAAATTAAGTGACAGTAAGGCTCGCCAGTTCTCCAGAACCCTCCGTAGTATTCTTGATTTCAGCAACACTATATTCCGAAGACTTTCTACAAGTCCCCTGGTTTCTTTTACTCCAAAGGTTATCGTGAGCACTTCGGGAGAGATTATCGTGTTCCCATAAAGACTGGAACAACTGCCTCAGCTTACGGCCATATCACGTTGAAACATCGGTTCCCGTACGATCACCTAAGTTAAGCAACACCGACACTGGTCAGTGCTTAGATGTTTGACCGCTTGGGAATACCAGAAGCTGTAAGCTAGGGTGTGAGGCTGGTGGGATAGATAATTGTTCTTAATTTTTAGTGTGCACCAGGAATAAAACCTTCGGCTTCAGCTTTTAACCCTACATCACATAACCACCGAGGGATACGGCATTTTATTATTATCATTATTATTATTATTATTATTATTATTATTATTATTGTTATTATTATTTCCTTTGATTTCTGGTTAATACTCATTTGTTTCCGAATCCCAACCAGAGATCTAAGGTCAGAAATGGCACATGACATTTTTCCTCTCGATAGGTTAGAAAAAAAAAAATCATAGATATTTTATAAAGATAAAGCCCTTCGAAAGATATGGTCTGGAGTACAACTTTTTATATTTCTTTAAGGCATGGGATACCGGGAATCGCTTCAATAAGTATATTTGAATCTTTTTCAATTCATCCGAGGGCTCCAACTACAACAGGGATTGTTGATGTTCCCATGTGCCACATTTCTGAGATTTCGATTTCAAGGTCTTTGTATTTTGATAATTTTTTTGAAGATCTTCAAAGATACATAAACAATATCAATAATGAGGCACATTTTGTTTTTACGGTCTCTACTCAAATGTCTCGGCCATTAGATTCATGTCGTAGTTTATGCTATTTTGATATCTCTGTCTCATAAATATTTCGACTGAGTAATAGTTGTCGTATCTTCTCATTTACTCTCAGGTTAGAGGCACAACACTTTCCTCAGTATATGAGCTGTTAAATACAGTGCTGCCACCTGAGCACTCTCAAAGATGACAAATATCCACAAGGGATCCACTGATTCCTACAAATAATTGCGAATATCCCAGCCACCAATGGGACAATTTGAGATAGTGCTTGGTAAATATTTAGTTTTCTCTTTCGGGTTTTGTATATTCACCCGCTACACTTTCCCGATGGTCCTCTCCCGATGTTCTGCAACCCCTATCAGAGTGCATTTCTTCGTTGCTCTGGTGCACAAGTGTGATGTCAGGGTGATTGCTCTCCAAGCGCTTGTTAGTCAAGAACTTACTCCTTCTCAGCTACTGACTGGTGAATTCTCGTACCAACTTTCTACCCGATTGTGGTCAGTTTCCAGAACCAATAAGATTGCATGTTTTTATTTGATTTTATCAAGTATTCGTAAAATAATAAAATATTGTGGCTTTATAGTATATTCATTTATTTTATATTCACGTCAAATTTATTTGTTTTATTAATCATCCTCGATTCCTTCTACCATGACCGAAAAATTAGATTACTTTCTGAAAATTGTGATCCTTTGAGAATGTCTAGGGTTGTTGGCGGTTACTGTTGAAGATAGCGTGTAGGCAAGATTTCTCAAATCTCCGTCACCTCGTAAAATAATATCTCGACACAAGCAATGCAGCGACAGTCTCTGTTCTTCGTTTAATGCTAAATTGATCCAGTTTTGATTTTACACATTTTGACCTCGTTCCAAGTGCTCAAGAGCTTTGGCACCACGATCCTAACCTTTTATTACCGACAGCTTTTCAACTTCCGCACAAAGACATGATAGTTTTTTTTTTTTAAATACTTTTTTTTTCTTTTTCACGTTATGGACTGCTAGCATAACTATGTCTACAATCTGACAGCCGTCCTGGGGATAACGATAAACTACATCCGGCAGCAAAACCTCTAACAGGAAGGTTTTTAGGAGCGTGGAACCATCTCTTAATTGGTGTTGTCCCTAGTTCCACCCTAACCTGTGGCGGTAGCACCTGTTAGGGTCCCAGCTATGGGTAAGTAGTTAACCCCCCCCAAAAAATGTGGTCAAAACTCTATGAAAGTATAATGATATATTTTTGTAGTAGACTTATGAGAAATGCATTTTCAGTGTAAGGAATATTTTTTGTAAAATAAAAAATTATATCACCAGAAATATATATCTCTATCTATAAAAGGCAGGATGTGTGTGTGTGTGTGTGTGTGTGTGTGTGTGTGTGTGTGTGTGTGTGTGTGTGTGTGTGTAACGAATGCACGGCCGCAATTTTCGACGGATTTGCACCAAGATTTACATGCACATACTCCAAGTTAGCGGGAAGGCCAAGACCGACATTGCATTTCCCAACTCCTATCGATAGTGGAAATAATCGATTTTTTCATGCTTCATTTTGTACTGGCCAGAGTGAAATTCTATGGCTGGCTGCTACGAATAGGCAGGAAGATTCTATTGGCCAGCGTGAGAGCCAACAGCTGACTGACACGAATATTAACTAGCATGCAAAAAATTGATAGCTGCATTCGGCACAAGTGGGAAAAATTTAAATCTGCATGGCACTTTACTCCAATTGGCTCATTCGCTTAATTAAACTCAATGTTGATTCTAATTCCACAGAACTGGGTTGGGTGTGAAAAAGTATTTCTTGTTAACATTCTTTTTTCATTCGGTTTTTTCCAGTTATGAGGCCTTTTTTAAAGCTGATCGTTTTGTGTTCATTTTGTTTAGTTCTTTTTTCGTAACAAATTTAATGTTTAGTATAGAGCTTAGAAAAATTCGCAATGTGAAATAGGCAAGAAGTAAGGCATGTAGCAACATCAGCACGGAAAAGGGCATTCCTTTAAAGGCAAGGAAGGGCAAAAATAGTTTAAGTCAAGTGATAGCGATTGCTGTATGCGTCGTACGATTTTTGAATCAAGCACAGGCAACGCCAGGCCATGCTGCTAGTATATATATATATATATATATATATATATATATATATATATATATATATATATATATATATATATTTACACCTTTTATATTTCTGGAAAATATAACGAAAAAATATATAGTTTTGTAAAAAATTAAAAAAAGTATTACCACCAATACATATTTGAAAAAAAAATTATTACCAGATATACACTTGAAAAAGAAAGCAACAAATAGTAGCATTTTATGATAGAAATTACTAATGCTCCCAAGAAATTTAAATTCTGACATTAAATAATCTATTCGATTGAACTCTTTTCCAAGAATTTACTTGTGGTTATTGTCGACCGGGCTGTTTTTATAGCCGTGCTATAAGTAAGGCTAGACCAATTTATAAATTTTAAAATAATAATGTTAATGTTGGCCATTTCCCTATAAGGAAACATTTGGCAAGCCTTGATTGAGTAACCAATATTGCTGTTGGTTGAAATTTATAAAATCTTTGTCGTAAAAGAATTTTTCAGGAAAACAATTTTTTCTTGTTTAGTTTCTTTTATCGCTGATTCCAGTATTGATAGGGGCTTCCTTCTGAACCTTCTGTCTGAAACCATGTGAAATTTTAACATCTTCATTATGTCATTGTTTTCTCTTTGAGTTACATTTGCTATCCATTTTAGTTGTTGTTGGTAGTCCTCAATTGATGTGGTTTCTCTTATTTACTACAAATCTGTTGTTTATCCTTCTTTAGCGCCAGTTCTCGGTGTTGAAATAAATATAAGCTTTTATTATGAAGACATCTGTTTGCGTTTTGTCGCTAATTGAAACATAAATCAAATATTCTCTCTCTTTGTTTTCGACTCTCTTAAAAAGCAGACCTCCGGAACAGTTTTTTTGATAGAATATACTGCTACCAACAGATAAGCACAAAGACAATACTTTCTTTTTTATATTTGCACCCGTATATGTTCTTTAAAATATACAATAATTTCTCTGAAATGTATATTAAAGCACACCCTTGATTATTGTCTTATTATCTTGGGTAGAAATTTGTTTGTAATTTTAGAATTCTGTTGTGGGCTGATAATGTCTTTTTAACCTCAAAACAAAATTACATATATAAAAAAGAAAGATATTCATACGAGAGCAACGCATCACCAGAATATCCCACGACAGATTTATATGAAACTAATCCATCAAAGCCGTCCTTATCTCGATTCAGAGGCATCGACACTTCTGGGTGTAAGTCGATGATGACTAAAACAATGATTATAGATGTATTTTTATATTGAATACATCTGAATAGGATATGCGTTTTTTTTTGGGGGGGGTTGCATCCCTACCCACTGACTTTATCAGTACTCTACAACTTTTCCAACTTAGCTTAAGCAATTCTCTGCACTATTATTTCGATTATTAGGGAAAACAACTTAGATAGTAAACAGGATTTTTTTAACTACTGAGCATAAAGGAATTGGTTTACGAGTCGGTTTGCTATATAAGAGGGATTTGGGGGGGGGCAAAGGCAGAGATGGATAGACCACATTCGAGCGAAAGGCTGTAAATGGTGAGAAGAGGTTAGGCCACTTTTTCTAAATTCTCATAATACGAAGGGCTTCCATATACTTGTGAGAGTTTATCACAAATTTGAGGATGCCTGTTCCAAAAATCTGAAACTTTGTCAAAAGATTCCAAAAAATCAGCTTCGTCTTCAAATTTCAACTTATATCCTGTATATGATTTGTTTGTAATTTATATAATTCCGTTGTGGGACTGACGATATATTTTTAAACCATAAACACAAATTAAATATATAAAAAGACGTATATTCAAACAAGACCAACGCATCATCAGAACAACCAACAGTATATTAATGATCACTTATTTTTAAAAATTTTTGATGTGTTCATATAAGCCATTATTACCAGTTTGTTGACTAAAACCATCCCTCCGACATGTTTTATGCTCATAGCAAAAAGAGGAGCAACTTGGTTTCGGTTGGTACAAATTGATCCCCTTTTGTATACTTCAGACTACGCTATTTTATACCCTGACGTATAAAGTAATAGCCATTGGTTTTATCTGGTAATCCAAGAATGTAATTTATTCTTTTCTGGTCGCTTCCTTTATGCTGATCGCGTTGATGACTAAGTAGACCAATTCTTGCGTGGAAGAGCCGATGGCATTGACTGCATTGAAATGTTCATAGAGAACGAGGTCGATTTTGTCAAGTCTTTCTCTCTTGTCAATTGTCTTTTTCCTTTTCTCTTTTGGTTTCGATGGTGACAGAACATCACCAGTTGGTACGATCTTGTCCTTTTGTTTCAAACTGGGCTCAAGTCCAGTGGCTTACAGCGTCGTTTTGAGTTGGTCCTGTATCTTTGAAGAGGGCAACCCCGTGCATTTTTCTCTGAAGTTAGCACACAGGATAAGACGATGTAGAAACCTTGACTCTTTTATTCTTGCTCAATGTCTTGACCATTGAAAACGGTGTGTAAGGATCAGCGATTGGATGCTTTGACTGTTGGCGCTTTCCAGGACTTTAGTATTGGTCACATTGTAATCCTATTTGAAGCTCATGATTGAACGAAGACTATGCTGCGGAAAGTGTTCTAATTTTTGGATTTCGCGACGATATAGAGTCCAGGTTTCGCAGCATTATAGCAAAGTTAAAATAGCAACATTATTATAGACTCTCATTTTTGTAGTTAAGTTCAGATCTTCGTTCTTGAAGATGTGTTTGATTAGCTTTCCAAATGTCTCGTATGTAACTCCAATTTTGTGTTCCACATCTTTTTTTGAGGTACCCTTATTTGGCAAAATACTGTCTAATTATATAAATTTGCTTTATTTGTTCTATAAGAGTATCACAGATGGTAATATTAAAATCTGGTAAGATGGTATTTGTGGCCTGGTTTTCTTGATGTTTACTGTAAGGCCAGAACAATGATATGAAATAAGCTAGCCCTAATCTTACCGCGGGGTTCTACTAGACAAAACTATAATCTGGAGACGGGTTAATCTGAGATGCTACACTGGCTTTTAAGCTGCTTATATATGATTCTCGATCGGGATGACATAATTCTATCGTATCTTATTGCGTATTAATTTCAAAGATTTTGCTTTGTCGTGACACTTTGTTAATATGATCGAACCCAGGTTGTTGGTTCAATCCATCAATGCATCTACGCTATCGTGAGTGTTTTATATTCTGTAACCAACCACCTGGAATTATTTATGACATGGTTCCTACAAAACTTTTTTTCATCAACAAGGAGTGTATTTTGCTTTTTCCTGGATATTAAGTTTAACTTTGATAGGAATTCAGGTTGGGACTTTAGATATCTGGAAGGCATTTTGACAGAGTTTGGCATACTGGTCTGCTTAACAAATTGACTCTCTATTTTGACACCGGCAAAATATTTGATTACTTTCCGGTTCAATTACTTCCCAACTTCGTATTTATGCTGATGATAAAACTATTTATACCTGTCTTTATAGAAGATCTAACAGCGGATCTTGAAAATCTGTTGTTTAAAGGGGCAAGAAGTGGACAGTTAATTTTAACATTTCGAAAATGAAACTGTTGTTAATCACCTGAGACCGCCATTTTTCCTCCTATCTGCATGGCTAATGCCAACTTCTATGTTAATAAATTAATTGCACTTTTTCAGTCTCACGTTTTCCACTGACTTGACGTGGAACGATCATTTTGAATTTAATCACACCCTCCCCTTGTCACTAACCCAGGCCCCTTATCGTAAAAGAGGTACCCTTTTGAGTAGGTCTGTACCTTTTCTCCGACTGCTATCTAAACTATATTCACCCCCGCCAATTCCGTGACAATCAGTCTAGGGCTGAAGAAGACATAAGGTAGTACCGGCTTGAAATAGACTATACCCACATGAGGCAATTTTGGATTTTTGCTGTATAATATATATATATATATATATATATATATATATATATATATATATATATATATATGTCTTTGTGTGTGTGTGTGTGTGTGTTTTATTAATTAATTTAACCCTAGCAAGGCGATAATGGCAGTAAGACGCAGGGTGGTATTGGTAGTGAAAGCGAATGAAAAATCTTTAGAAGCAACCGGAAACACAATCCTAAATAGCGAACAAGGAATAAACTACTACTTCTGTTCAAAAGACCTGATTGAAGTGTGAAGTGAACGATAGATGAAACTATCTACAACTATGCATAATAAATATAGAGATACCTAGAGCAAAAGGCAGAGTGAAATAGATAGATAATGAAGGTAGATGGTGATGAATTATACCTACGGACGATAATGGGTATGTCCCCATTCACATAAATACAGTAGTAAATACTGCATGTTGGTCTTCAGTTGGAGATTCGTCTTCAGCTGTGCCGGGCAAACTCTCCGCCTCTGGGCAAAGAGGATCCCCAGCTATGTCGAGGGGCAGAGTCTCGTCTCGGGAAACAGATACACAACCCCATTTTATACGGGGTCTGCGGGAAATTTTTGGTCGAGCCTACGGGTTCGGATATCACACATTAAATTCGGGCTTGTGCCACATCTGACTGCGAAGGGGCGGTTGGTAGATATCCTGCAGTTGGAGATTGATTTTGAATTCATTTGACTCACTTCTAGCAGCTGACTACTTCCACACGCTGCTGGAAAATCTTATACGTGTTGTTCTTGCCGTAAGTATTACTGTTCATTATCAACCTTCGTTTGATTATTCGCTTCAGTAAACTTCCCTGGGTTACAGTAGATAGATAGATAGATAGATAATGAAGAGAGGCGGGTAGATAATGAAGATAGATAGATAGATAGATAGATAGATAGATAGATAGATAGATAGATAGATAGATAATGAAGAGAGGCAGGTAGATAATGAAGATAGATAGATAGATAGATAGATAGTGTAAAGATCCAACTACCAATCTTCGTTTTCTAGCTATCTATCTATCTAGATATATAGATAATGTAGAGAGCTAGCTAGCTTTATAGATAGATAGATAGATAGATAGATAGATAGATAGATAGATGATAGATAGATAGATAGATAGATAATGATGTGACGTCGCTTGATAGATAATAAAGATAGACAATGAAGAGATAGAGAATGAAGACATAGATAGATAGATAGATAGATAGATAGATAGATAGATAGATAATGAAGAGTGTTGGATAGACAAATAATGAAGGGAGCTAGATAGATAATAGAGATAGAAAAATAATAAAGTGAGATATATAGATTGATAAGGAAGGGTCAGATTGATAATGAAAGGAGATAGATAATTTATGGAAATAGATAATGAATATATATATATATATATATATATATATATATATATATATATATATATAGAGAGAGAGAGAGAGAGAGAGAGATAGATAGATAGATAGATACATACGCACAATCCATCTATTATTTTGCAGATAATTGAAATGATGAACTTTTTTTTATCATTCTTTCAATAACTTTTCGAATGTAGCAATATTTTTGTTCTATTCAATGGACTGCGAAGTTTATTTTTCTCGTTATGAAGATTTTCATCTGTATTCTAATTTTTTTTAGAAATATCACAGAAATGTACAAATAAAAAGAGAAAATTTGTCATAGAAATAACTATATGCTTGTAAATATTGGATTCCAAATGATTATCTTTACTCAGTTTGCCGAATACATATTTTAATATATTGCAAAATGCATCAATCATCCATTAGAAATTGATTCTTGTTTTTTGCTCTTCTTCTTTCATACCTTCAGTGTACTGCAGGCTTCGTTGAAAATTTTTCTTTGTGAATTCTTATCTATTGAACTGATCATTTTCTTTCTTTTTTTCTTTCTTTACGTCATCTTCGTTTTACTTCCGGTCTTTAGCTCTCTCTCTCTCTCTCTCTCTCTCTCTCTCTCTCTCTCTCGCTAGTTTATTTAGTACGGGGTTGGGGAGTTGTTCTAATTTTCAATTTTGATCTCCATCTTTTATTTTATTCGCCTTATTCATTTTCCCCTTATGACTCCTGATTCTGTCTTATTACTTTTTATTTATTTTTCTGCGATTTATTTTTGATTTTGTTTATTTTCTTCGATGCCGAAAGCTTCAAATTTTTTCCCCTTTAAAACGTTCTTCATTTTACATCCATTTTTTTTCTTTAGTTTCGATTACTTTTCTATTCCCATGACATTCGAGTTTGTGTTTTCTATTTTAGATATTTCTTCACTTTTAAACATGACTATTATGAACAAATAAGATTTGCATATTTTTATGTCAACGATGCTGAAATACACGTATATGTAAATTGCAAACAAAATACAAACGACACTTTTATCTAAATTTTATCATTTTATTTATAAATTATTAGAAATCAGGTTACACTTCAGACCTTTTTAATCAACATTTATATCCCCCAAAATGTATGTTATAGATATAAGCAAATACAATTTCAAAATTTGCATTAAAATATATATAATTTACAAAGCGCACACACTATACTTATTTACTATTAGATTAAAAACATTTATAGATCTCAGGTTTTATGTCATCGATGCTTAAATATAGGTATATGTAAATTGCATACAAAATACAAACAGCATTTTTATCTAAATTTTATCATTTTATTTAGAAATTATAGAAATCAGTTTACACGATCAGATCTTTTTAATCAACATTTATACCCAAAAAATTGTATATATTATAGATATACTGAAATACAAGTTTAAAATTTGCATTAAAATATATATATAATTTACAAAGTACAAAGACTATTCTTATTTATCATTAGATTAAAAACAGTTATAGCACTCAGGTTTCTTGATAAGATCTTTTTAACCAAAACTTATAATAACGGAAACTATACTGGGTTCTTTGATACAACATTGTGGCTTCCGATTGAGAATCAGCAATTATTAATTAGTGTTTAAATGTATACTTTTCTTCTTTCTAGTTTACTAATTAGTCCTACGTAATCATAGATTCTTTTTTTCTATTAATTAAAGTTGAGAAACTGTATTTTTTGTTAATTGTATTAACTGATCTTTTTTAAATTTTGGTTGCCTTTATCACAAGGAATACAGTTTTTATCGATATTTTTTCTTACAGTAAGGTTTACTCTGTATAAGACTAGAAGGCCACTCAAGGTAGAGTGTTACGTTAAGGGTTAGTTCATATGGATATCAGGGGAAGATAACGTTCAACTCTAGACTTAAGTTAAGATTCTAGTGACTGGGGAAACATCATCTAGGGCATCTGTTCCACAGAGCAGTGGTTCACAAGAAGAAGCAGTTTGAGTGGAACTTACTTCTCACCTATGGAATATGGAGGGAATATGTGTGATTTTCTACAATGTAAGTGACATGGCCAGTCCTAGCCGTGAGGTTTAAACCTAGCGGAACCAAGTAATATAGTTCATCTGAGCACTTTCCATGGAAATAGCAACAGAGCAGTGACAGACTCGGTCACATCCTGCCTATGACAGAGAGGTTAGAGGGTGGAAAATAATTCTTCCCTAACAAGGACTCGAAAACACTTTTGAACTCTATCAAAGCTTGAAAGTGAGGTCTGGGCAGCTCCCGACCAAATATGGCAACAGTACTCTATTTTCGGCCTGATCTCGCTCTCGTAGGAAATATTTTTTTTAGCCATCCTTCGGTTTCAGTAATTAAAACTGTACAAACTCATCAAATTGGCAATATATATATATATATATATATATATATATATATATATATATATATATATATATATATATATAGGTGTGTGTGTGTGTGTGTATATATATATATATATTAATGCAGTACTTAAATGTGCGATCAATTTTGAGTTCTTCTGTAGTTTATTGTTGCCTGTCGCAACTAGTCCTCCATAACTATAGTCATGAAGCCCCAAATCAATAGCCGCCCATCCGTAGGTGCTAGCTTCAATGCCACTCGATAGTATATATATATATATATATATATATATATAGATAGATAGATAGATAGATAGATAGATAGATAGATGTGGAAATTTTTTCATCAAATATGACCTCTTAACGCTTCTTTAAAAAAAAATAAACTGATGGACGCGATATTACTTCCTTTAAAAATAAATAAACCCAGGAACGACGTTTGTTGTAATATGAAGGAAGGAAGAGGATGTGAAAAAGCAAGAAAGAAGAAGTGACGTCATATAATGTAGAGCTATGAACTCCGAAATCACTTCAACCATTTCTTTCTCCATCTCCACATCCTCCTCCTCCCTTTCTTTTACATCCAGCGTTTGTTTATTTATGCTTTAAATATAATATAGGGTTCATTTGGGTTTTTTTTAATTAAAGCTTTAAGAGGTCATGTGATAAAAATCGCCTGAGGATACCGTAAGGTTGAAACCAAGATAGCAGATTCAACTGACCTCCTGATTATTAAAGGATATATATATATATATATATATATATATATATATATATATAAATTCTCAAGAGGATAGAATCCAGGTAGAGCTCAATGTCCAGGACAGAGTAATAATATAATAAAAAGGCTCAAAAACTAATATTCCATGGTTATTTTGTAAGGCTGAGGATTTGGATCGTATATACGATTCAAATGTAATAAATTATAACCATGGAATATTACTGTTTGAACCTTATATATATATATATATATATATATATATATATATATATATATATATATATATATATATATAGAAAGAGTGAGAGGGGAGAAAGAAAGAGAAAGAGAGATTTTATTAAATTTAGATTTCTAATGTATATATATATATATATATATATATATATATATATATAAAAATTGGGATCAATACAGATTAAATATGAATCGGAACTGGAAAGCATGATAAGATAAAGTAAATATAAGAAATGTTTATCAATCTATCATGTTTCATTTTTTTTTAAATTTCATCAGAAAATACGATAAAAATAAAGAAGAAATGAAATTCTGATAATATTTATTTTTATGTTCGAATTTCATTGGTTATTCAGGTAACTAGACACACACGCACACACACACAAAAACACAGACACACAGACATACCACAGTTTCGAATATACATTATCATCCAAATATTACATTGAAAGACTAGAATTATGGGAGATATAAAGCAGTATTTACATTTCATTACGTCTTAGAATACATTAATTTTGGAAGCTTCGCTAAGATGTGTTGTCTCTCCATAAGTACGAGTCAACATTAATTATACTAAAGCTGCTTAACAAGTGAAATGTACATGAATCTGTTTAACCAATAAAAATCAGACCCAAAAATACCAGAAATAATTGTTTGTCCATATTCATTCTTTCATGAAGTTTTAATAAAGCGAAACATGTTAAATTAATAAACTTTTCTCTTTTTATTTTAACACGCACACACAAAACACACACTCATATATATATATATATATATATATATATATATATATATATATATATATATATATTATATGACTCTATTTGCTTTTTATCCCAACACACTCATATATATACATTATTATTATTATTATTATTATTATTATTATTATTATTATTATTTTATATGCGCAGTATTTATTGGAAAGTGCTCGATATCAGTGATAGAGCTAACATTTTCAGTTGGATTGATGTGAGTTTGTGATGATGATCGAAAAAGCGTGAAACCCATACATATATATATGACGCATTCAATTCAAGTATGGATAATCACTATGGGCAGGTTTGGTTGAAGAACAACGAAAGATATTTGTTGAAGAAACCAAGTTAATCACGCTGGGATGAGGAAATCCTTCTTGAGATATCTCATAAGCCATTCTGGAATAAAAGTTCTTGCAAAGTAATTCTTAAGCTGTTCTTGGATAAGGACATTTGTATGCGAGGCTAATATTTTTGCTTGTAATTTAATTAATCTTGAGAGACATGTTTTAAAGAATGGTCCCCTGATTTTGAATTTGATTAACATTTTGCGATTTAAATACTCATCATATACGTTTTGATGTTGGTTTTTAACGTTTAAATTCAGGAAGGCATGCCAGTTTTCTGTATCTGTAAAAACGCTGTTAAACACGCCATGTTTGATAATCCTATCCTGATAACGCAAATGATGGAATTTATTCTCTATGTCGTTCGCCCTCCGCATATGAAAATAACTCCGAATCACTTCGTTGTTGTGGAAATGATTAATGAGTTCGATCTTTGCGCTGAAGTCTATTGCAGTTGAGACGTTGGATGCTGAGGGCTGAACCAGGCTGGGAGGTGGGTCCCTCTCGATCTTTCCTTCTCTGGCGTCTCTGTACTTTGTATTTAATTCTATTCTCTTTAAAATCAGACACTCCGGACATTACAAGAGAGAGCCAAACGACATGGTCTTCTGCAGACTTTTCCCAGGTGGAACGAGTAATGCCACAATGCTTGAGGGTCTCCTTCATCGTGTCTTTGTAACGTTACTTTTTAGATATCATGCAAATTATATTATTATATTTAAATCACAAATAAAATGCCATACAGCAATATTATTGATCTTGACCTGGCATCTCGGCTTCAGTCACTTTCCCACAGCCGCAAAGATGCTTCCCTGCATATTTTCGTTAATTAATTTCATGGTAATTGTTCAGAAGAGCTCTTTGCTATGGTACATTTTTTAAGCAGCCTCTCGTATCCGAGGATGCCAGTCTATTTGGTCGGAAAGCTAATCCCTATTGCAGACACCTGCTCAGGTACATTTGTGTTTGTTCAACACCCACAGAGTCCACCTGTGGTTTATACTGCAAATATGCCGAGCGGGATGAACTTTCCCCTGCCATAACTACGCTTTATGAATTTAAGCGCAGTACTAGATTGGCGGTAAGGTCTCATGATTTGACAGTTCAAATGGCTGCTAGATTTAAGCGTCAGTTCTATGCTAATAGTTTCTTTTCAGACAAAATTGATCTTCTTCAAAAATTTAAATACAATGTCTATCATTATCTTCTGTCTTCTTAATTCCTGTTCTTTTATTGTTCTCGCTGCTTAATAATGTTTTCCTTTTTCTTATGGTAAAACCTTGTGCCTTTATTGATTTTGGGGTGGGGTGAAATTATTTTAAAAAATAGGGATTAGGAGAGACAGCAAAAAATACAAACCTTGTAAAGAGCTACAAACGATGTGTATTTGACCGCCCACATCCTGAATGGACACGTTACATAGAAGAAAATAAAATCCCTAAAAATTACAATGACGCTTTTGATACATCTGTGTGGCTCATTATTGATAACCAGCAATTATTAATTAGTGTTTAAACTGATACTTTATGTTTTTTTTCGTTTACTAATTAGTTCTAGGTAATTATTGCTTTTTTTAATTGAATTATAAAAATCTATATTTTATATTAATTATACTAACTGTTCCTTTTAGGCTTTGATTTCTATTTTGTACCGAGTTCTCTTTTCTTTTCAGTAATATTTGAATTGATTAACAATAGAACGTTTTTTTTAAAAAAAAAAATTCCTTTGGTATTTTAGATTGCACCAGTACACAATTTTGGCTAATACAAAAGATCTTAGTTGAGTCAGTTTGATAGCTCTCTAAGAGCACTGACATCTAAGACAGAAGTCGGCCATCGACTGATTTGGTGAACAGCAATTTATCCCCTATGAATTGTGTTTATTAAGCGATGTCAGTTATTCTCCATTATTTAATATTGCCATCGTGTCCTATTTTTTGAGGAGATATACGTAGAACTTGTTTGACTTTTATTAGATAATCTGTATTTATGATCTACTTAAACAGCGAAGTTGCTTACATCCAGCGACATTTTTTTTTCATTGTGCAAAATGTCGGTTGTAAAAATATGAAAATAAAAAAAAATTCTACAAGAAAAAAGATCAGGAAATAAACAATCATATCTCTCCACAAATTCAAGTTTTTTTGATTACATTTTGACATTTTATCATCATTTTTTATCAACTAGTCATCAAAGTACATCAAGTAGGTTATTCATTGCTTTCCCCAGATTCTCTTTCTATAAATATTACCTGCGAGTGTCAAATTCTCCGGGCATTCTTTTCTCATTGTATCTCTCAGAAATTTCACATTTCACTTCCTGATCGTAAGTTTCAATTCCCGTGAAATTTATACATTCCATAAAACTTCCTCTTTTACTGGTATTTCTGGTCTGGAGCTGCCCAATTCTCATTTCCCAGGCTTGACAGAGTTCAAATCCGTTTGTGCAGATTTGTAGGTGATGAATTGCTTTCTACTCTATACTTCTTTTTTCATGGATGCACCGTCGGAAGCCTCTCGCTAGACTGTTGCTGTTTCCATGTCCTGATGTGCAACTTTGTGTCAGAATATTTTTTGCAAATATTATCTTAAGAAAAATTATATAATCTATATTGTATAGTATATTGTATTATTGATATATATATATATATATATATATTCAAGCACGTTTGGTTAAATAATTTAGACGTATTATGTCTATTTATTTTAGTTTTAATCCTTTCAAGTCCACGAATTAATTAGTTGGTGGCTGTAGAAAATTCTTAAGAAAAATTCCAAAATTTTCTTTCAAATGATTTTTATTTTTCCCAAATACGTTTTAGTACTTTCAATCTCATCTGAGACCATCTCAGGGGTTTAAAATATCTGTGAACGTGTAGCTCCGTAAATTAAAAATATTTTTCCACTGTTCTTTTAGAGTGTTTCAAATTCGAATTTTTTTTTTCAGTTATGCAAGGAAGGTAACTTTAAACTTTGTATATTTAAAAAAAGAAAAAGTTTATAATTAAGTTTTGATTTAGTATTTTATATAAAACTTTGCTGCTACAAACATTTACGAATTGTCTTCCTACACTCATAGTTGATATTTATTTTTGGCCGCAATTTTCTTATATAAAGGGCTTCAAGAATTTTAAGTTTTTGCTTATTGTTATCTTCATGAAGTACGAATGAAAGAAAATTTTGGTATTTTTCTTAATAAGTTTTTTGTAGCCTCCAAAAAATTAATGTACTTGAAAAGCTTATAACTAAAATAATTAGATACAATACGTTTAAATTATTTAACTAAATCTGCCTGAATGAAAAAACACTGCCTAAAATATACACATACATATATATATATATATATATATATATATATATATATATATATATATATATATATATATATATATAAAGAACGAAAGAACAGTAAGATATATAATCCGGTGTTCTTATATATTTATTTTACAAAATAGTGGTCAATGTAAATTTACAGAGCATTAATATTATAAATTAATTGATTTAAAATATGTTTTTTTTTTCGCTACACAGTTCTGTGTAGCGAAAAAAAAACATATTTTAAATCAATTAATTATATAATATTATATATATATATATATATATATATATATATATATATATATTTTTAATCTTTTCACCCCAAGCAAGGAAGTAAAGCCACTAAGGTGCAAGGAAGTATTTAGTGTAAAGAATAAAAAAAATATTAAGAATCGAGAACAATAGGAGAAGAATAATCAAGAAGATAGTAGAAAATGATTTACACTGAATTGAAATTCTTGAATATCAAAGTTGGCTGGAAAGCATGGGGACGGACAAAAGTTCGAACAATGAAAAGTGCGAGAGAAGAAACTCTTAGGAAAGAACTTACGGTTGCATTTAGGCAATACAAATGAAAATTGATGAAACGTTGTTGCCAATCTAGTACCGCGCTTAAATTCATAAACTCATAGCGGAAAGTTCATCCGAACAATTACCATGAAATTATTTATAAAAAAAAACACAGGAGGGCAACTTTACGGCGATGGGGAATTGACTGAATCGAGACAAAAAATCAGGGCAAATAATACTGGGCAATCTTCTTTGGATTTTAGAAAAAAAATCTCTAAATATATAGCAGGGGAACCGAACCATATGTAGTAGCAATATATATATATATATATATATATATATATATATATATATATATATATATATATATATATATCATAAAATGGATTAAGTCTGACAATTATTTAATATATTTTCTGTTTATACGTTATTTTTATAGATACAATTTAATTAAGTAAATGCGTTGTTGTTTTTATTTTGTTTTTTTTTTCTTTTCATTAGACAATATTAAGTACATTTACCGGTCGAGAAACATCAGAGAAATGTGTGTTCTGTGTAGCTTAATGGTATGGCATGTCAGAATAAATGAAAAATTCCGTATAGGAACACAGGAATAACTGTCGGAGAAAGCATAATTTCTACGAAATTTCTCGTACCTTCAAGCCGCTAAATGTAATTAATACTGTTTAAAAAAAAAAACAATTAAAAAAAAACCGAGGATTTACTTATATATAATATCTATAAAAATAACCTATAAACTGATATAAATATATAATAATTTTCGAGCTTCTCTGTAGCTGAATGGTATGGCACGTCAGATGAAATAACGGTTTCAGTATAAAAATACAAGTTCGATTCCTGTCGAGAACGCATATTTTCTACGAAATTTCTCGAACTATCAGGTCGGTAAATGTCATAAATATTGTTTAATTAAGACACAGAGCATATGCTTAAATAAAATACATACATACACAAACACACACACACACACACATATATATATATATATGGTATCCCCCAAAAGATTACATCATTTTGTAGTCTGATAACAAATGATTTCAAATTTTAACACAATGTGTAAAAACTAAGTTAACTGTACGGACTTATCTCATTGAGAATTTCCCAGGGAGATGAATTGGGTGTTGCCTGTATTAATGAAATAGCCAATACGTTCACATTACTTGTCACCTTCAGGTTTTTTTTTCTATGAGGCTATACGAAAGGACACATCTTTACCCTCCCTCGAGGAATTTAAGCAAAGAATTACTGAGGCGCTGAAGAATGTTACGCAAGGCATGTTACAGCGTATTTGGGCGGAACTAGATTACCGACATGACGTATGTTATGTCACACGTGCTGCGTATATTGAACTTTTGTGAAGCTTTGTGAAATCGATTATAAGATCTGCATCCCATTCATAAATGTTTTATTGTTCAACATGAAACCTATTTTGCCTGGGACATGTAGTTACACAGACGTTCACATTTGAAATTATGTCAATTTCGTATTGGACACACACTCTCTCTCTCTCTCTCTCTCTATATATATATATATATATATATATATATATATATATATTTTTTTTTTTTTTTGAGGGTTTGATTATTCCGAGAGAGGAGTGGTTAAAAATTCTGATATGGCTTTCGCCAGTTTATAAGGGGCGCTACCAATACCTAATATAATAGTGTGCGTTTCAATGCCTGTTTTGTGGCTTTTAGGGAGACTGTAAAAATTTATTGTTCTAGGGTAATATTCCTTGAGTTTATACCATGATTTGTCTTCATTATTAATTAGTTTTCTCATGGCTCTATTAATTTTTTGTATTTCAGTAATTATTTAGCGTTCATTTCTTTTTTGGGTTTTTAGAATACCCCAATTTATGGTCTAACTAAAACCCACAAAGCAGAGATTCAAATGTGCCCTATTATTTCAAGTCCTGGCAGCGGTCTTCAAAAACTGGCGAAATCCATATCAACAATTTTAATCTGACTCATCAGAAAAATCCTTCCATCACATTTTAAAAATTAAGGCATCCTATTAGAGAAATATATGTGCTGAGCGTAACACCAAAATTGCCCAAATCATGTAACAGCAAAATTGTCCAAACTATGTAACAACAAAATTGTCCAATTGTTAGATTAAGTTTTGAACTGTTGTATCTTATAAATGATTAAAGATATCTTACTGAAATTCTCCGAGATTTTTATAACACTACTGGACTCTACTTTGAGTAATAAGAATGTATAATTTCTCTCTAAGTTTAACTAAAGTATGGTGATAAAATCAATCACAGACGAAAATGACATGTTCATCATTAATTAATCATAGCTAAGGATGTGAAGCTCATGACTGGAATTTAAAATTTATATATCAATATATATATATATATATATATATATATATATATATATTATTCAGGATCATTTTCTAACTCATTCAAGATGATCTTCGACCTCTTTAACCTTATAAACTTTTTGTCCTCGAGTAACAAATGTGCCTCACTGATTTCACGTATGATTTCATTTACAAGTCGTTTTTTCACTGCTCATTAGACTGTCATGGGTGAAACTCCTCTCTCACGTGCCAAACATCTTATGAATTGAGTTGAATCTTTTCTAATTGATCTCTTTAGCTCTAAGTTGAAATTATGATCCCTCTTGCTGTCGTGACCTCCTGATTCACTTTTCTTCTCTACTGTTCCCTCTTTTTTTAAACTTATTCACCATTCCCTTGATGGTTCTTGAATGAACTTTGAAGATGGCAGCCAGAGTATGAATATTGGTACCATTAATGAAGGCCTGAATGATCTTTTTCCTTTCACCATTGCTGGATTGGGAAGATATAGTGCGTGCTACACAAAAGTTTTTAACCTGGTCTCTTTTAGACTGAATTTTCAGTGATTCTTATCAAAAATAGTGTCAAGATGGCTAAAAGTCGTCTCTGAAAACCTGGAAAAAAGAAACTCAATCAGTATAATGGTTTTTAAAATAATAAACATTTTGTGGGATGAATGATTATATTCTTACATTATTTGGACAATTTTGGCGTTACACCCGGTATATTTATATCAGTTGAGACGTTTTTGTTAGTCGGATGGCGTAGGCCTTCTATTTCTTTTTTTTTCTTTTTTTTTTACTTCTTAAACACTGGAAAAATCTAAATAACGAAAACGTGTTCTCGGGCAGAAACTACCGTTTGCTCCAGTTTAACACAGAGAAAGTCACAACCGAATAATGTTTTGAACGAAAAGTTGTACTTTCTTCAAAAGGGCAAATAGAATATTTCATTGTCAGATTCAGTGTGCGGCTCAGTGAAAACGCCTACTGTTCAATGAATTCAAATAAAAATTGAAACGACGACTTCTAGTCTCTCAGTCTGGACAAGTTGGTGCATCTGAATTCTTTATTGAGTCGCAATTTCCCATTAGAATTTAACCTCTTTGTTTATTCTAAAGAACAGTTTTTGTTCTGTTCATACGATTTGGATGTATGGACGAATCTCAAGCTAATTGCAAGAATGAATTATTGTTCTCTCTTTGTCGCGTTTTTTCGTCTTAGTCTTTTTATAAACAAAACAAGTACAGTTGACCACTGATGACAATTCCAGAACAACAAATTTTTTCTAACCTCTGCCAACTGCAATGATGGAGAAAGCATTACCTCGAACCATGGCCGGTGAGACACGCTGCAAGAGCCACTCCGTTTCACGAGGCTCGTCCCTTAATCGAGACGCAATCGCGTCAATCCTCCGAAGGAACGCCATCGAACGAGGGCCAATAACCCCAGAAGTCTCCACTACCACAGGAGTAAAAAAAAAAATCTATCAGCAAGAGAAGAATATTTAACTATTTTTTTCATCTCTGCGTCCCGGGCGACGGATCCTGGCTCAACCGCGGAACTGATTAAATTACCGACCAAAAATGTATCCGCACAGGTCGCATCCCAAATCAACGACTTCCCAATTTTAATTTTTATTCAGTTTCATGTATTTTCTTAAATTATCTTTTTCTCTACGTCATCAACATTTTCTTTTTTCTCGAACAACTTTTTTAGAGTTTTATATTAAAAAAAAAAAGAAATGAAAAATCTAATATGCCGAAAATGTCGTCTGTTTTCTTTGGTCTTCAATGTTGGAATCAATCAACATGACAATGTTTACAACTTTTTAAATGCCTGTTGACAGCTATCAAAATTGTAGTCAAAGGCGATTTTTTTAACGAACTTGGTTAAAATTTATACACTTCTGATATTATCTATCGAAAAAGCGAAAAGGCAAAGACAATTTTTGGGCTATTACAATCTAAAAATTTCCCCACTATTAAAAATATTATTTGATATATTTAAATATTTATAAGATAAATTCTTTCACGAGAATGGATGACAGGCGTTTCTTTTGGAAGGAAATAAAAACAAAACCTAATGTGATTTATTCTGAAAGGCACTAAATCTGTTTCTTTTATTATTGCCATTAAAAAAATTTTTTGATCAGAAGAGAAAAAAATTTCGTGCACACAATAATAATCATATTGGTATGGCTGTCTTCTTAAAGCACAGCGTAATAAAGATTCGAAGGCTATTTAATTTAGTTTTCGTCCTTTCAGATACCTTTAATAAATAAATAAATGAAAAATATAACTCATAAAAATAATTACAAACGGCATAACGATAGGTAAATGACTTCCTAATTAGCATAGCTAAGGCATCGACTAGTGTTTCTCAACATAGACATTGTGGGTTCTGTTATGTTGAAAAGGGGCACTGGGAGATTTTCTTTCATTTGGAGGACGATGAACATATTCAATGGGGCAGTTGGCATTTATCCATTTTTTTTATTTTCAAATTTAAAAAACATAATATTCAGTATTGGCTACAAAAGGAAATTTCTGAAAGGTATCTAAAGCTGTGGTAAACTATCAAACTTTCCTTCATTGCTTTTCCAACTTCCTATATGCCTATTATGTGGTTTCAATGCAATTACACAGTTTCTTACTAAACAAAAAAAATCATCTTCTGATGATTACTTCTAAGCAGAATGAGACCCAGAGAAAAAGGGGCGCAGAATTCATTTCGAATTCATCCACCGCGACGCGAATGAGTCCGAACTTTTATTGTCGATAACTCCAAAGCTGTAGATTATATCAAAATTTCGTTATTATTTTCGAATGTAAGCATGTTACATTTACAACTAAATGGAACTATTCGAGAAATTTTCATTGGAGCGTGGCTTGAACTGCAAAATATCTTTTTGAGGTTCCGAGTTGAAATTAGTTCTGTCACCTTAGAAAAAGCCTTAGGCAGTAAAGTCAAACATCGCATTGAAAACATTGCGATAAGCTATCAAATATAAGTATTTTCCTTTTAGCATTTTAATCATTGGCATTTATAATAGAAATGAAAACAATATTAAAATTATTTTCGCGCTGATAGCTGAGTATTATTTTGCTATGAAAGATGAATTCAGTATAATATACGAAATTTAATTTGACTGGTAGTGGGGGTGCGTTAACAAAAAGTTTGTGTGCAAAGTGGGCACTGGCTGAACAAAAGTTGGGAATAGCATAGACTATATAATGGCTCAATCATTAAGGGCAATTATATAGTCTAGGCAAATCTCGGTATGCGAGTAACGTGTGCTGTTCATCAGAGGGGTTCACTCCACTGCCAATAATATTCGCCGAAGCCGGCCTTCGAGGCAGTAACTTCGGGAGGGGGCTAGGCTTATTGCTCGTCGCCTGAGAAAGCTTATTAATAAAAACAAATATGCGCTTTCCGGCAAATTTTTCTATAATAAGATTTCTCAAATATTCAGACCGGTAGACGAAAATTAATAAATATACTGTTTAATAAATAAATGGGCCGTCTACTCAGTTATGGGTATCAAATAAAAATAGACAATGTGTTTATTTATTAAACAATATATATGTTTTCGTCTACCGGCCTGAATGTTCGAGAAATTAAATTAAATAAAGAAAAATCTGCGCATTAATAAATAAAGAAAACTCATACTCCTTCCTTATATATATATATATATATATATATATATATATATATATATATAATGTGCGATAGGTAAATTGTCGCCATTGTATATTTTTAATTTCGAGCATGTACACTGTTTTTCGAGTTTGCTCACAGCACATTATAGTTGGGTACCGTCTCTGAGAAAAAGAGCACTATGACGCAATTCACTCTTTCATACATTTAGAAACAGCATTCTGCTTGGCATTCGCGCCGGAAGCTCCAGTGCGAACAGTTTAGAGTGTTTGGTTGTCGATAGTTCAGAGGATATGGAACGAGTTTGTTGAGTGCAATGGTGATTACTAAGGTATGCCAGCCAAGAAAACTCACACTGATCTTTCTGATAAGTGAACAACTCCTGAATTTGTTGGTGAGGGTCTCAGACTCAACACGGAGTTAGTGCTGGCTTGGATTAGAGGGTGGCTGCCGGAAGAATATGTGTCTGGCAACATGACACTGCACCATGCCACACAAGCAGGAGGACCCAGTCATGGCAGTCAGACAATTTTTGCGACCATATGACCCCTTATATCTGGCCAAATAACTCCCCAGACTGCAATTCCTTTGATTATTATGTGTGGGCGAAGTTGAGCGAGTGAACAACAAAACTGTTTGTAACACCAAAGATGAACTGAAAATAAAGATTATGACAGCATTCGCCATCTTAAGCAAAGAGACTGTCCAGAAGAGTTGTAAAAAATTCCGAATTCTTCTGGAGGTTGTGGTAATTGCCAATGGTAATTTTGCTATAGAAATTTACTCTTTCGTATTTCAAGTTATTTTTGTGTATTTTTGGTAAATATACCTGTTAAAGTGAGTTGTCAGTGTTATTTTCACTTTGCGTAATTAAAACATTTTTCATCAGACACTTGAAGCCATTCTGTTTGCGTTTGGGTATGAAACAGACTACTACATGCCTATCCAGACGACTTATGTTACGCATATCCAACCACGGTCCCATTAAAACTCAATTAAGCACACACGCACAAACCTACCAGACTCCATCAAAAACATACTAGTAGAAAATACATGAATAATGACCTCATCATCATGTACAAAAATGATTAAAAATAATGGAAGCCCGAATAATAAAAAAGAAAATGCCAACAGTCAATAACATTAACTACGAACACGGCCGCAATGTGTAGACCGTGTTTAGAAAATAAAACATCTCTATAACTTTAGATATATGCACACAATCCACACGTTCAGTTAAAATGTAAAAATAAAATCATGCTTGATAATGGCTAAAAGTATAGACGAAAGAGCTCGAAAATGCAGAACGTTTAGACAGTTTTTAAACACTTTGTGTCCAGAAAAAACACACTTGTACGAACAAGAAAAATTAAATTAAAAGCTTAATCGCAGTACCTTGTCGGTCATCTTTAACGATATATGTATAAAAGAGGGATTGCTGTCTAAATACACAATATATATATATATATATATATATATATATATATATATATATATATATATATATAAAGTAATGAAAATTTTGGTAATCCACATGGATTATCCCAAAGAGGCTATAACCCAGACAGCGCAATGTCAAATCAGAGCAATTATTAATTTAAATAGAAAACAGACAACCTTAAGGGTCAACTGGTTATAATTTATTTCCCTAGGTATATGGTTTTACCTGGTTCATCAGACCACACTTCCAAGGGTGAAAATGTGTTTTCTCAAACATTTTTTCACCCTTGGAAATGCGGTCTGCGAACCAAATAAAAATCACACACCTGGGGGAAATAGATTTTAACCGATGGATCCTTAAGGTTGTCAAATTTCTATATATATATATATATATATATATATATATATATATATATATATATATATATATATATATATATGGTATTTCTTTAAGACGGCTCAGCAGTAAATAAATCAGTGTTATTGGTAAAAATTTATTTATTTCTCTATTGGATCATGGCAATTATGTGTGAAAAATAATATCACCCAAATGTCCGCCAATGCTTCGGCGGCAAACTTCCACTAGATGGTCAAAATTTTTGATGACGTCTCTGCATAGTTGCCCCTCGACCTCACCAATAATCCTTATTATCTCATCCTTCAGCTGTTGAATTGTTGTTGGCTTGTTGGCATAGACCGTACTTTTGAGATGACCCCAAAGGAAGAAATCTAAAGGCGTCAAGTCGCGCGATCGTGGTGGTCAATTGACTTCTCTATTTCGAGAGATGGTGCGACATGGGAGCTTCTCATTGCATTTCTGTTTGAACGTCCATTTTCGTAATAGGCTTCGATAACTTTAACACTTTGTTTGATTGTTCATCTTTCCATGGTTGAAATTGTCAAAGACTTAAGTTGTTAAATCTGAAAGAGAAAATCATAATACCTTAAACTTAATTGACAAATAAATCGATCCAAGTTATATGTTGGTGTATATATATATATATATATATATATATATATATATATATATATATATATTGGATTAGGTGAGTTTGTGACTTGGATCGTCAGACAAGAGTTTGTCTGGCGATCATAAATAGCGTGAAACTCAGGGTTACTAACTCATATCAATCCAGGTAAATATGTTAAGCCTATCGTTGTTATTGATCTCTTTCCAATAAGTACCGCGCATATATAAATATATAAATAATATAAAATTATATATATATATATATATATATATATATATATATATATATATATATATATACATTTATATATATATATACATTTTATATATATATATATATATATATATATATATATATATATATATATATATATATATATATATATATATATATATATATATATATAATCGCATAAGTGTTGACATGACTTTTTACCCCCGCCTAAAAAAAAAACGGTAGCTTCGTACAATAATCAATTTTCAGAAATAATTTTCTTTTTCTGGGGTGGATTTACGGCATGTCGACACTTGTGCGATTATGGGTGAATATTTCATGGACTACTCGGTGGCGAATGAAATCACTTGTCAGTAGTAATGGCCGACAAGACTATCGTCGCTCGCCATTATCCTGCGCTTGGGCTTTTCCGGTTATGCTATGAATAGCCACATTGACCTTCGCCGTCAAGTAATGTTGAGTAAGCCTCTTGCTCAAACCAATCAATTTATTTTGCTCAGCCAGCTTAATAAAATTTCGAAAATAAACCGGACAGAAATAAAATAAAAGCAGAACAGAGAGAGAGGGGGAGGAATAATTAAAATGATATTATTAACATACGTACAACAATTTTATGTTGGCCAATTTAATTACTATCAGCCTTAAAGTTTGACAGAATCACTTTTTCAATCGGTTTTTAATTACCAAATTTTAGGCCAGAGAGTATAATCAAAGTGGTGTCAAAACAAAGTCAATTTATTTCTTTTAAAACTGGCGAGTGTTGATTGATAGCTCCCTAGTTCCATAAAACAACTTTTAGTCCATATAGAATAATTAAACCATTATCAAAATGAAGTATGGTTCTCTTCAAAATTGCGTGAGTTGGCAAGATTTCCAATCCTATAAACCAAGTTTTAGACCGGATAGAATAATTAACCTTGCAGCGAAATGAAGTCGATTCGTTTATTTTCAACATTACGAGTTTACTGATAAATAGTTTTCCAATGCTTTCAAACACATTTTAGAGAAGATAAAATAATGAAACTTTTATCAGAATGACATTATTTTATTTCTCTTCAACATTATAAGTGTTGATTGATAAGTAAGGCCTCCAATCCTATAAAACATGTTTCAAACACATAGAATAATGAAACTGGTAACAAAATCAAGTAAATTTATTTCGTATCAAAATGATGAGGATAAGTAAGTTCTTTAATGATTTAACACAAGTTTTAGAGCAGATAAAATCTTGAAATTGGTCTCAAAATGCAGAAATTTTATTTCTTTTCAGAAAGTAATGTCTCTAATCCTATGAAGTATTTCTTTTGGAAGACGAAAGAATAATGAAACTTATATAAAAAGAAGATTTTTTTTCTTTCCAAATTTATGTAGGTTGACTGATATTACACTCTTTAGTCCTATTAAACATCTAAATGATTTTATACAGTGATAAAACTGGTATCAAAATGACGCAGATTTATTTTCCAACCTAATAACCATTGTACATTTTTCCAAACATTCTTTCCACATTTCATTCTATTCATGAAGGAGATTTCTAGCTTACGTTTGATCCATTTGCGCAAAGTAATTAGGCCATCAGATGAAAGATATTGACTTTTTATCGCCTCATCCAATTCATCCATAAACAAACTGAAATCACTACAAGCTCCTCAGCGTTTGAACCATTTATTTAGTGCAATCTGGCCTTGTGATGCAAATACATCCATATATACATAAATACATAAATTTGAGCAACGTCGACCATGATTAGTATCTGGATGGGTGACCGCTTGGGAATACCAAGTTCTGTAAGCATGAATGTACAGATGGTGTAATGGTTAATGGCTCGGAATTGCCGAGTTCCAATTTCTCTTGAGTTTGTTTCATTTACTAACGCGCAAATGCCCTTTGCTTAGGTATGAATCCACCACTTTTCCCTCCAGCTGAATCTACCTCTTTTCCCTCCAGCTGAATCCACCTCTTTTCCCTCCAGCTGAATTCACCTCTTTTCCCTCCAGCTGAATCCACCTCTTTTTCCCTCCAGCTGAATTCACCTCTTTTCCCTCCAGCTGTATCTACCTCTTTTCCCTCCAGCTGAATTCACCTCTTTTCCCTCCAGCTGAATCCACCCCTTTTTTCCTCCAGCTGAATCCACCTCTTTTCCTTCCAGCTGAATCCACCTCTTTTTCCCTCCAACTGAATCCACCTCTTTTCTCTCCAACTGAATCCACCTCTTTTCCCTCCAGCTGAATCCACCTCTTTTCCCTTCAGCTGTGAGTTAATCAGTATCACTAGACCCATTGTTATCTCCCCACAAAATAATGAAATTTGCGTAGAAAAGATTTAGATTTCAGCATTAAATAACCCATAGAGGTGCTGATATGCAGATAAATAAAACCAATCACCTTCTACTTAGTGCAATGGTTAGCAAGATTGTCTCTCTAGATAAATTACCACTGAATAGAAAGTTCGTTCCTCATTGGGTTTTCCATATTGACCAAAAGAACATATGGCTCTATGGATAAAAGCGGTAGTTGAAGTATTCGAACATTGGCTTGATTCAAAGAATCATTAGTTGACTAAATGGTCACAGCAGAGGGGAACAAAAACTTGGTGATCTAAGTTACTAAAAAGGGAGATAGCTGAAACTGATCTATCCAGAATAGGCAATACACGTGGAACTGGAACAATTTACGAATAAAAGTGTTCGGATGGAAATTCCAATGTATATCGTGAATATGACAATAAAGATGAGGACAACAATCTGAACAATGTAAATAGTGTAAGTAGTTGCAATATCTCATCTCTGAAATATAGCCAGATACTGAAGAAAGCCGGAGCATACAACGGCCGAAACCGTGTGAATATGACAACAAAGATGAGGACAGCAATCCGAACAATTTAAATAGTGTAAATAGTTACAAACTCAAGAGTATAGACAGATATTAAAGAAAGACAGGCAGACATTTAGCAGAAATCATATTTGAACTAGACTTTACATATGCATATGTCCAAATATTTCTAGCTCCACTAGTATTGATGCCACACGAAAAGATACCTCACGTATCTCTCAACCCTTGGATTATTCAATGATGCTTCATGGTCAATCAACATTAATAATGTTTTAATAATACTAAATACATATTTTTATCTCCACTATTAGCGACGCGACACAGTACGGAACAGTACTCATCAAACAACACCTATTTAAGGCTCCGTTTGGATTGAAGAGAAGAGTTTGGCTAGCATTTATAATGATTTATCTATGATTCTGGCGCTTATATTTATCTCAAGTGGCCTTGTAATAATATCCTTTGCCAATTGATTCAGTTAATAGGAGACAAGCATTTGAATATTTCATCACCATTGTTGGCGGTGGGGGTTGAAATTGATAATGACGCTTTTCTTATCTTAAAAATATATTTTTGAGGAAAATCAAACAAAAATGTAAATTTCATATTCAGGTTGGAGCATACGCTCGTACATGGACTCTTCCTAAGACGTGAGTTCGATCCACACTAGGTGCCCCATACTTTCGGCCTTGTGTCACACCTAAGCTACCCTTAGAAAACCTTCACGTGGACTCTCCCTTCGATTTTCGGGCCTACCTGTTCGGTTTTAGAAATGGCGCTCTTCCAAAAATTACACATTGGGAAGAAGATGATGCTGAAAAATATTTTGTAAAATAATTCTGTATCATCAGGTTCTGCATTACTTTGGTTACGACGTACATTCATATATTGTGTTAATCACTGAATTAACACCTGTGGTCAGAGGTACGTATTTATACTCATATATATTAAGAATAAATATGGGTAGTCTATTTCAAGTTTGAATACCCTCTATCGTAACGTTTGAAGTAATATATATATATATATATGTGTGTGTGTGTGTATGTGTGTGTACAAAATACACACACTCATATATATATATATATATATATATATATATATATATATATATATATATATATATATATATATAGATAGATAGATCCGAGAAAAATAACAGCACTCGTGGCCTGATGATTGCATCTAGTATAGAAACAGACTGTGTTGACATCTATGTTCATTTTATATTTACACGCTCTATCTCTGATATTGACACTTTATCCCATAAATGTAGCACATCTTAAGACTATATTTCTTCATATATATATATATATATATATATATATATATATATATATATATATATATATATATATATAAGAAATATAGTCTTATATATTTATGAATAAAGATGTGTAATATAAAAGTGAACGTAGAATCAACACTTAGAAACGATAGTCTGTTTCATGCTATATGCAATCGTCAGGCCACATATGCTGTTATTTTTCTCCGCTGCCTCGATTCTCTTCTTCATCTTTGGGAAGGCCGTCCAACCCTGGCTGCCGTATAGGAGGACAGATGTCACGTAGCAACTCAGTACTCTTTTATTTGTCCCTGAAAAGCCTCTTGTCTCGCAGTAGCAACACAGTACTCTTTTATTTGTCCCTGAAAAGCCTCTTGTCTCGCAGTAGCAACACAGTACTCTTTTATTTGTCCCTGAAAAGCCTCTTGTCTCAACACAGTACTCTTTTTATTTGTCCCGAAAAGCCTCTTGTCTCGCAGTAGCAACACAGTACTCTTTATTTGTCCCTGAAAAGCCTCTTGTCTCGCAGTAGCAACTCAGTACTCTTTTATTTGTCCCTGAAAAGCCTCTTGTCTCGCAGTAGCAACTCATTTGTCCCTGAAAAAGCCTCTCTTTCATTTGTTTTTTTGTCCCTGAAAAAAGCCTCTTGTCTCGCAGTAGTAACACAGTACTCTTTTATTTGTCACTGAAAAAAGCCTCTTGTCTCGCAGTAGCAACACAGTACTCTTTTATTTGTCCCTGAAAAGCCTCTTGTCTCGCAGTAGCAACACAGTACTCTTTTATTTGTCCCTGAAAAGCCTCTTGTCTCGCAGTAGCAACACAGTACTCTTTTATTTGTCCCTGAAAAGCCTCTTGTCTCGCAGTAGCAACACAGTACTCTTTTATTTGTCACTAAAGGAATCCTCCTGTCTCGCAGTACTCTGCCAAGCTTTTGGAATGCATCCTTGGTGATCCCAATCAGTCTTCGGATCTCAGCGTTGCACCTACCGTCCTCCGTCGGAACTCTTCTCAGATATTTAAACTTCTGCACCTGATTGACTCTAGTGTCCCTTACCTTCAAATTGCATTTCGGGTTTATAGTATTACTGATGACTATGCGTTCTCTCTTCTTGTAGTTTATTGTTAGTTCTTTCTTTTCGCTCTCCCTCGCTAACTTCTGTAAGAGGTTTTGTAGTTTCTTTTCCGTGTTTGCTATCAGTACTGTGTCGTCTGCGTATCTTATGTTGGTAAGATTTGGGCCGCCAATGCTGAATCCCGGTATAATAAAGAAACTTAATAAAGTTCATCCTGCTGTGAAATTCCCATAGGAATTTGAAATAAACAAATCTCTACGTTTCCTTGACATCTTCTTAATCCGTAACAATACCAAACTATATCATATTATCGTACATCCAATAACAAAAATGATCTAATTATTCTCTATTCCCAACAAAATCAAAAACAAAAAATTAGGATGAACTATAGGATTCTTCCTCGGAGCCTTTAGGTTATGTAGATCAGAATACCTAAGTGAAAAAGATAAATATATTGAGAAAACATTTACACTTATTCCCTAACCACATTACTTCATTCAGAACGCTAGAAAAACATCTTTCACAAGCCACAAATCCTAAAAATGTAGACACCAACAATAGCACTTCTAATAACAATACGAAATTCATAATCCTACCCTATAAAATTCTTTCTACTACATTTGTAAATAAATTACTTATCCCTAATACCAGGATCTTTACTACCATTTCCAAGAGAATGGTAGATATAACTAGGAAGAAAAATAAATCCAGCACTAATTCACATGCCGCTACTTATCAAATAAACTGCTATTCATTTAAAACAATTTTATGTCGGACATACATCAGGTGATTTAAAAGGCCGTATATACGAACATAAAAAAATGACGTTCAGAAACTCATTCAAACTCATTCGTAAGGCAAAGTAACAAACCTGACCATAACTTTGATTGTATTAATGCAACCTTAATTAAAAAAGATCATAATTCTATACAAAGAAAGCACTTCAAGAATCTACTAATAGCAATATTACCAACTATAAACACACGTCAAAAACATTATATTACATCACCAACATTTATTTTATCCATTCTTAAAACTCTAATGTATGTTTATCTGAAACAAATGGAGTGTACGAAAAACGTTCCCAAATCAACATGCGAAGAACCAACAAACATAATGTCTACAACATACAAAAAAACACATACACACGCACACGTACGAATATAGATTATCAGCTGATTACCACATAGAAAAACTAAAATTTTTATACACTTATATACAAAGAGAAATATTTACGGTTTTTCAAGTAGGCATGACATCCACTTCATTTCTTGAAACTTTGGATGAACGCGTTGCCTCTCCTAGAATTCGAAACGCCACAATTTTTACTAACATTGGTTTGACAAGTCAAATACACGTGAAACATGATTAACCAATGAAAATCGAATAACATAAAAGTAAAATACAAAAATGTATTTCTTCTTTTTTCTCTATATCTCATTGTTTGATGAATTTTTAATAAAAGTGAAAACATGTTATATTGTTAAATGTTTCCTATTTCTTCTTTATCTTAAGACACACACACACATATATATATATATATATATTGTAAGAAAATGATGATTGATTTTAAGTCACTGTTATAATTTGTGGAGAAAAATGATGCATTTTAATATTACTCAATGATCTTGCCAATGTGACCTCCATCTTCTGACTTTCTCCTTCTATATTTAGGATAGGAGACATTCACTTGTTCAAATCTATTTTAAATCAAAGAGGAAAAAATTCAGTGGGGATCCAAATACCCTGGGTAGTTTCAGAATATATATGCTTAATGAGGCGGGGTCTATCTCCAAAACCCTAGCAGGAGTTAAATAACAAAAAAACAGACAGACAGAGGCTATAACGTTATAATGAACGCATCATCTAAAAAAAGAGGAAAAAAATGAAAATCAGAGGGGAAGAATATTGTTTTCTACAAGGGAAGTAAGTCTGAGGTTCTTGCTAAAATTAAGCACATTTTGACCACACTGGAGCTTTTTAAATGTTTCCTTTATTTCAAACATTAACACTTTCAAATATTTTCCACACTGTACTGAAACATCCAGATGACTCTAAGGATTATATATATATATATATATATATATATATATATATATATATATATATATATATATGTGTGTGTGTGTGTGTGTGTGTGTGTGTGTGTGTGTGTGTGTATATATATATATATATATGGGGCGTAAGTATATATATACATGATAAAATGAGTGATGCGAAATATTCGGATAAATTATATAAGATGGAATATGTGAAAACAGTTGAATACCTAAAGTTTTATTTTGTTGTGAACATTTCTTTCGTTAAGGACATCATCAGCAAAACATATAAAATTAACGATAATGCCTAACCATGACAACCTTTCTACTTACAAAAAGCTGTGACTATAAGAATATATGTAATTGAAATTATAATTTCTAATATCATTTCATGTTTAGAAAAATATAAACCTAATTAGAATAATAAGCAGTTTAACTGATACCATCATCATTTTCTTGACATTTCTATTCGTAGCGATGATCCAAATGCAGAAGCCATATTAACTCTTTTCCAGAACGTTCTATTAACGGCAGCCATCAGCAATTCTAGTACAATCATACCTGTTCTATTTTTTTAAAATTATCCAACCAGTTTTTGCGTTGCTCTTACGTCCACCTTTAATGCTGCCTTACTTTATGGCCCTTCTCAGAGTGACGTACCTTGTAATAAATCTAAACGACGCCATTTATCTTTAACTGGTATATAATACGAAAACTCTAGTCTTGTATGTGTTCCCAGGATACAAATTAAAAAATAGATAATACCTCAACCATTATAGGAGCATATTGTACCTTGAAGCAGTGTCAAGTATAACTGAAGGCCACGGACAGTATCATTGTTTTATCAACATTTTTTTTCTACCCACAAAAAACTCTTACTCCTTCAAATCACATCTGACTATTAAAGGATAAAAATTTTTGCGGTTTTGACGTCATCCTGGATCTAACTTTTCTTCCAAAACCGTGAATTTGCATTTCTCATTCGCTGCCTCGAAAAAAAACACTATATAAAATTTATTTTTATCCATAATGTTGAATGTATTAAATTGTTCAGCATTTTAACAAAATCTCACGATCATCTTAAAAATGGTTTCAAAACATTGTTGATGTATTTAAGATGAAATGATCTATTATGACAGATCTCTAATTTGTATTTAGATACATGGTATTTATTTTCCATTTTTTCTAGTTAATTTTTCACCTAGATTGCATATAAACTATTATTGTACATGATTAAATTACAATAGAATTTGTATTTTACATGAATACTAATTTATGATAAGATGTAATAGCGTTGCGGGTCCCGTATCATGGATTGTCGGGTACGATACTCTTGCACAGGCCTGCATTGAACCCCTGCCGAGTACAGTGCAAAATTCCATTAAATTTAAACAAGAGGTTCTTTAGTTAGGACCGTTTTATGTTTTTACGGCATATTAATAGAAATTCAGTATTTCTTTTCGATACACAATCTTATATCAACCCGCATATATAAACTGACACTTGCATATTTTATTGCAGCTATTGTGAATGTGAAAACTGATAAACATTGATAATGCATCGTAATATTTAAATATGCATAACACGAAATATGTTTATATTCCGTAATATGCCATGTATAATAGCCTTCATACATAAAATGCACCCCAAAAAGCGTGGAAAAATTCTTCTACTCTCGTATAATACGGATCACTTATTTAGGTAATCAAACCTTATAAATTGTACTCAACGTTTACATCTCTTATTTAAAAAAATGTTTTAAACATAGAATAATATTATTCTAATTTAGTTTTATGACAATACTTATGTGATTTTACATTTGTAAGTATTGTTAGGTACATGTGATTGTATTTGACATCCTTATGGGATCACAGTGGTCGAACGTTAGTGTGAAATAGTCATATATATGTGGTGAGTAGTGATTTCGCAACTGAAATCAACCTATTTTTAAAGATATTTTTGTATATGTGCATAATACGCACCCCTAATTTTGCTTATTATTTTTTAGAAAATTTACGTATTATACATGTGGAATTATAGTAATTCAATAGAATACATTCGAACTTTTTTCATAAATGACGACTTGAAAGATAAAGAGGTTATATGTATCGCCTGACAGTGTGCAGGTTTGAAACGTCATTTTCCTTTCTGTATGAAACTGCCATTTTATCCCAGCTTGCTTTGGCTCTCGGTTACAGAGGGAATCGCAGTTCAGCAAGTCGATATTTCTCCACTCACTTTTTAAAGGAAAGCATATTTCTCGTTCAGATTCTTTTTTTCTCGAAAGCCCATATCTGCTCAGTATCGTATCTGAGAGGTAAACAAAGCAATTTCTAAAGAATTAATGGATTTATTTTTAATCCGACAATTTTATTACTTCAAACGTTTTTTTTATAGTGGATATTCGTATTCGAAATAGAAACCTCATTTTTTTTTAAATTTTAAACCGTGTGTGTTACTGTCGGCCGACGCATACAAGAGAGCATGATAAAGAGAATGTGTTCTTCGGCAGTGCTCGAACCCTCGCCACCACCACCACCACTTCCTAAGAGTATACATAATGAGAGTCAGATAGAGAGAAAGTGACAAAGTTAATTTTGCAGACTTCTATTATCCCTTTGAGCCGTGACCACCACTTTACCAGTGGTAGAAAAAAAAGACTTAATGCCCAACCACCGGTTGATGGTTAAACTATTTTTATATATACCTTCAAACATTACACACCAATTATTTACGAATTTTGACTCAGGAGATCATGCAGAAGGGTTAAATCTTTTCAGGAACGCAAGGCTCAAAGGGTTAAGGGAATTATTTTGAAGTTCGTTTTTCATATCTCTAAAATATTTTCTCATATATATATATGTATATATATATATACCAGTCGAGGGTTTATTTTCTTTAAGGCTTAATCCAAATACGACATGATAGCCGAAGCGGAGACCTTTGCATTTCCCTGGATTTAGATATAACAGAATTTCTCTGCTTTACAAACCTTCATTTAAGCCGGATGATCACAAGTTGTTCTGATTTAATCATAAAGTTTCCTCACTTCAACTGTCTCTGAACTTTAGACAACGGAAGTTCATTTTACTTTAAAAAACACTCCTTCCTAAAGATAGAATTGACGCATTATTTCAAATAAAAAGGGCAAAAAATCTTGTACAGCTCTAGAGCGTTGAGTATCAGCTAAAATTAGATAACAGCACATTAAAAAATACTTGATAAAATACAACTGACTGAGATAACTGCAAATAATTAATAATAGATGAAAGAAAGCAAATTACATTTTTTTGTTATAACAATCACTTTCCTTTGTATCAAAATAGTAATTAATTGAATGTATGATTTGATAAGCGAATCTGATCATACAAATGTCTACATTAGTTTAAAAACAGGATTGATCCTTTTGCATAGGCAAAATTTATTTGCAGCATACTATCATAAATTTGTTCTTTCGGGTCAGTATTTTCGTTTTAGGTGTCTGTTTAATTATTTTAATTTGTGTCTTACAACATTTTAATCTAACAATGTGCTAAGACACAGGAAGATTTCACTACACACAAAGATAAGAGTGCTCAAATGCTATGTAATATCAATTCTCCTGGGGTGGTAGCACCTGTTAGGGTCGTAGCTGTGGGCAAATAGTGAACACGCAAGCAATAATCAACAGTACATTTTTATCATAAAATGAGCAACAATAAATATTTATGACAATGCACTACTAAATACATATATATATATATATATATATATATATATATATATATATATTTTTTTGTTGTACAGAAATGCCTCATATGTTTGGAAAAAAAGAATGTTTTTCATTTGTTTTCTGTATATATGATATTGACCGATGGCAATATTTATCAAAATAAAATCGTAGAAACCTCTCGATTCGTATTTGAACCAACAAATATTGGTCTGCTTATTGAGAAATACTATTTTTGTAATAACATTCAGAACCTAAGTCGTTACAAATAACTCGATTGAATATACAATGACCAACAAGTATTTCCATCAAATCATTTAATAAAATAACAGCAGAAATAAAACCTTCGTGAACCTAAGAACTATGCCAAAAATGTTCTCTTTCTTGATTGTCTGTCATGTTCAATGTTATTTAAGTCCCTTTTGATATTCCAGCAGTATCATGTACAATGGAATAAGTGCATTTAATTGGGATGTCTTTAGTTGGAGTTTCTTTTCAACTGTGAATATAAAATGTTCTCAATATGATTGGTTTCCTTCCGTAGGATAAATAGATTTATGAATATCAAACAGAAGATTTTAGGGTTTCATTCTTTTGAAATCACCTTAATTATCAGGTTTACTAAAGTGTATTAATGATAACGTTTATCAGTTAATTTGAATTTGGTCGATGAATTGAAAAACTTCGGCATGTTTATTTTAAAATTTTTGACTCAAAAACATTTTTTTAGCTGACATAAATTGCTCGGGCAACCTGAAAATTGATGGGTTTCTACGACCTTTATTAACTAAATTTTGTGATCAGCCAAGATCGTAAATTGATCTTTTTTTCTCTCTAAAAATGAGCAATTTCAGTACATCAAAAACGGTAGCTAACTATGAAAAACTAAGGTCATTTTCGGAATCAGGAACATCAAATTAGCTAAAAAATTTGTTTTGTTTCCTGGCATCAAAAATCCTGTTGACCAGTGTTATTGAATCCTAAAACGGCCAAGCATAGGAGAAAGCGACCACATATGAGGCTTAAAATATGCTACGTCTCTCGTAGAGAGATAAAATCAACCAATTGAATCTACATGCAGGCGGTAATTAGCTGACAGGTGTATAATCTTAACTAGGGTTTACCTTTTGAATTCGAAATTGGAACCTATGTTTACTCTTTTAGTTCTAGTTGGACTAATATCTACGTTTCTGACTCCAGAGTAAACTACCGGAGTAGACAGTTGTCTGCTCTGCAGAAGAAACCATTGTCTAAGTTAGGTCATGCGGAAGGCTTTTGATTGGGCCTTCATTACAATAGGCAGGGAGAAGTAGATGCAATAGACAACAATAAACTACAGAACTCAAAATTGATCACTGCATTTAAGTATTGACTTAATATTTAAGCTTACCTTTTCAGCGATAATTATTCTGCTACCACAAAGAACATTTGATGTACGTAGTTCTTTACTTTCCATACAAACAATTATTTTATTTAATGGATGAATTTCGCTGAATATGTCAATTAATTTCACAAATTTATTTCCAAGTTCTAAAAGTTACCATACAAAAAATTCGTCGCAAAAAAACACGTACAAAATCACCGAAAACAATCGTAGTAAGGAAAACTTGGAAATTCAAATTTTCAGGATTACAGGTCCGGATGCAGCCCGGAATGTTTTTTAATTTGCTCATGGAGTCGGCCTGATTCCAAAATGGTAAGATATAGTGAGCTACATCCTCTAGGTGCAGAGGGGAAAAATGTGACAGTCATATACTGATGTTAGCAATTATTATATAGATTAAATGCAACTAAGACTTGTTATTAATAATGAGTTTACCTGTCTAGCACGTTCAGGTGTAGGCCAAAAAGAAAACATTTAACATGCATACCTTTACCTATGTCAGAACTATAAAAGATGGTTATGGAAGTTATTGTGTGCCATTGGATTCAACCTGATGACGAAATGCCGCCAAGGAAGCGCGTTAGCAACAGACAGGTGAGGAGAAATGAAAACAATGAGACTCTTAACACATAACCCCAGCAAATCATAGCTAGCAATTGGGATTGGCTGTATCAGTTGAGTGTTTGAGAGTAAAACCTGAACAGCCACTCAAAACTTGTTCATATCGATCATAATGGCACCAAGAAAAGAAAGAGAAACATTCCGACCACACAGGATAGACGACAGAAATATTTGTAATCTATAAACTCGGCATAGCCTGGCACATGGTCACAGTGTGGTGCGCGAAATGAAGGCCAAACGGACAACTGTCGTGCGTTCTGTAAAACTAGCTTGTTGACCAATAAACTATGACGAAGCGACTATTGATAGTTACGAGCTTTAGATTATTCCGACACTGACATAAGTGCACTCACTCAGTGAGAATAACACTCAGTATAGACATAATCATTTAAATAACTAACCATTAAGTTATGGCGAAGTGACCATCGATATTTATGGAGTTCAGCTTATTCCGTCACAAGCACATGTAATCACACAGTGAGAAACGAACTCATTATAGAAATAATAGTTTTCAAAAATAACCTATTAAAAACACCATATGTCGAAGCGATCATCGATATTCCTGAAGTTTATTTTAAATACAACACATGGTCACCAGTAAAAACACTGAGTGGGGATCGAACTCATTGGTGTCGTAATGATATTTTTGACTCACTTGCTATCCATTTCAGAAAGCCATGGCGCCCAGAAGGCATCAATATATTTTGTTCGGTAGTAGAACACTAAGAATTTACATTTATTCACACGTACATACACACGCATTTATTGGACACGAAATTGACTGGCGAATGGAGGGTCCGAGTAACAGAGCGGAGGTTATGTGATTAGATGGCGGGTGGGGAAGACCGTCAGTGGCAGAGGTTCTCTGGGAAACCTCTGCCTGCTCGACTCGATCAATAGACATGTGAACTCTGCTCCATCGATCGTCCATTTCTCCACTTTTCTTGCCAGCAGTAAACGTCTACGTCTCTAACGACAGCCATCCTAGCTTCCTTCTATTGGTTTAGACATCTTTTACCCAAGCAACACAAAGAGAGAGATTTTGGCGCGAAGTTACTGATGTTTTCGGATAATAACTAAGAGAGAAGTGGATAGAAATGATGGAGCTAGTGTGGAGGGCGGTGAAAAGAAGTCGTTCTTATTCGACTCTGATGTTTTGTGTGCTGACAGCCTGGTTCAGACTTGGAAAAGTCATTCACTAAAACTATGTCTTCTTCTATATATATATATATATATATATATATATATATATATATATATATATGTGTGTGTGTGTGTGTGTGTGTGTGTGTGTATGTATGTATGTATGTATGTATATATCGTAATTTTACCTTTTATTTTAGCACATTTTCTATAAAACCAGGCAGATATTTTGGCTGCAAAGTATATCAAAGTGGAATAAAAAGACGGCACATATTCAAAGTTCTGCAAAGCAGAGTTTGTAAAATATACGCAACAAACAGTTGAAGTGATCCTATGAACAAAGAAAAAGAATTCTATATTTTATCTGCAATAAGAATGCAAATTTTCTGTCAAATTTATAGACAGGTTTGGGGAATTCCTCTTCTTATTGTTGTAACGTAGGGGAGGCTACTGTATAGAATAATCAAACGAAGGTTGGTAATGAACGATAATACTTAGGACAAGAACAACACATATAAGATTGACTAGCAGCGCATAGAAGTAGTCAACTGTCAGAAGTGAGTCAAGTGAATTGCACACTGAATCTCCAACTGCAGGATATCTACCAACCTACCCACGTGGTCAGATGTGGCACAAGGCCGAATTTAATGTGGGGTATCCGAGCACGTAGACCACGTATAAAACGGAGCCGGGTAGCTGTTTACTGAGAAGAGATTCTGCCCCTCGACATAGCCTCGTCTGGGGATCGTCTCTGCCCGTAGGCAGAGAGTTTGACCAACACAGCTGGAGACGAATCTTTGACTGAAGACCAACATACAGTATTTAATACAGTATTTATGTGAATGGAGACATGTCCATTATCATCCGTAGGTATACTACAACACTTTTCTTTTTCATTTCTTCATATAAAATAAAATCAATAAGGTATGAAAGCCAAATTTACATGCTAACTGTTGATGCAACGGCATTTGGATTTAGTAAACAAATACGCCAAAATACTTGGGCGCATAATCAAGTGATTAGAAAGTTAGCGTCCCGACCATGACACCTTGCTTCGAGTCTCGCCGTTGTCGATTTGTCAAAGAGGGGAAAATTTTCAACCCGGGGAAACGTTTCTAGTATGCAGTGCCGTTAGCAAGTTTGGAAGCCGTCGATGTCACAAAACATCGTGGCTGAGTATTTGAATGTACTAAGCTTGTTCAAACCGGTGTGCACATCATATATTTCGCTCTATCTCAGAAACTGTAACTAAGACTGGTGGGGGGATAGAAAAAATGAATTAAAACCTTTCAATAAAAGAGTATTTTCGCGTACGTGATTGTGAAGAACTTGGGTGTAATTCGAATTCGGTTCTCTGATCTCTTTTCAATCCACTGACCATTATACCACCCGCATCATCAATCCATATATATATATATATATATATATATATATATATATATATATATATGAATATTATGAAATGGACAAAGTCCGATAATTATTTTAAGATATTTTATGTTTATATATTCTTTTATAGATACAAATATTTAAGTAAATGTTCTGTTTATAATAAACAGTATTAATAACATTTACCGGCCTAAATGTCCAAGAAATTTTCATAGAAAATATTCGTCTTCCGACAGGAATCGAAACTGTACCCTATAGGGAACCGTCATATAGCCTGACGTGCCATAACCGATTGAGCCACAGAGGACCGTTCGGTTAGTAAGGTCGATTTTACTGCTTTTAAACTACAATCTTCCATAAATCTCTCAGGTGCATTCATATCTGCTCAAAGCGTTTCCAAATGTAAACAAATGACCTCACATATTATGAAATGGAAAAAAGTTCGACAATTATTTTAATATTTTATATATATATATATATATATATATATATATATATATATATATATAAACATTGGTGAAACTGACGGACAACATGCCAAAAAAAACTAACTACCCTTATACAAGGTAAAAATCTCGAACAAGAATGGCAATAAGAAAAAAATTAAAAATATGTATCTACTCGGTAAAGTTCTCAACGTCTAGATTTACCTAGACGGAGCCAAAATACTTGACAACGTTAATTCTTACGACTTGAACCTTCAAGTTGTCTAAATATCGCGTGAGTGTAAATCTTGGGTTACGACTAGGGCCATCCTTTCACACACACACACACACACACACACACACACACACACACACATATATATATATATATATATATATATATATATATATATATATATATATATATATATATATATATATATATATATATATATATATATATATATGGAAAGCCTGCCTGTTCATAATGGACAATAATAAAATACGAAGAGCAGAACGGTTGATTATGCCATGGCAGATTATTTTGAAATCGATTTTTGAATCCACAATGGATTTCGTTTGAAATGATTCATTGTTCTGTAACAATGGCGATCTTCTTCATCGGACCTAGTGTTTCTCTTCGGGAATTTTCAAGAGAATACACTGTTTTGTTTTCTGCTTTTACTTGATCTATTTCTTCTAGCATTTTCCATTGACATCGTTTGTACAGCTGGGTGTCTTTCATCCACACACAGTGTGCGTCCTTTGATTTGCGAACAGAAAACACAAATAAATGCGATCGAAGTGGCGCGATTCGCGTGCCGTCTTAATGTAAGTAAAATCGTAGGAATTTTATCGAATCAAAATTTGCACTATGCAAATCAAATGCCGTAATTCACAATTCCAAAGGACATTAAAACCCCTTTCTGAAGGTCCATAGATGAGTCGCATGTATACAGTATATGTCGGTGTACAAGACGGTGTTTTAACATTTAAAAAATCCCCTGGTTTATGAGGACTTGTTAACCTGGCAGGGGTGTGTCGTTTAAAGATCGCATTCGAGAACAGTGGAATGAATGAGTGATTAGCGGGGAAAAGTCAGGCTACCGTAACAGTTTAACGAAAAACAGCACCCACTTATGAGTTATATTAGAATGTCGTAGTTAATTGACAGTATCTCGCCACCATTTTTTCTTAGAATTTAAGTGAAAAGAAAGTATATGCTTACTGAATTTATTTAGTACATCCAATACAATACATTTTAAAATACAGTTAGTGGTCGTCTTGTACGGCGAGTATATCCTTACATTTTAACTTGAAAATTTTAACTTGAAAATTTGGGTCGTCTTATACGCCCAGTTGCTTTTTTACACATACGGTAATTATTGTAAAAACTGTTCCAATTCTCGCGTTATTCAATTGCAGGCGGGCTACATTACTTTGTGCCATCAGTTCAGATTTTCCCAACTGGGACTTACTATGCCACGTCCACAGAGTCGTCTCATCTTGATTCGCTTTGTATTTCATTAGTAAGGAGGAAGTTCCACTCAAATAAATTCGTCCGCAGAACAGTTACATTTTGCAATAATCTCCTGGGTGTATACTTCCTCCATAACTACAATCATGACATCTTTAAATTTAAGATTAACCGTTATTAATCTCACATATGCTCATAATCTACTTTTACTCCCTCTATGTACGTCTTAACAACTTCATTCAGTAATCCTATACGTGGAAGTGGGCTCTTAGGTTGTATTAGTTAAACAATTGTCGAATTTTTTTTTAATCCCATTTATCTTCAGTAGAAAGACGATCATGGCTCTCCCCATTTTCATTTTCTTTATTATGTGTGAATCCCTATTGGAGTGGTTTCTCGTTTCTTTCTTCACATGTTGGAATAAAGATTTTTGCTTCTCTTACACTGGCTGCTAATCAAATTTAAGGAGAGCATCGATTCTGCTATTTAACCCATAGCTGGGGAATAAGAAATGGATTTGTGCCATTCCCGACTCGATTTCCGCGAAAGTGAATGCCATATACTAGAATTTCAAGTAATCTCCCTGAGTTGACTATCTGTGCTAACATGCATTATACAAGGTAACCAAAACAGTTCTGTCCGTTTTTAAAGGAAAAAAAGAAAACGCTTCACAGTATGTGTAACTTATATTTAGTCTACGAAGTAATTGCCATCGGCATCCAGCACCTTCTGCCAACGTGTCTCCAGCTGTTCAATGCCCTTGCGGTAGAACTCAGGGGGGGGGGCGGTGACGCAAAGAAGTCCGTGAGGGCTTTGCGCAAGTCTGCTTCATTGTTGAAGAATTTCCCACGAAGATGATTATCCAGGGAGTGGAAGAGGTGATAATCGGATGGCGCAAGGTCAGGTGAATAAGGTAGATGACACAAAGTCTCCCACCCAAGTTGCTGTATGGTATCCCTGACCACTCGCGTGACATGCGGCCTGGCTTGTCATGGAGGAAAAGCACGCCTTTGTGATTTAACAGTGCTGGCTCCTTCTGGAGCAATGCCTGTTGCCAATGTTTCAATTGCTGCGAGTATAGGTCTCCAGTGATCGTTTGACCCGTTGGTAGCCGTTCATAATGAACCACTTGACGACCTGTCCACCAGACACAAATCATAATCTTGCTTGGGTGCATAGGCGGTCTTGCGGTGTGAGGGACAGCATCCTGGGGAGACAACCAATGTCTGGAACGCTTGGGAGTTTCGTACAGAACCCACTTTTCATCACTGGTAAGCACTCGATTGAATAAAGATGTGGTACGTTGGCGAGAAAGCAGCGATACGCAGGCTGCTACTCGTTGTCCCTTGTGGACCACCAACAGCGTTTGCGGAACCCACTTGCTCAGTTTGTACGTCTTACCTAGGTGGTGCAGGTGAAATCTGTTTCATCAGAAACGTTGAACTGTCTTGCAAGTTCACAACACGTTAGACTACTGTCCACTTCAACGGGCTCCTTCAGGACTCCGTCATTCAAGACCTGTGGTCGTCCACTGCGTGGCTCATCATGGAGAGACAAATCTCGCGACTTGAATTTTCGAAACCAACGCCTTGCAGTACGTTCATCCACAGCACTATCCCAAAACGCTTGACATATGCGGCGACTTGATGCAGCTGCTGAAAAGCCCACTTTGAAGTCATAAAGCAAACAGCCCCAAACGAGATCTCTAGACACTTTCATCTTTCTCACAGCTGTCCGGCTTATAACTGATGGCCGGGCACGGTGCACGTGTTTTTTATAACGTCTGATGCTCCTACTTCCAGTTGTCCGAATTTGAAAACAATTGCTACACGCATTTCGTATATATTTCAACTTCATTCAATGACTAATCAAAAAACAGACATAAC
>CAHIKZ030000336.1:2137500-2147500 GCA_903632075.3 Acanthosepion pharaonis | reverse complement strand
AGGTGTGCTATATTTATGGGATAAAGTGCTCAATATCAGAGATAGAGCGTGTGTAAATATAAAAGTGAACATTGAAGTCAACACTTAGAGGTGACAGGCTGTTTCATACGAGACGCCATTTCAGGCCGCCTGACGATTGCATCTAGCATGAAACAGTCTGTCGCCTCTGAGTTTTGACTACAATGTTCATTTTATATATATATATATATATATATATATATATATATATATATATATATATATATATATATATATAATCTTAAAGAGCCAGAATCTACCTACGTAGGTTTCAGCTTACCCTGAAGATCCTTTTAGGTGAAACCTAAGTAGGTAGTTCCTGGCACTTAAGTATTGTTTTATTCCTTTCCTCTGCTTAGCGTATTCAGCATTTTACCCGCTTGGGTCTCTTTTCTTTGGAATGAAAATTTAAGGCACTTGACGATTTTTTCGCCCAGTTTGGATGTTTCTATCAGTTTCTTTTTTTTTTTTACAATTTTTTTTACTCGGATACCAATTTGTTTTGATATACTTGAAAATTGTGACATCCGATTTTTTACCAACCGAGTATAATTACTAATATATATATATATATATATATATATATGTGTGTGTGTGTGTATGTGTGTGTGTGTGTGTGTGTCTGTGTGTGTGTGTGTGTGTGTGTGTGTGTGTGTGTGTAAGCTGATTATTTCTCGAAAGCAAGGAATCAATATTGTTTTAAATATTGAAGTTCATTTTGGGATGTGTTTGAAAATTTAAATATTAACAAACTGGAATTATTTTTTTGTTACTTTTCATGTATTTGAATAAGAATACACATAAATACACACACCTATACATACACACGAATATTATTATAATGTATACATATATATGCGAAGACTGAACACAGTAAGATGAAAATAGGAGAAAAATAAATCTACACGCCATTTTAACACAAAAGCCTTTATTCATCGATCAAAAATATTTAAGAATTTTTTTTTGCTTTGCCATTAGCTGATTTTTTTTTTAAATCCTCCTTTTCAGGCTTCGTAATTATTGGAGCTGCCATTTCTCTTGTGGGATATTTAACTCGGTCCTATTCAAAGAATAAGGCAAATCATTTTTTATATTTTTTTTTCGAGTAACTTGTTTTATTTCATGATCTGATTAATGTTCGGCTATGTCCAATAAGATTCGCATCAGAAGACCCATTTGGCAAAGTTGTTTTTTCCTAGTTGTTAGAACCTACTTTCTCTTATGAAGATTTATTGTCCAACACAAGCTTCTGTTTATGATTTTTGTTATGAAATACGAGTCATTATTGGGTGAAATTATCCCTATAAAATGAATCTATATTTTTTTCTGAACTGATGCATTATTTTTATGAATTATAGAAGCCTAGAATGTGTAATACTTATAAACTGCATTCCCCACTATAGCCAACCATGAGAGTGGGTTGCATGTTGTACAAGTAAAATAGTTGACAATGCAATAGATGTACGCTGTTTAAAATCTCATTTCATCTGAGAAAAAACTCAAAAAACCTAAAATGACCACTTTTTTCTAAGAATTTTTTTTTCTGGCCATTCTGCTATAATCCTGTTTTTGATATGGTCATATCTTCATTTTTGTTACTGAGCATGATCTCGAACTTCCTATCACGTCTTGCTGCCTGTCTGCAAATTTATTATGAACTGAGTCAAGAAAAAATCATAGTGGTCTCCTTTTCTTGACTGTAAAAAATGATGCGTTTAACAGATAGATAGAAAATTCTAAATTTAAATACTGTTTGAGAGTTGCTTATTCTACCACCAGTTTCGTCGAATATATAGTTCCTTTTTCTAAGTCTGGCAATTAAATTACTCCTATGATACAAGGCGTTATGTAAAGAAGGTGTGGTTCCTTCGTCTGTGTTTCGTTTATAAATCGGGTAATTGCCAATGAATCCAACTTTATCAAATGTCACATCTCAGTATAAATAATGCTGCCCACTCAATTCTACAGGCAGCCATGTTGAATTGAAGAAAGCCCATTAGATGTCGATTAGTCATGAAGAAATATCGACTCCAAATTATATATAGTTAGACGATTGCTTTTTTAGTAGGAAATAGAAAGACAATTTCCAAAGAATAACCAATAATTCAGACGGGATTTGAAAGTTCACACAAAAGATTTACCGGGAAAGAAAGGTTTTCTCTTATTTGAAGAGATTTTTTTTATCTGTGTCTCTCACGAGCCAAAAGTATAGATTTTCATATTGATAGGAATTCTCTTTGGCGACTGGGTGGGCCATAGTATGTGTGACTGGCCATATGATGAGGTCTATAAGGAATGGATACATACGTAATTGCACGTAATTGCACCAAATCGAAAATTGTTTATTTTTGTATTCATGTTCTTCTTCTATATGTCGTATCTATTCAGGACATGTGCGATTATGGGTCTCCTCACCTTCCTATCTTTTGTGTCAATCTTAGCAGTGCTTGATGAATAGTAAAAAAATATTTATGATTACCTACTTGTTCCTTATTTACTTATATATATATATATATATATATATATATATATATATATATATATATATATGTGTGTGTATATATATATGTATGTGTACATATATGTGTGAATGTATATATGCATGCATGTATAAGTATGTATATATACGTGAGCATATATATATATGTGTGTGTGTGTATATATATATATGCATGTATATATATATGTTTATGTATATATATATATATATATATATGTATGTGTATATATGTATGTATATATACATATATTTATATGTATGTATGTTTGTATATATATATGTGTGTGTGTGTGTGTCCGTCTGTGTATAAGTGTGTGTGTGTGTATAAGTGTGTGTGTGTGTTAATTTCATTAGAAACGATTGACAAAGTACTGTCTCTTAACGAATTGTATTCCTGATCAATCCAAATTCATAAATAATTATATTGGATATCCTTTCATGCCTCACAAGAAAACTCACGTTGCATCTTTCTAACCATGTCTCAGTTAGACATCATTTAAATACACATGGAAACCTAACTATCTCTATCTGCAACATAATCGTTGATAATACAAATACAATATCCTCATCTACATGTAAAAATGCTAAAATAATGGAAGAATTATAAATAAAAAAGAAAAAGCCAGCACTCAATAATATCAACTATGAACACGGTCACAATTTGCTGACCGTTATTGGAAAATAAAACATTCCTAGGCCTCTAGATACATGCACAAAATAAGCCATACATTCAGTTAAAAGTAAAAATAAAATAAAATTCATCCTCGATAATGGCTCAGTGTATAGCCGAAAGCGCTTGAAGAAACAATTTGGGAAATTTTTACATATTTTACGTTCAGAAAAGAAGCAAATTATAAGAACATTTGCAAAATTAAAGACTTTACCACTGTACCTTGGCAGTTGTTTTTAATAAAAGGGATTACTGCTCAAATACATAATTATATATATATATATATATATATATATATATATATATATATATATATATATATGTATGTATGTATGTGTGTGTGTGTATGTATGAATGTGTCTGTCTGTGTGTGTGGGTGTATACGGTAAAACTGAAATTTTCAAGTGTGTGTGTTATTTTAATATTAAACAGACTTCAATATACGGTCCTCTCTGGAGTAAGACTAACCCTAACCCTACAGTCGTCTGCTTCTCTTTTATTAAAATAGAATCCAGAATTTGAAATTTTTCTTTGAACTGGGTCCTTTATAAAATGTTGGCGTCATCTACTTAATCTGTTCTTAATATAATTTTATTTTATTTGTGATACGTTCATCTATAAGCACGTTGATTTCACTAAATTTAGACAAATGATATATATATATATATATATATATATATATATATATATATATATATGTAATGTTAGTGGTAAATATACACATACATAAATCATATATCTAAAATATATAAATATATATACATACATAAATACACATGCATATATATTTGTATAAAAAATAAATCAAGAGGATAGAATCCAGGTAGAACTCAATGTCCGGGACAGAGTAAGGATATAATAAAAAAAACTTAAACACTAATATAGTATTAATGTCTTTGTGTTATATATATATATATATATATATATATATATATATATATATAAAGACATTAATACTACTACTACTACTACTACTAATAATAATAATAATAATAATAAATATATAGTGGTAGCTAAATTCTGAGTCTCATGGCTGATGCAATTGTCAAGTGCTGAAGTCTGAAGCCAAATTGATGCTACCGGTGAAGAACAAAATGTATCTTTATTTTTGCTGTTATTTTATATCGAGCACTGTTTTATCACCAACACTCAATCTGAGATACTTTATATATATATATATATATATATATATATATATATATATATATATATATATATATATATATATATGTATGTATGTATGTATACTCTCCTTCTTGCGCATGCATGTGCAATCAATGTAAACTACCTTTTGTTTCATGATGTCCTAAAGAACGAAACACGTTATACAGAAAAAAAAATACGCTTTCTCATAGACTTTTCTTAAATTTGTTCTGATATGTTCAAATTTACATTTTCTTTTCCCATATGTGTGTGTGTGTGCGCGCGTGTGTGCACTCTCATGTGAAGAGAGCGAAAAGGAAAAAGTGTTGTAAAAAGACTCCAATGAAAAAAGTGTACATAAAAATCAACACGCCATATAATCTGATGGTAACTAAAGATCTGAAACTAGTATTCATTATACAATTTTGCTTTCTATAGCTTCCCTGTTTATAACTACATAACTCCTTCCCCTCTCTCATATAGCACTTGAAAACAATATCATTAGATACATTGAATCCATTGCTAGCTCAGCTGCTAAGAAAGTTGATTCACTGTGTTTTGTTAGACATTTTTTTTTTAATATCGTTTTTTTACGGCTTATCAACTTTTTTCAGATTATTTAAAGTAAGAAAATATTTTTAGATCGTAAGACGATTTTGGCGATAATGATTTACTGATTAACCCATAGCTGAGGAACATATGGTGGTTCTATACCTTTACCAAAGGTATTTGTGCGTAAATGATTTAAACGAACTCGACTAAAATTCGAACTCTGTTCTCCAATTCCGAGCCATTACACTAGCCGCACATTCAAGCATACAGCATTCCCAAGCAGTCACCCATTTAGGTACTGACCAGGCTCAACGTTACTTAACTTCGGTGATCGTAGGAGAAACGGTGTTTCAACGTGATGTAGCCGTAACTTTAATGACGTCAAGTGTAAGCTTTAGATCTCTCTCTATTTGAAGTAGAGTGAAAGGGACCTGTTGAGAAACAATAGCAATCATTTGATCTGGATATTAACCTTTCTTCCATCAACCGTATGTTTAAATCATGATTTAAACTTCAGTAGGTAGATTATTCTCTAGGGACCAGAGAACTGTCACATTGTGATACTGGGTATGATATATTTCCTACTAAACTCTCAAAAACTGATGCGTTTCACAATTAAATGTTATGGAGTCTATGATTTCGAAAAAATAAAAAGCCTTTACTTAATACCGCATTTTGATGTGTTTACTTTCTTAATTTTCTTGAATCAGGTTTTTGAATTATTTTTACGGCATTTGTGGGTTATTAAACTGTAATTTATCTTGGATTATGAGGATAATTCTTTTATATTCTTATTTTTTGTTTAGGAGGGATTATTGCCTTAAATCTTTGAGCCCGGCGTTCTTGAACAATTTTAACTCTTCTGCCTGAGTTCCTGAGTCAAAAATTCGTAGATAATTGGTATGTAATGTTTTAGATATAAAAATAGATATAAGTATTTAGCCACCGTTCAACCAGTGGATGGGCATTAGGTCATTTTTCTCTACCACCGATAAACTGGTGGTCAAAGATGAAAGATTTTTCAGAATAACAATTTATTTCTCCAGATCTCCGTTCTAATATTTAACCCATAGCTGTTGGGTTAGATGAATCCATATTTATCCCAATAGTATTTGCGAGTAAGTGAATTTAACGAATCCAACTGGATTTCGATCTCCGATCATTCATTCCGATGCGCTCTCAATTTCACCACTCGCAAATCGATCTTTCAATTCTGGGAATCTAGAAGAAAAAGTGTTAGTAATTATGAAAATGATCATTTTATATAATGTCTGAATATATTCATATTTTAAGCGTTCACAGCAAATATATAATGTAATGAAGCGGTGACGAATTAATATTCGCTTACACATGTACGAAGCATTTTAATTTAATTCGGGGATTATAATTATGCAAGAAATTGGGAGGAGGCGGGGATAAAAGCTCGTAATGAAATAGAAAGCAAAATTAAAATAAATGCGTTTCAATTTTTTCACAGCATCAAAAATCGACTATCGGCTTGAACAAATCAATTTCCGCATCTGCCTGAATTCGCCTGGTCGACATTTTATTATCCGTTTTGTTTCAATATATTCGACAGGGTGCTTTTTAATTCGTACCTTATGAGTTCGCATAATTGCGTACGATTAACTATTAATTTCCAAGAGCATCAACTTTCTGGCTTTAATTCGAATCACGGTATGTCGCGATTCATCCAAATCTGGTTGCGTAATTATGTTCTATTTTGCCTTTCAAAATAGCCTCCTTCTTGTTCATTTTAACGTCCCCTATTCGGAATACAAAATATGACTTTTCTTTTGCTATTCAATAAGTTTATTTCTTTGTTCTACACATTGGAGTCGCTTATGAATTAAAAATAATTTTCCCCCAATGTTGCCATTGTCGAAAAATGAGAATAAAAGACTTGCCATCCATATTTTTTTTTAATATCACGAAAAATAAAATCTGATTAGAAGCACATAAGTAAAGATCTGTTAAATAATCAATAGGAAGGGAAGCATTAAAAGGAATCCAATATATGTGACGTAGTTCTGAAATCCAAGGAATTGGATAGCACCAGAATATCACCCTTTAGGGAAATTAAGACCTTATGATATACTACACTATTTCCTAGAAGTATAGACAGTATTATGCGCATTTACACTGACTCAGATGACATCCACCACATTCTAGAAACTGTAATCAAGGTGTTTTTGGAAGCTAACTCTGGTAAAACTCACACAACCTGCTTGCGATTCTAACAGATGAGGTTGTCTCTTACGCAACCCGCGAGAACACACACACACACACACACACACACATAAACCCACATATATATATATATATGTGTGTGTGTATTTATTTTAGATATTACAACAAAAATATATAAAAATTTCAACGCAGTTGAAGTCGTGCTTCAATGCGTATCTATGCACTTTATCAGGAGATTGTAAATTACTAGCGACTGAACGATTTTGTTCAGATTCGAAAGCAAAATATTAACAACCACTTTTTGCAAAAAAAGAAAAAGTGGTGGTTGTAGGGTAATAAATAATATTGCTCTACTTTGTATTGAGCCCTTTTTAAATCAAATGTTATGAGCGTTGCAATTGTACTCTATTCGTTATCATCTTAACTGGATATATATATATATATATATATATATAGCATATGCCAGTACACACACATATATATAGGGTATATTTGTGTGTCTCTATATATATATATATATATATATATATATATATATATATATATATATATATATATATATATATATATATAAGTATATAATTGGTGTATACGGAATGAATTCCAATAACCAACAATTACTATTTTAAAAGAGTGCTCAATACAAAGTAGAGCAGATATGATTATTTTTTATAAAAAAAAATAATTATATATAAAGACATTTTTTTATGTTTATACATTCTTTTTATAGATACAAATATTTAAGTAAATGCTCTGTTTTATAATAAACAGTATTAAGCAACATTTACCGGCCTGAATGTCCGAGAAATTTAGGTTGACGTGCCTTTACCGATTTAGCCACAGAGGAGCGTTCGGTTACCAATGTCGAATTTACTGTATTTAAATTTCAATCTTTCAGGAATCTCTCATGTACATTCATATCTGCTCAATGCGTATCAAATATAAACAAACGACGTCACACATTATGAAATGGACAAAGCCCGACAATTATTTTAAGACATTTTTATGTTCATACATTGTTTTTATAGATACAAATATTTAAGTAAATGCTCTGTTTTGTAATAAACAGTATTAATCGTGATAAAATGATACTTAGCTTTCGATGTTTTCGTGACTTAAAGTTTAATGTCCGCATGCAATCTTTAGGGCGATCGCACAAAGCGTAAAGGACAATAAACACGATTCTGAATCAGTAGGTCATTGTGTATTCCATATTATATATTTAGGAACAGGGGGGACACGCAGAGGGCGGTGGAAAAACAGAGGTTATTTTCATCGTCATTATAATATTACCATATCAGGTGTGCTATTCGAGTAGTCCAGGTGTATGTATCCAGAAAGCAAAGCAGGTGAATAAAAGCATATAAATCATCCCACTTCAAAGTTCCTAATCAAATGTTTATTTTATGCCTTCAGACGAACATGAGTTCTTATATATATATATATATATATATATATATATATATATATATATATATATATATATATAAAAAAATCCAAAAACTTAAAAAGTCGTTTTACGGAAAGGATTTTTTGATGTGTAATTTATTTTAAGCTATTTTGGAACTTTCGAAATTGTGGTTAAAAACTTGTTTTTCTGGCATCAACGTGGGCCAATATAATTGTATGGCAAATTTAAACATTTTTCCGTGATAAAAACATTGATTTGGAAATTCTTACAAAAAGCAGATATGTCTCTGATTTTCATGAAACATTCAAGATGTTATTACGAAATGAATAAAATTATTTTTTAAATATTTATTTTAGATCTTAGACGAATTGTTTTTTGCATAGGTTTCTCCTACACACACTATTATTTAATTTTAGGAAATTTCAAGATATTCTACATTATTTACATTATTTGGACTAGTTTCCTCATCTTTGTCGCCATATTTATTACAACGTTTCGGCTGTTATACGCTCCACCATTCTTCAGGTGGTTGGAATGTCGAACTGAACTCTTTATTTCGATCACTGGGGTAGACTGTTCTAGTTCCACTTTTCATATTTAATAGATGTCAGTTATCAGTTATCTCCTTGTTAATTTCCCCCTGAGAGTTCTCCACTTAGCCAGCTATTGAACTCACACTCTTTGGATCTTATCCCTGGATCTAACTAACGCCTTTATCTACTGTGCCACGTGTCCTCAAAAAAAATTAATGAGTGCTGACTTTTTGTCGCATTTTTTTTGCTCTGTCCAGATAATCTGGGCGTTGACGGCTTTACTTTGTTGTGTTGGTTGGTCTTTAATATTAAATATAAAACATTCGAAAGTACTCTCGAAGAAAATAATATAACATCAAAATAAATATGGACTATGCTACATTTATCAATAGCACAAGACAACTAATTTGAAACATTAAATATATACATATAGATGTGTGTGTGTGTGTGTGTGTGTGTGTGTGTGTGTGTGTGTGTGTGTGTGTGTGTTGGAAAATAAATTGCGCTTTTTTCCGAGCTCAGGTGAAGATTAATTTTTGGAAAATGCTTTATTTAATTAGTAATTATTTCTAATCCATTGAGTGCATTTCAACCGGTCATTCAGTGAATATAATTTTATTGATCTTCTGTGTGTTGAAACGATCGATCAAATTTATTAGCATGCTAACGGTTATTCTTTTCGAATAACAGCCATCATCACCTTTTCTCTGGCGTCACAGCCTTTTTTTAATTCGTTTATCTGAACCATTTGCTTAAACTGTCCTACTTACTCCAATGACTAGGTTTGTTTGTAACAATGTTAATCATGTTGCCCTTTTCACGTAAAGTTTTAAGAGTGTCTCGGGAAACTAATACGTTTTTAGCGGCGCCTTCAAGAATTTAATGAATTTCGAATCAATGTCAGCGAATGATTTTTGCTTGTGCAAAGCAAAACAAATTTAGATAACCGCTTCATTTCTGTGAATTTCAACTGTAAATCTTGA
>CAHIKZ030000336.1:2112500-2132500 GCA_903632075.3 Acanthosepion pharaonis | reverse complement strand
TTACAAAACTTGTGACGTGAAACAACATGATCCTACTTCATATCAGCCGCGCACAAACACAGACCTCACTATAAAAAATGCCCTGACTGCATTTAGAAAAAAATAGCGGCTTCCCCATATTTTTTGTTCGGTTTAATTCGTGGTCAACAGGAACTTGATGTCTGTAATTTTCTTGTGATGTGACAGTATATTCTAAGCTTGGTCCGCAGTTACGAGACAGATGTCCTCCCCGAGGTTAACAGGTGGTCTCTTTCTTTTCTCTTTGTGGTTTTTCTAGTATAATTCTTTGATGTTTTTGTTTTGGATAGCAAGTTATTTTTTTTCAGTGATTGTATAAGAGTTGTGGCGCGAAGCGGGACAGGAGTCGAACTGGATGTGAGTGTTTTCTTGTTTTGGGTAGACAACCATCAAAAACGGCTTCAACAAGGGTTTATGAAAAGGAACATTAGAATTTAAATACTGTTTTTCTGTTCTCCATTTATTGGTAAAGTAAAATGAATTCATTTCTAGAATTGAAAACAAAGAAAATTGTATGAAGAAAAGCTGTGAACATAATTCTGTGGTCCGCCAAGTACAGACTTCGAGCCAATACAAGTAACTGAGCAGAGTTTTCCTTCTCCAATACTGGCTACCAACTAAGGCAAGAGAACACAGTTCAATCACTAGGCCGATATACAAAGACACTACATCAGTGGAAATAGGGTGAGTAATAACTGAGCAGAGTTTTCCTTCTCCAATACTGGCTACCAACTAAGGCAAGAGAACACAGTTCAATCACTAGGCCGATATACAAAGACACTACATCAGTGGAAATAGGGTGAGTAATAACTGAGTTTTCCTTCTCAATAACCAACTAAGGCAAGAGACACAGTTCAATCACTGAGATATACAAAGACACTACATCAGTGGAAATAGGGTTTTCCAGAGTTTTCCTTCTCAATACTGGCTACCAACTAAGGCAAGAGAACACAGTTCAATCACTAGGCCGATATACAAAGACACTACATCAGTGGAAATAGGGTGAGTAATAACTGAGCAGAGTTTTCCTTCTCAATACTGGCTACCAACTAAGGCAAGAGAACACAGTTCAATCACTAGGCCGATATACAAAGACACTACATCATAAATAGGGTGAGTAATAACTGAGCAGAGTTTTCCTTCTCAATACTGGCTACCAACTAAGGCAAGAGAACACAGTTCAATCACTAGCCGATATACAAAGACACTACATCAGTGGAAATAGGGTGAGTAATAACTGAGCAGAGTTTTCCTTCTCCAATACTGGCTACCAACTAAGGCAAGAGAACACAGTTCAATCACTAGGCCGATATACAAAGACACTACATCAGTGGAAATAGGGTGAGTAATAACTGAGCAGAGTTTTCCTTCTCCAATACTGGCTACCAACTAAGGCAAGAGAACACAGTTCAATCACTAGGCCGATATACAAAGACACTACATCAGTGGAAATAGGGTGAGTAATAACTGAGCAGAGTTTTCCTTCTCCAATACTGGCTACCAACTAAGGCAAGAGAACACAGTTCAATCACTAGGCCGATATACAAAGACACTACATCAGTGGAAATAGGGTGAGTAATAACTGAGCAGAGTTTTCCTTCTCCAATACTGGCTACCAACTAAGGCAAGAGAACACAGTTCAATCACTAGCCGATATACAAAGACACTACATCAGTGGAAATAGGGTGAGTAATAACTGAGCAGAGTTTTCCTTCTCCAATACTGGCTACCAACTAAGGCAAGAGAACACAGTTCAATCACTAGGCCGATATACAAAAGACACTACATCAGTGGAAATAGGGTGAGTAATAACTGAGCAGAGTTTTCCTTCTCCAATACTGGCTACCAACTAAGGCAAGAGAACACAGTTCAATCACTAGGCCGATATACAAAGACACTACATCAGTGGAAATAGGGTGAGTAATAACTGAGCAGAGTTTTCCTTCTCAATACTGGCTACCAACTAAGGCAAGAGAACACAGTTCAATCACTAGGCCGATATACAAAGACACTACATCAGTGGAAATAGGGTGAGTAATAACTGAGCAGAGTTTTCCTTCTCAATACTGGCTACCAACTAAAGGCAAGAGAACACAGTTCAATCACTAGGCCGATATACAAAGACACTACATCAGTGGAAATAGGGTGAGTAATAACTGAGCAGAGTTTTCCTTCTCCAATACTGGCTACCAACTAAGGCAAGAGAACACAGTTCAATCACTAGGCCGATATACAAAAGACACTACATCAGTGGAAATAGGGTGAGTAATAGCACTGAATACAGAGTTTTCCTTCTCCAATACTGGCTACCAAATACTAAGGCAAGAGAACACAGTTCAATCACTAGGCCGATATACAAAGACACTACATCAGTGGAAATAGGGTGAGTAATAACTGAGCAGAGTTTTCCTTCTCAATACTGGCTACCAACTAAGGCAAGAGAACACAGTTCAATCACTAGGCCGATATACAAAGACACTACATCAGTGGAAATAGGGTGAGTAATAACTGAGCAGAGTTTTCCTTCTCCAATACTGGCTACCAACTAAGGCAAGAGAACACAGTTCAATCACTAGGCCGATATACAAAGACACTACATCAGTGGAAATAGGGTGAGTAATAACTGAGCAGAGTTTTCCTTCTCCAATACTGGCTACCAACTAAGGCAAGAGAACACAGTTCAATCACTAGGCCGATATACAAAGACACTACATCAGTGGAAATAGGGTGAGTAATAACTGAGCAGAGTTTTCCTTCTCCAATACTGGCTACCAACTAAGGCAAGAGAACACAGTTCAATCACTAGGCCGATATACAAAAGACACTACATCAGTGGAAATAGGGTGAGTAATAACTGAGCAGAGTTTTCCTTCTCCAATACTGGCTACCAACTAAGGCAAGAGAACACAGTTCAATCACTAGGCCGATATACAAAGACACTACATCAGTGGAAATAGGGTGAGTAATAACTGAGCAGAGTTTTCCTTCTCCAATACTGGCTACCAACTAAGGCAAGAGAACACAGTTCAATCACTAGGCCGATATACAAAGACACTACATCAGTGGAAATAGGGTGAGTAATAACTGAGCAGAGTTTTCCTTCTCCAATACTGGCTACCAACTAAGGCAAGAGAACACAGTTCAATCACTAGGCCGATATACAAAGACACTACATCAGTGGAAATAGGGGAGTAATAACTGAGCAGAGTTTTCCTTCTCCAATACTGGCTACCAACTAATGCAAGAGAACACAGTTCAATCACTAGGCCGATATACAAAGACACTACATCAGTGGAAATAGGGTGAGTAATAACTGAGCAGAACTAAAAATGACTGAGGATTTGACAGCGGGGTGTGAACTATCTAACCCCATAGATTGAATAAAGGGTTCGGGTTGGAAATTCGCTGGAGGTTACACAGATCGACAAACACCTGAGGAAGGCTGGAGAGCACAAGGATTGAAATGTTTTGATAACAACAACAAAGATGAGGATATTAGTCCGAATATAAATAAGGTAGATACAGATAAATAAAAGAAATTCATTTATCATTTGAATTTATGCTAAGCTCCAGGGGTTCCCTCCCGAAGCTAGTTAGCACCTCGCGTATTATACTTAAAGGTGTGGAGTTAGTGTTAATCGCTGATGCCTGGGACATCCTAAAAAGGAAGTACCTATAGTGACAGTGTTGTTTTTACTAACACCCAATAGTGATATTTCCAATTTAATCACAATCTCGTGCCATATTCCGTTGGAAAGCGTTATATAGCAATAAAGTGTCGGCAGCGACACTTGAGTTTTGAACATAGATCGCCAGTGAGCAAACACCATGGCGATTCCATTAGTGAATTAAGTAGACCATAGAGGAAACGTATTAGAAAGTAGCGTGACGTATAGATTGATCACTATTTCAAGTCTATCCTCTATTACTATTCGGATCACCATTTCTACTCTATCCTCTCTTACTATACCGACCGCTATTTAGTACTCTATTCACTATACTATATCTCTATACAGGTTACTATTCGAGCGAGTATTATCGAGCAAGTACTATTAGAGCGAGTGTTATTCGAAGGCGTCTGGCACCAGTATTTTTAACGGTGTTACTATAGTTGTATCTGTGATTACAAAGTCTCTACTACAACGAGCATTACAAAGTGACAATGAGTATTCGTTGGCATCACAAAAGTGGCAACGAGTGTTCGTTGACATCACAAAAGAAAGATCAGGAGGCACAACTGATAAAATGTTATGATACCAACTACAAACATGCCGACATTAGTTCGACTCTAAATATTGTGAAGAGAATTCAACCTATTATGTTATACGAGATCTACTATGTGGGTCTACATATTTTGCGCTGATTTGGGCTTCACGTTGAACACTGACATGAAGTGGAATGATTATATTGAATCAGTTGGTAGGACTATGGCATGAACATTTGATTCCCTGTGACGTGTCAGACAGTTTTCTCGTTAGAATCCATCTTGCACATTTATAAATTTACCATTCATCCCGTATTGAATGTAAGTGCCATATCTGGTCTAGTTCTGCTACTTTATAACTCGATATACTTGATAAATTCAAAAAAAGAGTCTGTATTGCAATCGATTCTGATTTCAATCACTTTCCCATCACGGCAGAGCGGTTTTCCTCCGTTTTTTCACAATATTGTAGCATACCTACGGGCTATAATGGGTATGTCACCATTCACATAAATATAGTAGTAAATACTGTATGTTGGTCTGCTTTCGGACATCCATTGTGGAATTTACTTGACTCACTTCTAGCAGTTGACTACTACTTCTACGCGCCGCTGGTGAATCTTACATGTGTTGTTCTTGTCCTAAGTATTATCGTTCATTACGAATTTAATTATTCTATCCAGTAACCTTCCCTAGGTTAAAAAACACAAATATTTTCAGGCCTATTCTTCTGATGTCCTCTCCTCCTTGATGCCGCCTCGACTGTATAAAGTGAAGCGGACTACTAGATTGACAGTTAGGTCTCGCCTTTTTACTGTTAAACTAGCCAACTGTATGTTCTATAGTAATAGTTTTTCTTGCCTGTGGAACTCTTTTTCGGCTTCTTGCTTTCCTGTAACATACAACGTTCAAACATTTTAAAGCAACGCTAATCTCTATTTTCTCTCCTCCTGAATCCTTTTCTTTTATTGTCCTTTCTCCTCACTAAAATATTCTCATTCTCTTTCACTCCCAGTATCACCTGTTGCGTTTTTGTGGAATTAGCTTAATACTTCCCGTCAAAAGTGTAAATTTTAATTTCATTTTTCGTTTCACCTTTTGAAAGTGATGTCTGAAGATCCAGGGAAAAATAAAAGTCTCTGGTGAAATAAACTATTACAATGGAGCCTTAAAAGTGGTCTGTTTTCTTTAAATTTATATATATATATATATATATATATATATATATATATATATATATATATATATGTGCGTGTGTGTGTGTTTGTATGTGTGTGTGTTCATGCCAAACTCTTTATTCTGTGTGTTAGTTCTTGTTAGCATTATAACGCTATATAAATTTTAATGAATCCTTATTGTAAAAAAAGTTTCTTTTTTTGTCTAATTAGTTTTATGCGTTGCTGCATATGAATACAAATTTGAATGCAGTCTGCAAGATAGGAACGAAAAGGAAAAAAAAAAGGTTTCTTGTGGACGCAGGCATTTTCCCCGCTTCTCTAATATAGATTTGTATTAATCAATCTTTTTAATTAATGTTTTCAGTGGAAAAGGTAACGACAACTCCAGTTATCAACCGTTAAGATTTAGCAACTTATTTAAAACATTGTAAGACCCTCCAATTACATATAAATGTTTTACCATCGGAAATCTTAATTTTAGAGGACTTGGGAAAAAACAAAAAGCAAAAAAAAAAAAAAAAATAACGAAATTATTACCTCGGGGCGTTACCATTTATGTAAATTGTCTCCAAGAAACCCAAATTGAAGTAATTAATCGATATGATAGGTTTGGGAAGACCTAAATATTATGGAAAAGCTTTTGTTATCAATAAACGATGGAAGAATTACCGGATACTAATATGGACTAACAATCATAGTATACGCATAGAACAATAACATTAAAAGAACTATCATTAAAATTTCATGGTTTTTCAGGAAAATACATTGAAGAACATGGATAATCTGCATCGCACGGAGGTTTGAAAGGGACTCAACGAATATTTAGGATCACCTCAACGTGGTGTAATGTTTAGCAGCCTTGTCTCTCTAGGGCCATTACAACTGGGTAGTGACTTCGATCCTTACTGAGTGCTCCATACTTTCGCCCTTGTGACACATTTAAGTTAAATCACCCTTTCGGCACTTCTGTGTTGTGTAATTGTTAGCAAGCTTATCTCGCGAGATCAATTACGACGGAATAGTTAGATTGCTTCTTACTATGTGCTCATATTTTCAACCTTGTGCAACATCTAAGCTACGCTTGGAAAATCCCCATAAGAGATATGGAGAATATTGCTGAAGATGGAAAATAACACAGGTTTTGTTGATATCGCTTTTTTATTTAGAATTCTTTCATTCCTTATTACTCAGCCATCAAAGGACTTTCCCTGTTTGTTTTATCGTCCGATATAATATTTCATCTAGATTGTGTAGTCCATCACAAAAGAACGATTGCGTTTTTGATGCGATTTCTTACTACAGAGTGCTCCGAAAGTTTTGTCAACCTACTACCAGTAATGAAAACAAAAGAAGAACAAGTAATACAAAGTACATGGACTGGATTCAGTTTATTCACTTACGATGAGGCTGTCACACATCGAGAAGGTCTGTATGAACAGCATCATTTTCAAGGCACAAAAACGATGTGGCGCCATGTCCTGTGTGATATTTTTCTGTGCATTGATGATTGTTGCAAAGGCTCTCCGAATGACGTCCTTCAACTGATGTGTATTCTGTTATCTTTCATGTGAAAGTCTTTCCTTTATAATACGCACAAAGAGTTTTGAAATAAAAAATTACATTATGTAGGGGTGATATGACTTTCGAATCACCCTGTACAAACTTCAGAACTTTAAATGCAACGTCAATCGCCATTATCTGTCTTCCTGAAGCCTGTTCTTTCATTGTCCTTTCCTCACCAGTGTCTACTTTACTTTGACTCCTTGTAAACCCCTGCGTCTTAGTGGCTTTATTGCCTTGCTTGTGAGTGGAATGATTAAATAATAATAATAAAAAAATATTATTTTGGATTTCATAATTCCATGTCCTGATACGCTATTTTGTGTTGCTCGTGCCACTTTTAATGGCGGTATATGCAACCGTAAGTTATTCGGTTCTTTTATTGATGATTTTATGGATCATCCGCAATGAATTTTTTTTTTCTTGGAGAACAGAAATCATATTCTTTGAACAATCAACCTTAAAATATTTTAGTTCCATCGTGTTCAAATACCTTTTTCTGCTATTACGTCTTTCAAGCACATCGATTTTGTTTAAAAGCAGAACATCAATTTTAGGGAGTAAATCGATTAGACTGATGGATAAAAACAGAAAGACATAATGTTGAAAGAAATGTCCCAGCTTTGATAGGGATTTCAGCGACTGACCTTATCAATCCATCTGACCTCTTTGATGAATATCGCTGTTTTCTTCTTTTCTGGGAGACATGATGGCACCGAGAAGCGTCTACAAAAATACCATCTGCCTTTTCGATATCACGATTCTTCACCAGAAGAATCTAATACACACACACACACACAATTAATGAGGAATACCAATTCTTTAAATAAAACCTTAGTGTGACTTAACATACGCACACTCGTTTGGACGACAGTCTTCAAGTTGGTTATTATACTTAACAGATTTCAATCACTCTCCTCTCTGGATTTCTTCAGGAATCGTAGTTGGTAACCTTCCTGGAAATCCGAACTAAACTTTTAATTCAGTCCACGGAAGATTATTCTTCCCATTCTGCTATCCAAGCTAGAGGTCCCTTCGTATCAGATAATCCGTTCTTGGTAAGGTCGTTGGAAAAGGGAGAAACGTTGGTAAGGTCCACGGCGGATAGGATATTGTGGAGAGCTGTGATGGCCAAAATCTTGCAGGTGAACGGAACATAGAAGAAGAAGATGCCGCTGGTCTCTCCATGGTTTTAATTTGCATTACACAACCTTGGGATTGAACTCATTTTGCTGCCTATGCTGGAAGCCATCTCGCATCATGTAATTCGTTTGGGTTCATTTGCCATTGTGGTGCTACGTACCTCTTCCACTGAAACAGAGTATTTGAGATTTTACTCTACCCAACACCGAGAGTGAACTTTCCACCGATGTCTAACTCGATTCGCTTTAAAAAAAAAAAAAACTTTCATCAGCTAAAGCAACATCTCGTACCATATATTTCGAAGTACTTCAGAATGTCGGAGATTACAGAGAAATATTGCAAGCCAAGATAAGAACACGGGTTTCAACAAATTAGCTCATAATAAGGTTAATTTGGTGGTTACTCATCCTGACCACCCCCTGTTTAATAATGAGATATTCCGTTATTATGATAACAGTAACGACGAGAAAAAGATTCATAGAGATACCATATTGTGTAATTTCTCTTTATTATGGTAATTTTCTAAGCGTAGCTTAGATGTGGCACAAGGCCAAAAGTTTTTGTCACCCAGTGAGGATCGAACTCACTACTCAGTCGTAACTGTTATCGAGAGACAAGCTTACTATTACACCACGCAAAAAGAGCCCCAACTGATTTTCTAAGCGTAGCTTAGTTGTGGCACATGACCAAAAGTGTAAGCACTCAGTGTGGATCTGTCGTAATTGATCTAGCGAGATAAAGTTACTAACCATTACACCATGTCGAAATACTCCGAATGGCTTTCTAAGTCTAGCTTAGATATGGCACAAGGTCAAAAGTGTAAAGCACACAGTGTGGATCGAACTCACTACTCATTCGTAACTTTTCTAGCGAGACAAGCTTGCTAACCATTACATCACGTTCAGGTGCCTAAATTTTACGCCGGTAGTGGGACGCTGCTTACAGTACCAGGCGTTCCCAAGCGGTCCCCCAAGTAGTGACCTGGCTCTACGATTCTTAACTTCTGTGATCAGTGTGTTCAGTAAATATGTTTAGATTGTCAGAATTTTGGGGGAGATAATAATAGTTCAGTGATACAAGTCATACTAATTAAACAACAACTGCAGTGGGGAGGGACAGTGACCAGGTGGATCAATACCTTTTCCAAGGGTATACGCGAGGAATTGACTATAACAAAACCAATGGAAATCGGCTCTCCGCTTAAGAATTCCGAACCTTTATCTACTACACCACCCGCACATCCAAGCTTACAGCATCCCGTATCCCCAAGCCGTCACCGATCTAGGTACTGACCAGGGTTGACTTTGCTTAACTTTGGTGATGGTACGCGAATCAGTGTTTTAACGTGATGTGGCCGTAAACAGTATACATCTTTTTCTGTTTTTACGTTATTTTATAGATACAAATATTTAAGTAAATGCTCTGTTTAACATTTACCGGCCTGAATGTCTGAGAAATATAATCGGAAATATATGTTGCCCGACAGGAATCGAACCTGTATACTACACGGAACCGTCATATAGCATGACGTGCTATACCATTTAACTACAGTAGAAGAGTCTAGTTAGCAATTTCTGTGTTTAAACTACAACTTTCCCGTGATGTCTCTCGAACGCTCATAACTGCTCGAAGCGTAACTTAACGTAAACAAATGACATCGTTACGAAGTCCGACAATTATTTTAATATATATTCTGTTTTATAGATATGATATGGTATATCAAGTCAGGCTATATGAAGGATTCATATAGGATACAGGTTCGATTCCTGTATGAGGACACATATTTTCTATGAAATTACTCGGACATTCGGCCGATAAATGTTGTTAATACTGTCTATTATAAACAGAGTATTTACTTAATATCTAAATGATGTCATTATAAAGAAATATCAATAATGCATATAGTAAAATGGATATCAATACATTCTATTTGTAGTTGAAAGCATAAATTGGGTTCATATTATTTAGATTTCAGCAATAAACAACTCTTAGTGTCTGCAATAACAAATATATATATATATATATATATATATATATATATATATATATATATTCCTCGCCAGTAGCACGACTCTGTGTTTTATTAACAACAACACAATATTCGATATTATACATGTATGGCGTTAAAGGTGTATATGCTTGGGCTGTGGGGGTGCATGAATAACGGAAATTGTATCACTTGATCTGGCCATTTTACTACAACTATCCTTCCCCTCTCATTGTTGCAGGCTTCATGCGGCCATGACGAGATTGTTCCTCTAGTCTTATGCAACCCCTAACTCGTCTAAAAATCCATTCAGGCACGCACACTTTATTCTGTAGAGCTATCATTACCAGCATCATTTAGGCTGCATAGCCATTGCACGAGCGATAACATATGCGGTTGCATGGAAGTAGATAAATCTTTTCGGCGGGATATATCTAGCATATAATAACACCAACAGAAAATAAAAAAACTATGACCTTGGGAAAATCACTGCCATTCAACGACCCCCGTGACATGCAAACCCCTATAAGTGAAGACGGTGGGGTTCATCACGCAAATGCTGAACTGAACTTAAATGATTACCAGTACAGAGCTTATGGCTATCTCACATAATGTATTCATGATCAGAGAATAAACATATATATATATATATATATATATATATATATATATATATATATATATATATATATATATATATATAAAAAAAAGTTCAAACACTAATATTCCATGATTATAATTTATAACCATGGAATATTAGTGTTCTTTCTTTTATGTTATATTCTTGCTCTGTCTTTGTCATTGAGTTCTACCTGGATTCTATCCTCTTGCATATATATATATATACATATATATATATATATATATATATATATATATATATATATATATATATAATTAAATAAAAAAATTATAACATAAGTATGTTATAACTTATGTTATAATTTTTTATAAATAATAATTATATCTATCTACTTTTTGCATTGAGCACTCTTTTAAAGCATAGTAATTGTTGGTTATTGGAATTCATTCCGTATATTATATACAATATATATATATATATATATATATATATATATATATATATATATATATATATATATATGTGTGTGTGTGTGTGTGTGTGTGTGTGTGTGTGTGTGTGTGTCCGTTGGTATGTAATCCAAGTGAATCCTAATAATATAAAAGCTTAAAACTGATCCACAAAAAGGGTCAATGTAGTTATAACAGAGCATATAAATTACATAGATAGAAATTCAATTTTATCTCATTCGAATAGCTATTACAAGAAACAAGAAACAAGAAGACCTATATTGGCATTGTCAAATCAGAGGTATGAAGGAATAAATTCACACCTTTGTCTTCGTATGTTCCTTCTTTCTTACTTTCTTTTTCTTTCTTTTATCTTTCCTTTTTTTCCTATTCATGTAGATCTTTAAATATATATATATATATATATATATATATATATATATATATATATATATATATATATATATATATTCGAACCTAAAAAAGGTTTTTTAGGAAAATAATGTTAAGATCAACTATAGCTGCGTGAATAGCATCAATTAATCTATATCCAAACATAACAATATTATATTAAACAAATATATGCCCAACGTACACAACACAGTTAATCTTTTAAAAAATAAATGCAACTGCCGAAAAAAAAGATCTATCCTTTAAACGGTCAATGTATGTTTGGTAATATTGTATACCGAGCTAGCATACATTCTGGTAACGATTTCAAATTTTATTTTGTCCCACTAAAAATCCTTGGAAATCTCGTTTCTGTTACCACGGAATGAATTGAGACAATATAAAATGCGTAAAGAGCACAGCTTTCTCTAAACATTCCTGGCATTTCAAAAATGGTGGTAATATATCTATTTTTATTATTTGGGATATTCTAGAAAGAGCCAAATTTTACAAATGGGAAGGCAATTGGAAAGTTAATTGGAATTAAATTATGTAGAAATTGTTCAAATGTTCTATATGCCCGAGTACTTTCGGTCATACCTTACATATAATATAATATAATCTACATCCAGAAGATTATAAGAGCATAATACGTAACAGAATTAAATTGTCATTCGCTTTAATGTAACTTGTATAAAACAGAGGTTGCTAGACAAATACACAAATTACCCCCATATATATATATATATATATATATATATATATATATATATATATATATATATATATATATATAACGTGGGATGTATAAATTGTTGCCATTTTATATTTTTAATTTCGCGCATGCGCCTTGTTTTTTTTATTTTATCAACTGCACACTAGAGTAGGGTCAGTTGGACATTGGGCGAAAAAGACGCAATTCACTTCATCAGAAATTAGGACACAGCATGCTGTACGTCTTGGCAATCGCGCCGGAAGCTTCAATACGAACATTTCAGAGTGTTTAGATGTCAATCTGATAATTCGAAAAGTGTTGGATGAGAGTCTAATCAGTGATCACCAAGGTGATTGGATTGATCCCTAGTGATGGTGATGTTATGCCTCAATTCATCTTCCCACGGGGCCTCAGACTCAACTTGGAGACCTACATCATGTGCCTTGAGGGGTTAATGCTACCCTGGGTCAAGATGGTGGTTGCTGAAAGACATTATGCCTGTCAGCAGGAATCTCCACCATGTCACACAAGCAGGAGTATCGAGTCATGACTGTCAAACAATTTCTGCGAACACATCACCCCTTACATCTAGCCACCTAGCTCCCCAGACAGCAACGCAAACCCATTATGTGCGGTAGGGCAGTTGACCCAACAAAACTCCTTATAACACCAAAGATGAAAGCAAAGATTATGACAACATTGACCAACATAAACAAGAAGACCGTCCTGAAGAGTTGCAGGAGATTCCAAAGTCATTTGGGAGATGTGGTTGAAGCCAATGGCGATTTTGTTGAAAAAATTTACTCCTTTCAAGATATTTTTGTATAATTTTGGTAAATATATCTGTTAAAATGGCATGTAAGTGTCATTTTCATTTTTGCGTAATTTTGACGACACTTTATTCATCGTGTCCTGTATGTATATATGTGTGCGTGTGCGTCTATACGTCTATGTATTTTATTCTTAGGAAAGATGTAAAATACACAATGTGGCTGTTTTAATACACGTTCATTGAGCGCTATTCAATTTAATTTTATTGTCTTTACTCGTATACAACGGCGTTATTATTCAAAATAAAAGCGTTTTAGACATTTGAATATCTCCTTTAGTTTTTAAAGGCAGGCTTAATTTATATTACTTTTTCCGATTACAAAACAACCCCAGCCGTAAACTGCCAAGTAAAGCAATAGGAAATAGTACACATACAAAACGTAATGAAATTTCAACTGTCCATAAGTGAACTTTCCCTAATTCTTTTCTAGTATTTTATTTAATATTGGAGCTCAAAGAAAGGCGATCTTCGACCTGGGTAAAGTTTTCTAATACGCAGTGTACTATCAGAAAAAAAATCAGTTGTCTGTGAATGCAAGCAGGCTAGCAAGCGGTACAGTAGTCAATGGGAGATATGACTAGGCTGGAAAAATCAATAAAGCCAACTAAAGTTATACAGCGGCCACCATTTTCTAATACGGCCCACTCGACAGGCGACTTCACAACAGAAAATTTAACGAAAAGTCAATAACACAACTGCCACGTCTTCTGCAACAACAATGGCTATGATTTCTTGAACGAATTTTCACATTTCAAAGCATGTCTGGAACCGTACTCGACCTGTAATCTCAAAATGCCAAAGATGATGTTAATACGGTCTTCTTGGACAGATGAAGCGATCAGCTCAGAAATCAAATGAAAGAAAAGTGACAAAAGGGAAAACGAAACAAATAAATGTCATATCTTTTTTTTAAGGTTTTATCTTTAATTAAGTATCGAAAAATGGAGTTTGCGAACGAGTAGACATGTGAAGCAAGCTGAAACTAGGGACAACAATGTGACGAAAATGCATGCTTATAATAAGGATAGAGAAAAAAAAGATATATGAACTGGACAAAACCTCATTGGAATCTATTCACTGAAGAGAGAGAAAGAAAAAGAAATAGAGAGAGAGAGAGTGGGGAAGAAATAGAAAGAGAAAGAGACAGAGGAGGGAGAAGGTAAGAAAAGGTGAAAAAGAAATTGACGGACAAAAAGAGATGTTAGCCATGATATGAAAGTTTATTATTTGAACATCGTAACAGGAATGGAGTTAAAGTCACAATAACAAGATAGTTGACGTCATTTAGTGGCATCATCGCTGATCACTTGTTTGATCATCGTCTTCTATGTATCGTGCTTGGGCGATCATAGCTCTCCACGCCTTCTTCTCCTTCGTAGCTCTAAGCTGGTTTTATTTCTTCTTACTACTTCTCCCAGTCCAAATTCCAGCATCGTTAGATAGGTTACTTGATAATTCCCTTTGCTCCCTTGCCTTCAATTTGAGCTTGTGAGTGACAAATTCTCCAAGCCCTCTTTCCAATTCCACTTCCTTTTCGGTCACCTTTTACTTAATATTAATTTACTGGTCATAAGCTCCATCCATAAATATTCATAGCATCCTTCTGGGAAATCACAGTCCCCTCTTGGTTCACGGCCATATCACGTTTAAATTGTGGTTCCCTTACGGTCGCCGAAGTTAAACAATGTCGATTACCTAGATTACTGACTGCTTGGGAAAACAAGGCGTTGCAAGCTTGGATGTGCGGGTGGTGTGAGGGATACTGGCTCAGAATTGTTAATAGGAGAACCGAGTTCTCATTCCCACTGGGAGCGTTATATTCATTTACGCGCAAATACCCTTGATTCCATCTATTCTCCTCCAGCTATGGTTAATTAATAAGATAATTGAACCATTATTATCTCCAAAAAAAGAAAACAACATTATTACAATCTAAAAAAAAGAAATTTTCTGGCTTTAAATAACCTACAAAGGGTCGATAAGCCATTAAAAAAAAACGATTCAATAAATTACAATTTCCTTCACATCGCTGAGGATATTGTTCAGCATTCATTGCTATATAGGGTAACTGATATTACATAGCAGTTCAGTACTTTTTTCTTTGTCTCTAACGAAAATTTGCCGTTTCTTAATATTTTATTTAGCCTTAGAAAAACGTCTTTCGCTATTCCAATGCACCTGAAGATATTCGTGCTCTGTTTTTTTGTTTTGTTTTTGTTTTTGTTTTGTTTTGTTTTTTATCCTGTGACCCGCAGAGTCTTAGGTGCACCACATGTATTTCAGCCGCAGTAGAATAGGTGTTTCTTGGGCTAGATAGCCTGACGAGCCCCGACCCACTCAAGAACAGATTGGAATTATCTCCCTTTAGCTCGGTTGCCACCCAAGGCTATAGAGCTCAGTCTTTTCTGTTATTTATCCTTAGGTGAAGGGAGAAGAAGATTCATACCTTACCCAAGGGTACAAGCACGTAAGTGAATGTAATGGATCCGACAGGAATTCGAGTTTTGCATTTTGAACTCTCCCGTTTACTGAGGGCCATACATTCTCTCTTTTTGATTGATTGACTGACTGGTTAATTGTTTTTTACGACTTAACAACCTTTTGCAGGCTATTTAAAGTCGGAAATTATTTTTAGATTGTAAGACTATTTTGAAGATAATAATTATTTCACTGATACAATTCCATATGAGTGGGGATAGAAAGTAGATTCATACTTTTACCAACTAACTGAATTTAAAATAACCCGACTGGAATTAGAACTTTGCTCTCCGATTTCTAATTGAGAGCCCTTATCCATTATATTACTCGCTCATCCAAGCTTGCAACACCTGGTATTCAAAAGAGGTTACCCATCTACATAGTGACCAGGCTCGACGTAGTTTAACTTCGGTGATCGTACGAGAACTGATGTTTGAATGTGATTTGCGTGTAAGCCATACTCTGCTTGCACCCAAACTTACAGCACCTGGTATTTGAATGAGGTTACCTATCTAGGTAGTAACCAGGTTCGACGTTGCTTAACTTATTTGATCGTACGAGAACCAATATTTGAACGTGATATATCCATGAGTCTCCGTCTTTTTACAATTGGATCTAAATTTTTCTAATCGTTTTCCTTCACTCCCTTGTTGGGGAGCTAAATTTATATATCCCCTTTAGGGAAGTGTTATTTTCTACTTTCGCTCAGTGTTCCTCTTTTTTTTTTTATTATTCCTTGACATTAAAAATTTTCTCGTCAGATTCTACTGAAAATAATGCCAAAAGATATACGTTTATATTCTTATGAGAATCCTACATTTAAATATTAATAGAATGTGAACATCTGGGTGACGTTCGTTGTAATTTCGTGCAGGTCGTCTGAGAAATTCGTTTCTTGATTTTTGCAGATGACAGTCTCATTTGTTCTGGGAAAATGACCTTTGCCCTTGTATGAGTGGCACTGTCAGAGTTGAAGTGGGAAATTAGTGAATTGGCAGGGCAATAATTGATGACGTTGTTGAAAAAAAATCTGGGATGAATGAAAAAAAAAAACTATATTAGAATCATCTAAAAACTTCGCAAAATGTCAGCAACTTCGATTGCAAAAGAAGACGGAAGTATAACACTTCCTCTTCCGGTCTCACGCTTTGTAGTCATTGGCTTCCTTCTCGTATTGGTTAGATTTTCAACAGAAATGACATAGGCTGAACAAGCCTTACACAAAAATGGTTGCAAGTGTTTGATTTATATGCAATTGCTATGAGAATTAATGTTACTGAAATCCGAATGTGCATGGGAAAAGTGAAAGATGCCTTCTAAAATCAAAGCAGATTATTAAGAAACAGGAAACTTTGGTTAGAAATGAAGAAAAGAGTTATAAATATTTATGTTATATCAGCCCTCCTACAATAGCAGTGAATGCTGGACAGAAGATTGACATTAGAAAAGACATTAGCCAACTATGTTGTTCTAGAGAAAAAAGGCTGAGAATAACATGGACTGAACATATGAGTAATGAGGAAATTTTTATAAAAAAGGATCCTGATAGAATCACAAAGTTGGAGTTGAAATTTCTAGGACGCATAAGAAAAGACAGTTTGGAGAATTTGGCACTCTCATGTCAGAGGCAAAACAACGCATAACCTACATAACGAATTCTTGGAAATGGATGGCAGGCCACTGTGGGGGGGGGATAATGAGAAAACAAAATTTAAAAAGAAGAAGAAAAATAAGAAAGGAAAGGCGAAGAAGAATAAGAAGTTTATAAACGTAGGGAATTTTGATATGAATACAGCTTCAATATATTGTTGTGCTTACATAATACGACACGTATTTTGGTCTGTAATGTATGAATTAGAGTTATCTCCCTTTTATTGTCGATTTATATACTGATTTCTAATAAGTACTTAACAAAATATGCGGTCATTTTATGATCTGGATAAACTAGTTTATTATAGATACCCTCTTGTATTCGAGGATACCTGTCTCCTAGGGTGGCTAGACAATTCCTATTGCAGACGCTTGCTCAGGCGCATTTGTGCTTATTCAACACCCACAGAGCCCAGCTCCAACTATGCTGAGCAGACGTTAGTTAAAGTTTCTGGGAAAGTGCGGGTTATCTAGCGTGATCAACAATTTGAAAAAGACCAGCATGTCATCCACCCCGATGGAATTTGAGCTCGTCTACCCAATTTCACTTGGCTTGGGTCACCCCTTGGTATAGTTTTCAAGCACTTTCCAAAGGTGCCGCACGCTGGGACAGGCTCTTTCAGTCTGATAACATCAGGAAGTCTTCTTCCTGACAAATCGACCATGGTGAGATTCGAACCCGGCTCTCATGGTCCGAATGCGAACATTCTAACCACTCGGCCACAAGTATATTTATTTAAAATCTCACAGGTGAAAAACTAGTTATAGTCATTTTGTTTAAATTGGGAAACTTATTCTTTATGTGCTGTGTCCTCGCAGGACGTAGGCGATCATGGCTCTCCACTACTTCCTTGTAACTCTGAATAAATTTTGTCTTTCTAATATTTCTCCTAAGGCCTAGTCCGTCACCCATTTACTCATGTTTATTATATGATGCGTTTTTTTCTCTGTCTCTATTACTTTCAATCTGTCCTGTGAGTATCAGATTTTCCAACCCTTCTTTCCTCATTATGTGCCCTAGAAACCTCAACTGTCTTTCTTGATGTTAAGTATCAGTTTCTTTCGGATGCAATCTGATAGGTGTGTGTGTGTGTGTGTGTGTGTGTGTGTGTGTGTGTGTGTGTGTGTGTGTGTGTGTGTGTAAATGATCGGTAATTGAGCTATTGTAAATTAAGTAACATTATTTAAGTTTCTTGTTCAGGTCAACTGGGGTTGTGATTTCATTATCACATTTCTAAGAAAAAAAAATTCGTCTTGTTTATAGTTAACACGTCTTTGGCTTTTATAGAAGATCTTAATGTTATAGTTTTTATCTGTATGTTTAGTATCGTTATTAATTATATTATTACACTGGTGGTCGATGAGGTAATTACAAAAACCATTCTTAACTCGTGTCTGTTTTACATTATTGAGTTCTTTAAGGAAAATGGACGAGAGATTGAATTCTCGTGTGCTCTCTTTAGGAAATTTTTTATTACTTCTATTTTGTATCTACGTGGGCATTCACTCTTAAAATTAAGTTGGAAACAGTTTCTGCTAGTGTTTTTTTTTTATATAATGAAGTAGTGAATGTGTTATTACTGAATTCTACTAGAACGTCTAAGAATCTGAATTTATTTTTTTTGAGAAGGTAAAGTTAAGAACAGAGTTTGTCGAATGTTCATTTGAAATTTCTTGATTGTTTTTCGCTAAAATAAAAATATCGTCTACATAGCGGACATATATTTAGGTTTTAGTAACTTGTTTAAATATCGTGTTTTCCACGTGGGACATGTAGTAGTTGGAGAGGTACGCGCCGAGAGGGGATTTCCCATACAAGCACCATTAAATATTGCCCTTATGGTGGTAAAAAAGGGACTTTATTTGTGAAGGCATACAATAATTTTTTGAGGATATTTGGTTTAATGGATGGAGGTGGAATGGAATTATTTTTATACACAAAGTTAAGAATTATAACAATAGTTTGATCGAGGGGACATTTGTAAATAAATTTTCAACGTCATGCGACGCTTAAATAGTTTGGTTTGGTTGTATAATTTTTAGAATTTAAAGGAATACTTACGTTAATATAATGCTGTTATTCGTAAGTAGATATGAAGTAATGATATCGTTAAGGAATGTTAATAGCTCGTAGATAGGTGTTGCGATCTGTCCAGAAAACGTACGTTAAACCTACCCGGCCATAGCTTCATTAGCACTCATTTAAACACATACAACAACCTACCAGACTCCATCCGAAACTTACTAGTAGAAAAAAAGTATAATAGTCTCATCCACGTGTAAAAAAAAACTATGAATAATGGAAGCTCTAATAATAAAAAAGGAAAAGGCAATATTGAATAACATTAACTATGAACATGGCCACAATGCAGTGAGCGTGTTAGGAAAATAAAACATTCATATAACTTTAGATACATACATAAAAAATATATATTTGGTTATAAAAAAAAAAATCAACCCTTGATAATGAGTAAAATAATAGTCGAAAGTGCTTGGATACAAACACTCTCACTCAGTCACACACACACAAACACACACTCTCTCTCTCACTCTTTCTCTCTCACACATACATATATATAATATCTTTATTATAAGAGATTTTAATATAAACGTTTTTTTATTGTAATAAAAACATATTTTTATTATAATCTCTTATAATAAAAACAAAATAATAATATATGCTCTACTTTATATTGAGCACTTTTTAAAAAAGTAAATGCTATGAACAGTGGATTTTACTCCATCTATTCTTTGACTCATTTCGATATATATATATATATATATATATATATATATATATATATATATATATA
>CAHIKZ030000336.1:2065000-2102500 GCA_903632075.3 Acanthosepion pharaonis | reverse complement strand
TAACTGTTGAAATAAGAAATAGTTTATAAATATAATCCTGAAAAATGGCTAAATGTATAGCCAAAGCGCTCGGATAAAAAGAACATTCAGACAGTTTTTATCACGCGAAAAGAAAAAATAATTAGATCGCATGAGAAATTGTATTAAAAAAAAACTAAATAAAAGCACCTTTGTCTGTATTTTTCAATGAAATGTTCATGAAAAAGAAGGATTGCTGCCTAAATACACACATATGTACATATATATATATATATATATATATATATATATATATATATATATATATATATATATGTGTGTGTGTGTGTGTGTGTGTGTGTGTGTGTGTGTGTGTGTGTGTGTGTACCTCTCGTATATTTTTCTATCCGCGCATGCACATTCTAGGCGCAGCTGATTCGATTACATGTTTCTAACTGTTGTTGACAACAACTGACATAATGTGAGGCGTGCATCTGCACTTGATGTCTTGGAGTCTACCTTTCAGCTCAATCCACTATTGCACTCGACTTCTTTGACGAAATAGTGAGTACAAAACAAATTTCTGACATAACCTGTTATCAGTCACATACTACTCATACACAATTACACACACATAATATCATGTGCCTGGCTCAATATGTGAAATCATGAGAATGAATGAAAATTTTAACGTATTTACTAAACTTTTCTCCTCATAGCACAGTTTAAATAAAAAGGTACTATTTGAAATGATTTTGTTATTTAAAAATAAAAAATAATACGACTTTAGCAGAAGCTATCTCAAGTAACAAAAAACTGAATGTTGTGGAGGGCCATAATCACCCACGCCCTAATCGTAATAGTAACATTTGTCTCTTGGTGTCACGTATAGACCTGATTACATTTTAGCAGAAGCTGAAAGAAATAGTAAAACTCGAAGTCTATAGAATAAAATAAGTGTTTATTGGAAAATGAACAGCCATCTATGAGCGTGTTTTCTGTTATCTATCCCCCGTCCGTCTCTTTGTTCCCACCACTCTCTCCCTCTCTCTCTCTCTCTCTCTCTCTCTCTCTCTCTCTCTCTCTCTCAAAGTAAATATTCTTTCAAGAATATTGGACTTCCCTTCGCTGACCGGCGTCGGCAGGTCTCAATGAATGAGATGATAATTCAAGGCGATGGTTGTATTCAGGATAATATATGAATTTGGCACAACGCCAAAAGGGGAAAAGCAAGACTAGTCTTTTGAAAGATATGAACTCTAAACTACATATAACTAATTCCATTCACCAACTCATTCACATTGAATCTTTCCTTTCACACAAGTAATTCTTTTTTTTTTAATATTTTCACTAACACATTGACACTATGGACGCTAATTTACTGATAAATTAATATTAGAGGAGGGAAAAACATTGAAGATGGCGGTGGATATGTTTCAATTTAATATAATTACAACACAATTTTGATTACCAAGCGAGTGTCAGTTTAAAATATAACCTACTTTTATCTCGTATATTATAATCACTTTGTTTAAAGGTCATGCTTTCTTGAAATCAGATGAAAACAGAAGACTTTTCCGGTATATTTCTTTGAAATTTTTACTTTTCAAAATTCTAGTTTATATAGTTTAGATATATTGAACAAAAAAAGCAACTGAGGCCAGGAGGTTGTAGGTGAAAGAAAGAAAGAAAGAAAGAAAGAAAGAAAAAAAGAAAGAAAAATGGAAGAACAAACGAAAGAACGAAAAGAAAGACAGAGAAATAATTAATATCCTCCTGACGTCATTTTAATTTGACGCCATCTTCTTTTCTGTATATTGCAACCATCTTTCTCAAACTTAGTACTTACTCGCTTTCCTATGGAAACAGAGGAAACAAAATATTTCATTGAAATTGTTTTTTTGTTTTTTTTTTCCAGAATTGTGGTTTATAATTATTTAGATATATGGAAAAGATGAATACGCTAGGTGAAACTGACGCCAGGTGAATGTGTGTTAAAGAAAGAAAGGCGCGCGCACACACACACACACACAGGCACACATAGATGCACACAGAGACACACACACTTATATAAATGATTAACCCATATTATCTTGGCGTCAATTTAAATTAACGTCTTGTTTTTATGCATATACTATTATCATTTTTTCTTAAAGTTCGCATTCTTGATTTCAGAAGAAAACAAGGACATCTTTCAATATATTTCACTGGAATTTTCACTTTCCAAAGATATACTTTATAATTATATTGTTAAATATATGAAAAAAAAGCAGACAACAGTTTCAACTGATGCCGAGTAGATGTGGGCTAAAGAAAGAAAGAAAGAAAGAAAGAAAGAAAGAAAGAAAGAAAGAAAGAAAGAAAGAAAGAAAGAAATGAAGGACGTTAGGAGAGAAGAAAGAAAGAGAGAAAGAAAGAAAGAAAGAAAGAAAGAAAGAAAGAAAGAAAGAAAGAAAGAAAAAAGAAGGAAGAAAGAAAGAAAGAAAGAAAGGAGAGAAGAAAGGACTAAAGAAATAAAGGAAGGAAGACAAAGAAAGAAAGAAAGAAAGAAAGAAAGAAAGAAAGAAAGAGAATAAGGAAAGTAGAAAAGATGAAAGAGAGAAAACAGAATGGGTGTTATAAATAAATAAATAATAGAACTATAGCTATATAAATGGTTTACAAATATCCAACACCTGACGTCAGTTTAAACTGACGCCTTTTTCCCTATTTTGTTATAATTTTGATTTAAGTGCCCTTTCTCTTGATTTTACATTAAAATATGGAAATTTTCGGACATATATCATCGAGATGTTCACTTTCTAAAATTTGAGTTTATAATTCTAGATGCGAAATATGGAAGCAGAATTTGAATACGGCTTAAACTAATCTGCTTGCCTTCTTAAACTTACCTTCCCTCAAATACGCAATGAAGAAATCTATTTGAACCTAAATTCTGTCTGAAATTCAAGAATGAAGATTTATCAATATTTACACTATTTATATTCAGACTGTTGTCCTCATCTTTGTTGTTGCTGTCACAACGTTTCGACCATTGTCTCTCAGAACTTCTTCAGGTGTATACTGATCTGGCTAACCTACAGAGCTGAGCCCTTTATTTAATCTGCTGGAGTAAATATTTCTTGTTCCCCTGCCAATATCTAGGGATATCGTGTCTAGTTCTTAGTTATCTACATATGGGCAGTGGAACGAGAAGTCTACCCCGTAGTTTAAATAAAGGGTTCAGTTCGGTATTCACTTCTAAGTCACCCAGATAAAGAAGATCGGAGAGCAAAACTACCGAAACGTTGTGATAACAACAGAGGTGGAGACAATAGTCTGAATATAGTGTCACTATTGGAACCTGTAAAAGGCGATTGTCATTTAGCGGCGAAGAATTAAGCAAAAAGGTTTTGTATCAGTTTATACCATAAGATCCAAAGTATGGGGAAAATCAAGAGGTAGACCAGGAAGAAACTTTATCTACCAACTCATGGATGACACCGGCCACAGAAAGGAAGAACTGGATAGAGCTATTGATGAGGGAAATGGTTGGAAAGAAGTGGTTAGAAGTGTTCTTTTGAGGACGATCTGTTAGATAGATCTTCATAACTCATCTAGCAGACGCTATAATGTCAATACTAAATAAACGTTTTGATGCAAAAATAGCCGTTTAAAATTTGAATTTTGATTGTCTGGGTAATATCTATAAAAGAGTTCAAAGTTGCAAGGCTTTTTATCTTCTTTTTATTTTAAATCATTAACAGTGCTATTAAAAAGAAACTTTTAGTGTTCATTTCGAATTATTAGCCAGAAAATTCAAATACTGAAAGTTCAAAGCTTAACTGGTCCATACTTCTTTTGGTGTACGATACAGGTTTCAACATAAATTTCCTGTATACTCGCCGTTATATGTAGATGTAAACCAGGATTTTTAAAAACTAAAATTCATAATTTTTTACACTATTTAGATTCGAACTATTATCCTCATCTTTGTTTAAACCAAGGATTATGTTGTTCATGATGACGGTCGTCTTCGAGTATAGAATCCAGAGGTTAGCAGTGAATATTTCGAAGACAGTAGGGAAGCGTTGTTCAGGTTAGCAGTGGATATTTTGGTAAAAGTAGCAGAGCGTAGTTCGTCCTTCTGTTCCTCTTCGCCTGACAAGTTGGACTGGACATTCGGATAGAGTAGACAAAATGGCCGCCTTTATACCTGACGGATTGAATGTTCTACGTCTTCTGATTGGTTAACCTTCTATTGGTGGACTATAAAGTGAGTCAAGGCATTTGGGCTAACTCACTAGTTACATATATATATACACAAAAAACTGCAACAGATTAAACCCACAATTACTATTTCAGGAATAAACGATTTAATCCATTCGACTATTATTACGTTTGTTCATGAAGTTGAAGATGTTGGGCGGGGAAGTGTGTGAGCAGAAAAAAGACAAGCAATAATTTGGCAATGTTTTATAGTCTTCTTCTTCTGGGGTTCTCTTGGGCAACGGGGTCAATCATAATAAAGTTGTCTCCCCTCTTACTTCTCTCAGCCGGGTGATCGCTAATTGGTTTGTTCGGAGGTAAAATGAGAACTTCAAGAAAAGGGGTTTTAATTTACTACTTTTTAGAACACCACAACGTGTACATCTTTAACTAGCCAGTGGGGGTCGCTCTATCAAACCCACTGCAGAGCAAGTTCTCCGGGACACAAAAATAACACGTCTGCATTCTTCGACGCATAAAACCTAACTCTACAAAATAACTTTCATTTCGCTAATGTTCCAACGTTCGGCTCAGCTGATCAAAATCGAGATCCCTATTTTGCCTACCAGCTGACCCCAAAGTCAACCTCAGAATGTCTAAGCCAAATACACTGCCACTAAAAAATAATTGCCTGAAACTATTTTTAACACTCAGTGCTAAAAATAAGTATATGTGATATCACTAGACATGGGCAGTGGAAAAGGAACAGTCTACGCTTGTTAATTAAATAAAGGGCTCACTTAGGAATTCTCTATTTACAATATTTATATTGTCCAGACCATTGTCCTCATCTTTACTGTCACATTGAGAAAAATATGGAAGGTTTCATGAATTTGCGTGTCACTCAATTCGGCAGTACATATACTAAAACTGGAATGACTCAGGGGTGATTAGCAACGGTGACACGCAAATTTGGGAAGCGGTCCATATTTTTTATCAATAAACAAAAGTCCGAAATATGGGAATAGTGTAAATGGTTACAATGCCTCCTCTCAAAAATATAGACAGATCCTGAAAAATGCCGGAACGTATAACGACCGAAACGTCGTGAATATGACATTAAAGATGAGGACAATAGTCTGAAAAATGTAAATAGTGTAAATGGTTAAAATACCTCCTCTCAGAAATATAGACAAATCTTGAAGAAGGCCGGAGCATATAATGACCGAAACGTCGTGAATGGGACAGTAAAGATGAGGACAATAGTGTGACCAATGTAAATAGTGTAAAAGGCCACAGTACTTCATTTAAAAAATATACACTGATCCTGAAGAGGGCCGGAGTGTATAACAGCCGAAAAGTCGTGAATGTGACAGTAAAGATGAGAAAAACAGTTGGACCAATTAAAATAGTGCAAATTGTTTCAATACATCCTGTCAGAAATATAGACTGGTTCTGAAGAAGGCCGGAGCGTATAACGGTGGAAACGTCGTGAATGTGACAATAAAGATCAGGACAACAGTCCGACCAATGTAAATAATGTAAATAGTTACAATACCTAATCTCAGAAATATAGACAGAACCTGAAGAAGGCCACAGCGTACAACGGCTGAAATGATGTGAATGTGACAGTAAAGATGAGGACAACAGTCCGAACAATGTAAATAGTGTAAATATTTTCAATACATCCTCTCAGAAATATAGACTGATCCTGAAGAAGGTCGGGGATTATAACGGTGGAAAAGTCGTGAATGTGGCAATAAAGATGAGGACAACAGTCCGACCAATGTAATTAGTGTAAACAGTTACAATACCTAATCTCAGAAATATAGACAGATGTAGCAATTCTTTATAGGTTACTCGAATCGATATTCACCTGATGATCGTCGGATGGTACAACGACCGAAACGTCGTGAGAACAATAGCAAAAATGTAGACAATATTCCATATGTAAATAGTGTACATCAAACTATTTTTGGACATCTTGCATATTTTGATAGCAATATGTCAAAAAAAAAAAAGTTAAAACATTTACTTCGAAAGTTGTTTGTTCAAATTTATGAAAGGGAATATAGATTCAAAACAATTTCTAGATATATTCAAGAGGTTTTAGCTTCTTTTTTTTTTTTCCTACTAGACATTTTTATGAATTCACAAGAACGTTTCGTTTAAGTAAAGTCTTAAAACTTCTAAAACGCCCATTAAAACTATGTTGCCGGTCATAAATTTAAAAAGTAATCCTTTCAAACATTTATTGTACCCTTGACCATTTTAATCAGTAAAACATTTTTTGTTCTGACAGAAAGAATGGGCAGGATATTTTTAAAGTAATATATATTTATCGATCTAATCACAAAAGATCTTTTTTGTTGCCTTTTTTTTTTCCTCTCTGGCTCATTCTCCTTCAAAGTAAATATTCTTTATAGAATATTGACCCCTAGATTCACAGGCGTCGGCAGGTCTGCGTGAAAGAGGCGATAACTTGGGTTAACACGATAATATGATCGGAAGAAGAACAGAAAGAAACAGAATGAGTCGGCATTCCCTTTACGTTTTATCAGAAGAAAAAAAACGCATCCAAAACTGTTTTTATTCTACTTTGAATTTCCATGGAAAACTGCTTTTTTACCATTTTCTTTCAGTGATTAATGTAGATTGCGTAAACCTGCTTCTAATAAATACGAAAATTTAATATTACTCCATGGATTAATTTACGGTTAGTAAGTTTTCGTGCAGTTGCCTTTACCAATGAAGTCTGCTTAACAGCTGAACTGCGCTCGACGTATTTATACGTTCTTGTGAAACATAGACTCCCTGCCGTTGACGTATATATGCGTTTTCAGAACACCGCGAAATATCATATCCTAACGGTTTATGATAAACTAAATACCACTTTTTTCTATTTCCAAACCAGCGTAGACACATAACAACGTACACCGCGTGTTTTCATTTTGTTTTTTTTATTTAACTGTTTGTTGTCGGGTTCGTTTAGCTTCATTAGTACTGCAGAGTCCATGATCGAAACCAAATTGGCGGCACCACGAGAAATAGACGTCTGTGTTTAAATACTCAGCAAATAGACAATTCTTTCCCCTTTTTTCCACAACTGGCCAGCATAGCCTGGCAATAATGCAGCAGGGGGTTAAACTTTTAACCGATACAGTATCAAAAATGGCCGGCAGATGCGAATGTCCTTTGTCCGAATCACTCATGTGTTTTACTTATAAAATTAGTTGTTTGTTTCTTTTCTGTGCGTTTTTTAGTCACCAAGTTTTGAAAATGAGAAATATTTTCATTTTTATAAAATGCGGCCAAGACTTATGTTAATCCGAAAACATTCTAAACAAATTGCTGCAGAAACCACATTGAACGACGAGAAACACAGTACCACACCGGCATATTACGACTGCAACTATGACTACTTCAAAGACCGCGCCATAATGTTTCGGCACGAATGGAGGTCAGCACGTTCGAAATATTACGAAATCGCTGTGAAGACGTGAACAGAATGGAATCAATGAATAATGACGTAGACCAACGCGTGCAGGGTAACATTGAATCAATTTAATTTTTGATCAGAGTTACCAGAGATTATGCGTCTGTATTCATCGACAACTTATAGAAACAACTTCGGTTTTAGACACTGGAGAATACTGAAAGTTCGCAATGGAAAGAAGAGATCGTTTTCTTTCAAGAAATTAATTAATTTCTCTCCACTGTATATGCTTTCCGTGACTAAAATTCCTCTTTCAAATTTCTCAGCCAGATCTACTGAGTTCGTTGTCGGACTATTTGAATTGAAAATGAGGAGTGCTTAGAAATTGGCAGGTGTTGAATGTTAGAAAAGCGTGTCTGTTATTTTTATTAAAACCGTGTCATCTCGATTAACTACTTAATGAAAGAAAAACCATTTTGCAACTGGCTTGCGTTACACACGTACATTAGCTCTCTAAATAATTATAATTGGACATATTTGGGCATTTTCTTCTTTTATATACCAAAGCCTTTAAGGACGTGAACAATCATGGCTCTCCACGGCTTCTGTTTCTCCTAGTAACATTTGGATCCTTACCTTCTTAAATTGCGAGGACGAATCATGAAAAATAGGGCCTAAGAAAATTTATAATTCACAGAAGGTAGTGAAGGCAAGAGAAACAGGTGAAAGCAGGTGAAAGCAGCGAGTAAACTACTTATGGAATTTGTAGAAATGGTTGGCAGAACAGCAATAAAGTAGCATGGGAAATGACCAAAAGTTATTGAGAGAGACAAAAAGTCATGATCAAATTTGTCCTGAAATTTTACCATTTCATCTTAAACGCCGAAAAACGAGCTCACAAAAGCCATAAAACCTAAAATAACAAATTCTGTTAATAAAAATTATACAAAATTCATAATCCTACCCTCCAGCACTTCAACTAAACTCGCAAAGGAATTAGCCATCTCTAACACGAGGGTCGTTACTACCACCTCCTACACTATCGGAGATATAATCAGTATGAAAAATAAAACAAAAACCAATTCAAACACAGGAGATTATGTCTACAGTGCAATTACATGTACATTGGTGAGACATCACACGATCTAAAAACCCGCATCCTGAAACACAAAAGAGAGTTGCGATTAGATAGACATTCAAACTCTCTAGTCTTACACCGCAGTTTCGTGGAACACAACTTTAATTTCACCATTGCCAGCCTTATTAAAAAAAGTACATAATACTTTAAAGAGAAAAACATAATTATAGCAATACTAAGAACCATTAACACACTTTTAGAAAATATATTCCTTCACCATTTTTCTACAGATCCATTCAAATATTATTTAGTCACATTTTTAATATCAACATTTTTATTCGTACCGACTTAGGATGATATATTTAATTTATCTACTGATTGAGTACATACCTGGTAATGTGAAAATTAATGTGAATAAGTCATATTTGAATCCCCCTTTTGAAAGAATCGTAATTGAAATTTGTATAAATATAAAAATTGAATATAAAATTGAAAATAAAAATGGCAAATGTATTGCTACTGAAACCCAGACGATGCTTTGGAAAATAGACACTATCACAAATTTCTACTTGTTAAAAAGAAGTTTCTGTCAAGATACAGATACCCCAGCCCACACCTTGACTTGACTGACTTGAGAGCTACAATACATTAGATACATGAGTTTTCTAAATAACTTAAATATTACCACACCTAAATTAAAAAAAAAGTTTGAATTTTCCCAACATCTCAAAATATCAAATTTGTCTGGACTTATGAATTAAGTAAATAAATTTCTAAAAAGTTATTCTTAGCATCGCTTGATAATGGAACGCAATTTTGAATTTAAAGTTTAATTTTTATGATTGAATTTAAATTGAAGTCTTTGTTTTGAAACATGACAATTTCGGTGTTGCAATAAAATTATATTTAAAAAAAACAATTATAAATATATATATATATATATATATATATATATATATATATATATATATATATATATATATAGTTAAGTAATGAAAAAGCTTGGTAATCCGTATGGATAATCCCAAGGAGGATGAAATCCAGAGAGCTCAATGTTAAATCAGAGCAATTAATTCAATAAAAACAGACATCTTTAAGGATCCATTGCTTATAATTTATTTCTCCAGGGAATTTCTTTTTCCCTGGCTCATCAGACCACACTTCCAAGGGTGTAAAAATGAATTTAAATTTATATAAAGTTTTTATACAATTTTGAGGGGTAGTGTTAAGTTTATGTAAGGTGATATAGAGAGTGGGGGAGAGAGTGTGAGAGACATGGTCGAAATTAGAGAAGGAAGGGAGAGATAGGAATGATTTTAAATTTAATTTTTATTGCAATACTTAATAGTGACGACGCGTGTAAGGGCCATCATTGACTTATTTAATAGGTCATCTCACAGAGAGAGAAAAAAGAGAAGATGTAAGAAATCAGAAGTGGAATTCGGGTTTTAAGGAAAGAAAGAGGAATAAAGATTTAGAAAGGGAAAGAATAATAAAACAATTAATGTATCTGAGCAAAATGCGGCTAATTTGGAAAAACTCAGATTTATATATATTGCCGTTAACGTTTGACAGTAATTTAAGCGTTTTAATTTTAAGATATAATTTGAATATATGAACAATAAACAAAAAATATTACTATTTTTAATTCCTTAATATTGTGAATAACAGTTAAGGAGTAATAGTTCCTAATTAAATCTAAGTCATCAAATCTAATTTAAAAAAATATTTCGAAATGAAAAAAGAATTAAAGGTAATACTAAAATATTATCTTTACACTTAATATATATATATATATATATATATATATATACATACATACGCACATAAATATATGCATACATACACACCACATAAATATCTACATAAAAATGCATACATATAACTGTACACATATACATACACAAGCACATATACATGTATCGATACACACACACACATATATATATATATATATATCCTTACATAGATACACACACATATATATAAAACATACACACTCGCACATGCATCCCTATATATATATATATATATATATATATATATATATATATACACACATATGCACACATATACATGCATACATATACATATATATGCGCATACACACATATTCATACATATACGCACCCACATACACACGCAAGCACACACACACACACACACATATATATATATATATATATATAATATCAAATCCATAAGTAGAAATGATAATCCAAGTAGGTCTTTTTAATGTAGCTCAATGTATAGTATACGGAGTAATGTGATATAAATCGAAAGAAAAACGTATCATCGAAAACAATTATAAATCATAATTTATTTCGGAAGTACATTTTTAATACTTGTTTAATTACAAATTAAATACCTTGATATATATATATATATATATATATATATATATATATATATATATATATATATATATACAACTAACACACACACTCACTCACTCACTCACTCATATATATATATATTGTATGTGCGTGTATATATATATATATATATATATATATATATATATATATATATATATATATATATATATCAAGGAAAACATAAAGCATCACCGAAAACGTTTATAATAATTTATTTAAGTAACTTTTTTAATGCTTGTCTCATCAGATCGAAATTACTAAATTGCATTATATATATATATATATAGCCACACTGATGAGCTGTGAAACAGCGAAACAGTCTGTCTGTAGATGACGTTATATATATATATATATATATATATATATATATATATATATATATATATATATATATTTACAACATTATATATACATAATAATTACATTATATATATATATATATATATACATATATATATATATATTATATTCATATATTTTCCTTATTATATTTTTTATTATAAGTGATTATAATAAAAACATTTTACGTCGCTAAAAAAGCTTTTATATGTCAATACTATGATTGTATTTTTTTCATGCGATGGTATATACAAAGGAATTATAACAATCATAGCATCTACCATCGCCTGTGGAAAAACAATCATTGCATTGAAACATGAAAAGCTTTTGTGTAACGATGCAAAATATTTTCATTATAATCTATTATAATAAGAATATTATAATAATATTTTCTCAACTTTGTATTAACCACTTTTTACTCCATTTGTTCTTTCTTTTATATATATATATATATATATATATATATATATATATATATATATATATATATATGTGTGTGTGTGTGTGTGTGTGTGTGTCTGTGTGTGTATGTGTATGCATGTGCGTGCGTCTGTGCGTATGTGTGTGTGTAAACTAGTGTTCATCGTTATAAACGTAAATGAAGATATATTCAAAATTCCTGGTTATGTAATAAATAATAAAAATATAATTTTGATGCTTTTTCTTTGCTTACGTGTATGTATGGCAATTTACTAAGCGGAGCTTCGATGTGGCACACGGCCTAAAATATGAAGCACTTAATAGCATTGTACTCAGGAGTAATAGATATGGTTAGTGCTTACCATTAAATCACGTCGAAGTGCTATTCATATACGGTGATTTTGCAAGCGTAGTTTAAATGTGGCACAAGGCCGAACGTATGGAGCACAATGAGGATGGAGCTCACAGCACTATAGTAACGTTTGCTAATCATTAAACCATCTAGAAGGGCTAAGCATATATGTATAGTGATTTTCCAAACGCTGCTTAAATGTGCCGGAAGTATAGGGCACCCAGTGAGGATCGAACTCTCTATACAGTCTTAATTGGCGAGACAAGCTTGCTAACCATTACACTATTCGGACTGATGCAATGTGTTATAGTGATTTTTCTGAGTGAAGCTTAGATGTGGCGCAAGGCCAAAAGGAAACAGCAATCAGTGAGGAACGAACTCACTATTAATGCGAGATTGTGAGACTAGCTTGCCAACCACTGCACTACGTCGAATGTATAAGCATTCATATATTTATAGATGTTAAATAAAAAAGAACAAGTATTGAAAATAATTTACTTTTCCTTCTCTTAGCTACAGTGAGAGAAATTTAGTTGCTTATCGATAACTGTTTCATTAGTTGTTGTATTTCTATCTATCGTTATCAGTCTATCGTTGTCTATCGATTAATGTCCCTTTGTTCATGTCTATCTATTTCAATCTATTCTTACCTATCTATATCGGTCTATAGCAGACATATGTCAATGTCTGTCTGTTCATATCTATTTATTGGTTCCGATAAGAGTAAAGAGATGGATACAAAGTAAATGTCCAGTTTATGAGTTTTTTAACAATAAAGTGAATTTAGGTTAGAGTTATAAAATATTAACTGCTGCATAAAGTGAATTCAGGTAAAAAAAAAACTGGTTCAAGTTGAATGAGAGGAAAACAATGAACGACAAATCTCTCAATGAAAAACAAACTATTTTTAAACTATAAAGTCCCCAAATAATTATAAGATTTTATGGAAGTTTTTGGGAATTATTCGATAAGAAAAAAAGTTACTTTTTAAATTTTTTTTTTTCATTTATGTAAAAATATTTTTACCTCATATTTAATTAAAATATGGACATTTATGTCAAAGGGGCTAATTTTCCTTTGTATCTGGCAAAATATCTGGGTAATATGGAAAAATAAAAGCCAACTCTTTGAAACCAATTTTAAGACCTTTTGTATGTAAACTGACTATGTTAAAGTTATAAATTATTAACTGTCGCAGAAAGTGAATTCAGATAAAAAAAATGACACAAGTGAAATGGGAAGAAAAAAATGGACGACAAATTTCTCGGTGAAAAATCTGTTAAATAATTATGAGATTTTATTTACCCTTTTGGTAAGAAATAATTTTATTTTTTTAAAGTTCTTTTTGTTTTTTGTAATTAGCTAAAAATATTAAAATATGGAAACCTATGTCTCATAGGCTAATTTCCGTTTTTATCTGGCTTATAGGGAAAAAAAATTAAAAGCCGGTCCTTTGAAACCAGTTTTGAAACTTTTTATATGCAAACTGAATATATTTTCTAATAAATGCAGCATTTTAAATGGGTAAACAATTTAGATCCGTCAGAAAAGCGGATGGGACCGAACTGGTAATAATAATACTAAATAATAATTGTGTTTGAAAGAGACATTTAATAGGAATGCTGAAATGTCGATTGATATCCGTCTCCTTCCCCACTCACCTTCCGCTCTGGTCTCCGTCACAGTTTTATATATATATATATATATATATATATATATATATATATATATATATATATATATATATATATATATTCTGATTCTAAAACATCATTCTTCCCAGTGCCGATGACCGGACGTGTTGAATATGTCTTCCGTTTTAGCCCCTTTTCGAGAAAGGAGGAGGAGAGGATGAAGGAGGAGAGAAGGAGGAGGTGGCTTCTCAAAGGCGAGCACAGTTTTGTTATGTATCAATTATATGTGCCGTTTGTATTTAATGTCAAACAGTTCCCATGGTAACCGGCTCGAAGGTGAAGTTAAAACCTGTCTTCCTGTCCTGTTGTTCACTTCCCGCACAGCGCATGCACCGACCAATGAAAACATCACTTGTTCTCTTTTCTCACACAGACGTAAACGCTTTTCCATGATCTGACAATTCACCAGTCTCACGCTTCTTTTAAACGGCTCGACTGTTGCGATACAGAAGTGCCAAGAGGGAAGTGCAGCTCCTGCATCACACGCATGCAGGCACATTTGCTTATGAGAAACAACCAGCCAACAAAAATGACAAGGCGTATTTGTAGCAACTAACTGGACATAAACGTTAAAATAAATCGCTATTCTCACCAACCCATTCCAAGATAATCTGATCAGACCGTAACTATAATAACATCGATTATACAGAAATGTAATTTTACCTTGATAATTGCATCTGGAAAAAAAAAATTCTTTCCCAGCTGACGTGACACAAATATAGACGCTGTTATCTTTTTTTTTCTCTCGCACGCGTATAATCTCATTTGAATTTATATACATGTCAACATATATACACCGCATTTTACGTATAATCCGCGTTTATATATCTTTTATTTTTAAAGTCATTTCATCCCAAGGAAGGAAGAATGCCACTAATACGCAGGTTTACAGAGAGTGAAGGCGAGAGAAAAGACTGTGTATACCGAGGAAATGATAAAAGCTGAACAGAGTCCAAGAAGATAGAAGATGTCGATTGACGTTACATTTACATTTTTGAAGATTGTTGTTAACAGGGAGACAAGTGGAAGGGAGTTCCACAAGTGGGAAGTGTCAGAAAAGAAACTGTTGGAGTAGAAGTGGCCGTTGCATTTAAATAATTCAGCAGTAAAACAGTAGATCCTAGATGTCAATCTAACAGCACACTTAAACTGACGTAGTCCGGGCACCAGAGAAAAAAGCTGGTCAGAGCAACTGCCATGGAAATATTTTCAGAAAAGACAGAGGGAAGCCACCCCGATATGATGATGATGATACAACGGGGAAAAGCTTTTAAACTACGCGTTTCGCCGACATGTGTTGGGCTCTGCTTTTCAGGTCGGAATGGATGATAAAACTATAAGAAAATGCGTTGAGATTTTTTTTTGGATAAGAGCGGCAATAAATTAAATTACTTCGAATTTCGAACCGAACTCTTCATCTACGCGGGTAGATTGTTACCGTTCAATGTCTAGGGATACCTCATCCAGTTATTATCTTAGTGTTCCTCAGATATTACTCGACAGGTTCCACGTTTACCATCATTGGTTCGTGAATTTGGTGATATAGTAATTATGAGCTCAAATTCCTAGGTCGGGCAATGTGTATTTGGACCCAGTGGAAAGCCATTTTCACAACTCAGGCATCCTTTCGTATCCATTAATATACTGAATTACAAATTAGATAAAATATTCTTGTATTAAATTAAAACAATTCCTTTCTTTTCTTGCCCGTCCCAGGTGCTTCAGCCATCAAATTCTTGTAGATTCCTCGTTTTCAAATTAGCTGATACATTCCATCTATTCCGTTTTATAATACAAAAAAACATATGTTTAACAAAATTGTTGTAAAAAATGTATGTGAATGTTATTACACGACTACGAATACCGTAACAATTTCATGATTTTGCCATTTGAATTTTATCTTAATTCTACATTTGAAGATTGAATAAATGACTTCCAAGTCCAAGAACTATAAAATATACGTGAAATTTCCTCAATGACATTGTTAAATATTTGAGATTAAGAACTTTAACGAAATATTTCGATAAGTATCAGAAATATGAATGGCGGACCTTATTTAAATAAGTAAATGGGTACCAATAAAGAGATTTGAAACTAACAAGTTTTTACTATTTCACCGAAGCAGACGTTAAAAATATAAGAGTATTATCATATCCTCTATTTTCCTATTCTTTCTTTCTTTCTTTCTTTCTTTCTTTGTCTCATTGAAACCAAACAGCATCTCTGGTATATCTTTCTTCGATTTATGTGCTGTAGGCAGGACGTGACGTGTATGTTACCTAAATAAGGAACTACGGAACCTGCAGAAATAACTCTCTCTCTCAACCTCTGTCTCTCTCTCTCCTTTTCTATCCCCATCTCTTTCCTCTTCTCTCCTTACCCATCTCCCGCCCTCTCCCTCTCTCTATTCATCTCTCCCTCTCTCTCCCACTCTCTTTCCCACCCTTTCTGTGTGTCCCACCCTCTCTCTCTCTCTCTTTTCTCTTCCGAATTAAAGTGTAACAAAAATTAACTTTAAGTAGAATATAATCACAAAATATATAATTACACTCTATATTTATATATAAATCCCACTGTGAAATAGTGTCGTTTATTTTATTAATTCTTTGTTGACATAAACTCGGATTCTGGATGAGAGGCTAGCGTTCATGTATAACCATTTCCAACTTAAGGCAGGCTACTAAAAAGATTCAAAGTAATTTTTTGTTCAAGGATACCTCTGCCATTTTCACTACAGAAAACCATACACGCAAACATCTGTTTTAGAAAGGTTGATTTGGGGGGAAAATTTGGATTTGAAAAAATTTCCTCTCGGTATAATATTATCACAGATGACAGTGATAAACATACACCGTTGTTTCTGATTTCTTTCTTATTCGAAAATACAAAAAATAATTTAAAAAATAAAATATATAATTCTTTCCCTTAGAAAAAAAAAATTAAGAAAATCTTGTTTCTAAAGCAAAAAAAAAAATGCTTACACGTCTGATCCTCCTTAATAAAAATTGCCAATGGTTTAAAGGGATCAACGAAAGGTTACACAATTCAAGAAACCTTTTTATTTAATATTTATGTTGAATGAAAAAATGGAAGAACCTATCTATATTTCTGAGATAAGGTATTATGTATATTATTTACATTATTCCGACTATTGTCCTCATCTTTGTCGCCATATTTATTACAACGTTTCGGCCGTTGTACGCTCCAGCCTTCTTCAGGTGTTTGGAATGTTGAACTTAACCCGAAACGTTGTAATAAATATGGCGACAAAGATGAGGTCAATAGTCCGAATAATGTAAATAAACGGAAGAACATTTTTAATAATCTTTATTTCATTTATGAAATTAGGCGTGGCATTAAGAATGCATGTGACCCGCAGGCCGCAGTTTATCCATAAATGATGTAAACGAATTCTCCAAAACTGTCAACTGAAATATTATCTAGAACATAATTATCGAGATATTATTAAATATCGTGTCCATTCAAGACTTAGTCGTTCATGCCTCTTCACCTATTCCTTTCTGTGAATTGCCATGTCATCTTGGGAAAGATGCCTTTTCTGCGATTCAAAAATGTTCTCTTTCCGGCTGCAACGCAAAGATTCTAATCTATGTTTTTATTTATCATATAGTTGATGCAAGAAGAAATATATCCATGCCCTTTCCATGGAAAATTGTGTGATAGTCAATGTAGAAGATTCGACGGGGTTTTCAACTCTGTTGGGACTTTCCAATCTAGCGCAAATATTAGTCACACACCCTTTGATCATTATTAGCAATAAAAAAAAAAACTAATACGGAAATGATTCTGTTTTGGTTTTTTTCTTCAAGAATTTATCTATTCTATCCGAAATAACCTACTCTAGAGCGATATCGACTCAGCATCATTTTCTTTTACCAAAACGTTCAACGCAGGTTTCCACCTTCCACAATCAATTTACTGAGTAACGCCCGACAATTTTTAACACATATTTGTTCCAGTTCTAAGAACTTTAGATTAGAATATTCTTCGTAAATATCGCCTTTCTAGGATTATTGAGTCAGTAACAAAGTAAAGAATGCTGCACTGTTATTTAATATCAATTCTCCTCAATGCCGGACAATTTTCTCACGGATGATGCGAAGACTTGAATCAACAGAGATGTGGTACTACAGAAGTATGTTGAGAGTAAAATAGACGGAGCACGTGAGCAACGCGAAAGTTTATTTAAAAATTGTAAAAAAGAGGACACCATACATAAAAGCATAAAGAGCTATGTACCTGCAGGCCATGAAGAGACACAGCACATAGAAGAATATGAAACAACACCACCGTGTTAGGAAACCAAGTAGGGCCCGTGCATAGAGTAGGACTTGTGTGACTAGATTTTTCAGCATCGGTCAGCGGCATGTACATAGCTTGATTAAAACTTGTCTCTGCAAATGTAAATCTCTCTAAGTTCTGCTTTATTCGCTTTACTCTTTCCAACACACTCCCTATTTACGACCAATCCACGTAACAGTCGTTTTCTATGTGTCATAATTAGCTCAGATCGCGGTTTGTAAAATACGCCCATTTCTCAGCATGAATCCACCAGACAGGCTAGATTGAATCCCCGATACAACTTGCTACAAACGTGTCCGTGAATTGATATCTGCTTTCCGTACATCTTTTCATTAACTCACAAAACAGACTTAAGAGGCTAGAAATTACAACTCCTGTGTCGAACAAGGGGAAAAAAAACCCGGTTCGATGACAATAATGTCACTTTCCAGCATTTCTGAGTTAATAGAAACCATTAATAAATCCTACGCCCGTCCAGACTAATGTCTTTTCTTCTCACCCTTGCGACTGATAAGACTTACACTAGGCTAAATCCACTCTGAGAAGGAAAAAAATAATCCTGCATTGCCTTATCAAAACTCATTTGGACGTCTTTAACAGAGTGTTAAATAAACGCCTTTCGCCTTGCGTACATGCTTGCACAGACAAATACACATTGATGGAAATATGCAAAAAAAAAAAAATGTGAATTATACAGTGTATTGACTGATTCCAATTTTATTAGAGTATATATATATATATATATATATATATATATATATATATATATATATTTTATGTATGCATGTACTTTTCTCCTCGCAGCTGGAACAAGATTCATGCAGAGGGATTCACTTATATCTTCTCTTTGGTATCCATTAGCGACCCCTTCCACATCAGTGGCACTGCACCGAATAAGGTCTCCGAGCGAGCAAATCACATTTCTTATTCAGTTCCAAACCGAGATTCTCGTTTGGTACGTGTTGTAGAGCGGCATCATCATCTTCCTCTGTACATGATTTGTGACCTCAGTCGCAATCAAAATTTCTCGTGTTACCCGAGGCCAATATAATACATTTAACGAATTCTCCCCGGTGGTATTAGATGACAGAAATAACTAAATCTGTTGCAAACGAATTATGCTTTCGATCCAGACGCCAAAGGTATATTGGTATGTCCACGCTTAGCGGTTGACATCGATAAGAAATAAAACCTTGTTTTAAGCATTATTCTTTCTCTCTCTCTCTCCTCTCTATCTCTCTCTCTCTCTCTCTCTCTCTATATATATATATATATATATATATATATATATATATTCTCAAATGGAGTGTATCTGACAAAACGAATTAAAAAAGAAGGAAAATATACTTAAATGATGCGTTTCGTCATCTGATGGACATTATCAACGCAAATATAATGATTCTCTTTTGCAACCATTATCTATAAACAGAAGCAAAATGTTGTTAGTTACTCACATTTTTAAATTCAAAGACGCTCATAGATATTCATCAGGTTAACTGAAATGTTTAGTTATGAGAAATTAAATTACGCCACTTAGCATCCTTGAAAAGAATTATTTTAAAGAATATTGTTTGGATTGTGATTAGATTGTTATTGTTATATGATTTTTTGAGTGGACATACGCACATTTTCAGCTTGATATCTAAGATCCAGAAAAATAATCGTGTAGAAAAATCGCTGTCTCATATATATACTCATTATTCCACATCTGCATCGTCGGCCCCAGTATTAATGCGCAGCTGATCACCTTTGCAATTCCTTCTACATATTTGCTTTGAAAGCCGATGTATTCATCCATGCATAGCGTGACTTGGGCAAAAGTTGCCCGAAACTGAGCCATTTCTTCTCAAGAGCGAACTAAAGCAGATATCATCCAATTTGAAAGACTACCTCGGTCACAGACGCCTGGTCCTTGATTCCGTCGGGAGAACCCTTTAACTGGGTCGTTTAGGAAGTCCTCTGCTTAGCAACGCCGATGCCATCAATGCACTGGCTGCATATATAATTCGGTCATGCTCGTTTTGCCACATGGCTGTTGTCTGTAGAAGATCTACCTTAGGTTTGACAGGTTTTGCTGGATGTCTAGCCAGCCTTTTAATCAGAAAAAAAAAACTATTGGTAGAAACTAGTTTAGTCGCCGATAACCCATGTAATACTAAGTTAAATAATACTATTAGCAGTCGTATAGCCACGTGACACCGGGTGTAACAGCAAAATTCTCCAATTGTTAGATTAAGCTTTGTACCATTGTATCTTAGAAATGATTAAAGATATCTTACTGGAATTCTTTGTAGTTTTTATAATACTATTGGGCTCGATTTTGAACAATAAGAATGCATTCAACTCTAACTTGCAATGATGATCTTTCTTTCTGTTGTGAAATCCTGATCCAGTTTTCCTCTCTACTGTTCGCTCTTTTTTAAACTTATTCACCGTTCTCTTTATGGTTCTTGAAGAGAGAAACCAGAGTATGAATGTTGGTACCATTACTGAAAGCCTGAATGATCTTTTTCCTCTCACCATTGCTCATAGTGGGGCTGATACAAAACGATTTTAAACCCTTCTTTTTCTAGCTGAATCACCTAAAGGTTTTTCAGTGATTCTTACGAAAAATGGTGTCAAGATGGCTAAACGATTTATCTGAAAACCTGCAAAAACCTCAATTAGTTTAGTGGTTTTTAGATATTAAACATTTTGTGGGATAGACAATTCTTCCATGCTGTTACACCCGATACATATACAGGGTGTCCCAAAAACTGACATCATTTTGTCGTCTAATAACGTAGACAATTCTCAATCAAATGATCTCAAATTTAACAAAATGTGTAAAAATCAAGTCAACTGCGCGAACTTATCCCAATGAAAATCTACCAGTAAGATTGATCGGACGCTCCAGTGAAAATGACAATGTGTCGTTGAAATGGCCATCACGTTCACTTGACTTGGTACCTTGTTATTTTTTCTATGGAGTGATGTAAAATGACAGGTCTATATCACCCTTTTCCTATAAACCTAGTGAAAGCTAAGCAGATAATCAATGAGGTGCTAGAGAATGCTACGCAAGATATGCTACAGCGTGTCTGATAGGAGCTGGACTACCAACTTGACGTGTGTTGTATCACAGGTGGTGTGCATATTGAACATTTGTGGATCTTTGCGAAATCGGTTATAAAATTTACATCTCTTTGAATACCTTGTTTGAATTTTGGGAAACAAATCTTTTATTGTTCAACATAAAGCCTTTTCAATTTCGTTTTCCTGGGGCATGTAGTTACTCATGTATTCACATTTTAAATGATGGCGATATTTGAGGTACCTTGTATTGTATATTGCCTGAGGATATTACAATCGTAAGCTTGTCTCGCCGGAACATGAGACTTCAGGATCGAATGAAATTTCTTAAATTATTCTTCAGATTATTCTTCAGGTATAAATAGTCAGTGATCTAGACACAGACAATCGGATTTACCCAAAATCGACATTTTGCGAGGCTCTTAATGAATAGCAAATTCAAGAGAAACGACTTTTAAAATTAACGCAAGAAATAAATATTTACTATAAAAGCAACGATGGTTAGCCAACAACCTCTACACACTGTTCATTAATGGAACGATATTGATTCTCTTTTTATGTCCCAATAAAGCAGCCCTGTTAATCTTGATAAATACACTAACTTTTCAAAAGTTATGGTATAGCACAATGTAAGGTTAATGTTATGTTGGGCAAACATTTTGATGTCATGAAAATTCCCAACGTTATACCAACTGTGCTCTGACATTTGAGTCAGTGTAAACAATAGCGAGGTTAATCATGCCAGGCAGACGTTCGAACGGAATTTAATGATGTGCGTCTGGTGGATGCTTTATTCCATTTCAAGACGTGGGAGATACTGGCCCTCCATAACATCCTATCCTTTAACAATGTTTGTCCCTTTGCCAAGGCTGCCCACCCCTTCTACCATCCATTCACACAAGATCGTCAGGCCGGTGAACTGCTGCCTCTCTCTGTCTCTTGTTCCTCCGATAAGTCTTTTGAGTGGCAAAATCTCCAAGCCCTTCTTCTTCATTTTGTGTGCTAGAAACTTCGTTGGGTCTACAGGTTTGCTTAAAGACGTAACTGACCATTTGCAGCTCTTTTGCACGGCTTTCCAACAAATTTCATCCATTTATCATCGTCATATAACTCAGCAGTTATGCTCCATTCCAACAACGTAATAAACATTGTCATCGGACCGAATTGGCCCAGAATTGGTTAGAGACAAATTCTGAAGATCTATGGTGTAACCACGAGGTTTGCGAAGCATCAAACGAAACGATCATTTTTGCGACGTTGGAGGATTGTCTATATACTTATAAAGGAACTGTGAACATCTATCGAGAAATTATGGCTCAAGATCTTTCCAGGGATTTTCCGCCCTTTTTTCAAATTAATAGCACATAAATACTATGCTTTACCGGGGGACTAGATGTCCCGCGCTATATTAAGTGCCTATCCTTTATCCTTTTGCACGTCAGAGGACCTATACTTGAAATTACGGGAATACATGCTTTCCGCTACTCTGATTGATGCTAATTCTTTATAGCGTCCTTTTTACAAATATCTTTTCATAATAAATTTAGTAATGCTCCCAATGTCGAGTCCCGTAACCTATTAAGATCAAAGGCGCACCATATCTTTTGCAGCCATAGCAGCTCTTGTGTTTCATGAATAAGACAGCCTGACGGAGCCGATCCTTCTATAGGATCATTTGAATTCAGCATGTTCCTTGTCTTGGACTGATTTCTATGCAAAGTTGGAGAGGCCAATCTCCTCTGCTATTTACCTATAGCTTGGAGGAGGATTCATGCCTTTCCCAAAGTTATTGGCACGTAAAGTAATGTAATAAACCTGACTGGAATCCGAACTCGGCTCCCTCTTCCTCCTTCTGAGCTGCTATACATTACTTCAAGAAATGATAGATTTTCTATATAAATAACCCTAAAAGACAGCATCATGAACATAACTGTAATCTCTTAACATGTCTTAATATGGTATTTCCATGGTAATAAATGTCGGGGTTAAATGAATTTTAATCTGAAGGTTTTTGCTTTATCAGTTTGTGTAGTTAAAGGGAAGCCTTATATTAAGTCTGTTGGCAAAAAAAGAAGATATTCTCATGAAAAAAGAAATCATTTGTGTTATAAAATAAATATTTTATTTCGTTAAGCGATTAATTATTGATGCTTATATATGTGAAACTGTCCTTGGCATACTTACACAGAGAGGGCGTGTTAATGTATTGCAATCGTAAGTGTGTCGTGTTTTATAGTCGGTAAATAAAATATTTAAAATCGGGCCTTAATTCCCGGAAAGAAATAAAACAATTAATCAAAATTTCTGGGGTCAAGCGACAAAAAAACGGACATAGATGATACCCGGTTTCTCTTCGCTATTATCAGACAGTTTGTTTTTATTTTTAATTATTTCACCCCAAGCAAGTTAATAATGCCACTCGGACGCAGGGGTTTACATAGAGTCAAATACAAGGAGAAGACTTTAGTGAGAATTTAGTATGAAGTATGACGACTCTTCGCTTTGCTAGCATTCTTTTTAATGTTGAGATAAACAGAGAGTTGGTGGGGAAGAGTGGAAGAGAAGAATTAATCTGCAAAATTTGTACCAGGTGTCAACTACTTACCCACCCTGATCGAGTAAATGAGGACTTGAAGCTTGCAACAGACTTTTATTAATTTATCGACCTACACCGGTACGAACAAAAATGGAGACTCAATTTGAGTACTCATTAGTCCATCATTGAGAAGATGCGTGAACAATCTTGTTGTATTTTTATAGATATACATAACATTCTTGTAATTTCTGCCTGTTCTGCTTGTTTTTTAACGTCAAACGTTCCCCGGGCATTCCTAGAAGACAGTTTGTTAATAACTTCATTTTTTTTCATTTTTTTCTCATAAACTTTCACGCTCAGTAAGCGCTTGTTTCTTAGTGACATTATTTAATTGCGGGAAAAAGATAAAAAAACGGCTTATGAAAACAATCACTAACACATGATTGAAAGTAATTATGTTTTACTAGAAAGGATGTAAAAATAAAATGTAAATTAAATTTATATAAACATTATTTATCAAAAATGTAACCATCTCAATATGCAACGACTACAGCCCAGAAGAATGGCAAATTTTCAATTCCCCGTTTAACGAAATCTGTGTTTTTCTCCGAGAATAGGTTGTAAGAAGCTAGTATCGGACTACTTCTTTCATATGAAATATTAGCATTCTTTGGTAAATGATGTCGGAACATTCTGTTTGGATCTCAGGGGAAATCCCATAAAGACCTGAGATAGCATCATTGCAAGTTTTCCCAATTAAACTCCGAAATGAACTATAAATGACACACTGTCGGATTGGAGAAATAATAAACAAATTTTAGACGCAGTTTCCTACCATTCTGTCTCCATTGATTGACTCATAATTCATAGTGTTGAAATACGTAATTACTCTTTGAATACCCTATTATGCCCTGTGGCGGGGTTTTATTGCGGAATAAACTTACTATTATGATCATGGTAGACTCTTCAAAGTATACTTGACCATAGATAAATATGTCACGAGAGTTCAGATTATAACCTCTATGCTTATTAAAAAGTTAGTAACTTCTTTTGGTGATGTCAGGTTTCGTTATTCAAACAAACTACAGTCTGTATACAGTATTATTTGTCTAACTCTAACGAGCCGCGAATCTGCGAAGATTGAAGACATAAGTCTCTTGATTTTTAAGCTGCAAATTATTTCTGTTATATTTGTTTAACGCTGATAAATCTGCTTAAAAAAATCTGTTCGCCTTTAAACGCATTAATTATTAACAAAAATTACTCATCTACGTGTTTTGTTAGGCTTTAGCGATTTGTTTTGTCTGGTTTGGTTTGTTTTACGGCATATCAACCTCAAAGGGTTATTTAATGTTGACAACATTTTTATTGCTGGTAATATTTTTGTTTTTCAAAAATTTATTGCTACTAACAACTTTTTTTTTCAAAAATGTATTGCTAGTAATATTTTTTTTCCAAAAATGTATTGCTAGTAATATTTGTTTTTCCAAAAATGTATTGCGGTAATAATTTTTCTCAAAATGTATTGCTGGTATTTTTACTATAAAAAAAAACTATTTTTACACTTACATAATATTAATTAGTAGAACTTTTATCAGTAAATCATTATTATCCTAAAAGAACTCTTGCATCTAAAAAAAATGTTCTGGTCTTAAATAACACGAAAAGGTGTGATAAACCGTAAAAAACAAATAAATCAATCAAATACTGATTAGGTACACAAGTTATTTACATTCTCTGGAATATAAATGTTGAGAAACTATTGTGGCTACATAGTGAGGGATCAGTTCCTATATTGATTTTAAATGTTGAATTTATCCCCTATTTTCTATTATTTTCCACATTATAATTTCTTGTTTACCAAATTCTGATTAGTTATGAATCCACATCTTCCCCCCAGATATGGGTTAATTATTAAGACTTATATCACTATATTATTATTATCTCCCAAAAATTTCTTACTATCGAAAATATTTTCTGGCTTTAAATTAGCTGCAAAGGATTGATAAACGGAAAACTCACATCAATCACTCAATCGAATTTATATGAACGTGTATCTATAAGCTTGTAGCCTGTAAATAACAATTTAACCACTTCTAGGTCATTTAATGCTGAAATATGATTTATTTGCAAATGATTGATTAAAATCATTCACTAGAATCATCATCAAATTCTAAACAGACACTTCCTCTGAAGTCCACTCAAAAAGCTTCGGTCCTTTTTTAGTGATTTTAATACATTTTCTAACAGTTAAGAAACGCTGGAATAGTCACACTAATTCTATATGTATAATCAAATATCGACAGTAGTAAAATTCGAACCCGTGCCTCACATGTTAACGTTCTAACGACTCAGTTCTGTGCCAATTTTTCACATGCTATAATTCAATTTATACACACACGGACAAAAATATTCGTCTACAGGCAAAAACTAATAGAACCATTCGGTAAAGTGTAAAGCAATTTTCAGTTTCTTATCCATCATAATAATCTGTCTAAAACCTGCATCCTCGTTCGAAATTGTTTTTATTTCTTTTTATTTCTTTTCCCCAAAAGACTAGACGATTTTGACGGAAATAACAGTGAGATTATAACAAATAGATATTTTGGGGTACATTTTTAGAGATAAACGGGACAGAGCTAATAACGTAAAGGAAAATACCTTGTTCTATTTATGAAGGGACTCTCGTCGAACCTAGCGAGATAATGTTCTCAGTCAGAATCAGCAATTATTTTCGCTTCTACCACTCTCTCCCCGTCCAGCCTCGAAGTGGTTTCAAATACGCGTCCGACTGATACACATTAATCATACGATATACACGGACAGACTGATATTCCAACCGTAAACACGGCCAGTTAGTTACTGCTGCCAATTTTCTTAAACGCACTGAAACCTTCATTATTCCAACAGCCAAAGAGTCATTCATCTTACACTTAGGAAACTATTTGTCATCGCACGGGTTTGTTGTGCCTGTGTTTAACGTTATCCATGTCGGATATTTATTTATCAGAACGTCCATCCTATACAATTTCTCTCCGGCATAGAAATAGGTGGCGTTGTCTCGTTTGCCAATGTACGAAGTGTACCATTTATCATAGAAACAGTTAAACTGAAGAGTAGTAGCAGCAGAAGGGGAACCTCTTCGATCAGTCTTGTGTAGAGGTCGTGTCAACAAACTCAAAATTCATTCAGATAGGCGTGAATGGTTTAAAGTTCAGAGGTCGTGAAAACCAAACAAGTTTTGTCTTTTAAAATAAAAATCTAAGAAACTTCGAAAAATAATATTATGGTTTGTTGAAAAATTATCAGTTATTTAGATGACTATCTTTATTTGTCTTTTATGTAGCGTGTCCTTTCAGTATAAGGGCAATCATGGCTCTCCTTTACTTCCGTCGCCCTAAGAATCAGTTGATCTAATAATTTTACTGCTTTAATCGCAGTATCAACTCATTAACGCTATTTGCAAAATCTTGGAATCTGTTATCAACAAGAACATAATTGTTCATCTCCACAGAATTAACTACCTGAACGGCAAACAGTATGGTTTGGTTCCTCTAAAGCCACTGCTGATGATTTAATAAAAAGTAATATTGATAATATTAATACAAAAAAGAAATCTTAATAGATCTAAACAATTTTTATCACCTTATTATCACTTCCAGCTTCCTGTAATCTTAACTCATTCAAATGACCATGAAGGAAGCTGGAAGTGATAATAAGGTGATAAAAATTGTTTAGATCTATTAAGATTTCTTTTTCGTATTACTATTATCAATATTACTTTTTATTATTCATAGTATCCTATTATTATCATTACTATTTTATCATCATTTCAACACTGAAAATATTATTTGTCGTTAATTTTTATTAATATTATCATTATTTTTAAGCAGATAAGAGTTACCCTTTAACTTTCAAATGTATTTTCACAATACCGTCCGTAAAGGGCTTCTTTAAACGAACATTAGAATTTCGAATTTTTATTTTGAACTTTAAGGGTAACTTTTAAATTAAAATTCAAAATTAGATTATAGTGTAATTAAACATTAAACAACAGTAAGAATTCATCCAAAGAACATCACGGGACTCTGAATTATTAACCAAAACTGTAAACAAAGATCGGTACCTGATAATTGCAATAGTAGCAGGAAACCCTGAGTCGTATTTTCTAAATGTTGTATTAATTCTGTGGTATACCAATGCACTATTTCATCCACAGAGAGGCCTAGCACTAATATGATATACATTAGGTCCACGAAGAATAATTTTAAAGATAGATGGAGGCAGCATAAGTGCTCCTTTAATAATATAAACAAACGAAATCAGACTTCACTATCAAAATATTTTTGGCACCTGAAGGAAACAAATAAGACACCAAAAGTTAAATGGAAAATTATTGACAAGGCTAGAATATGTAAAGCTTGGGATGACCCATGCCCTTTGTGCCTCCACGAAAAATTGCACATTATTAAACTTCTAAATAATAATAATCTATTAAATAATAGACACGAGTTAACGGTTTTTTGTAGGCATCATCAGATTTTTGGTTTGAATTATTAGATAAAAAATTTTATATAACTTGTTTAACAAATAGCCCAATCATCAGATTCATAGTAGGAATAATTAACTACAAACATGCATACAACATAACACACTTCATAATCCATAGCCTAAATTAGTAGTTTAAATACCTTACATAGAAGATAACCCTTTATGAAGTCGTCAAAAAACAAACGTAACGAAAGTTTTTTCTTTTTTTATATGCACAATTCCCTTTCATAATAAAATAAAATAAAATAAATAAATAAATCTCCATAAACAAGCAAACTAGACGATGGTCAGTTCCGTTTCATTTTTGACACCCCCACCTTTCCCCGACTTGACACCTTGAAAGTATCTCTATACCGCTACTTATTATAAACACCCTACACTCGCCTACCCAATTTAGACAATTCACCTAGCTGTTACCCTGGGGATTTTTGATTTCAATTTTAAAACAAGTAAATTTCAGATATACGTTATTCCAACAAAAAAAATTTCGCTTGAAGATGGAACGGGGCCCATTTTACTTTCAACTCAATTTAATTTAAAGGATTATATTGAAGTTTTCGGCTCTTGTTTTGAAACATGAGACCTCTTATGTAGCGATTTGGAATCATATTTTTAAATAAATAATTATATATATATATATATATATATATATATAATGTAATAATATATTCATTAGGCCAATGTTATTAAAGACAACAGACATTTTGCGTCGATTGATTTTATTGAAAGACTTTTCTAAATTAAGAATAAAACTTCTTAGATAAGCAGGAAATTCCGTCAGAAATAACCCAGAGTTCATTTTGGAAGAAATATGGCCAGCAGTTCTATGAAATTCACCGTTTTTTCTGTACCAACCTTGATGCTGACTTAAGAAAGTCGAAATCTTGGACCATATTTCTGATGAAATTATCTCTTTATCCGAGAAGGATTATTCGAAATTTGCAAAAGTCAATCAATAAAATTAATCGACGCCAAATACCTGTTGTCTTTAATAACATTTACCTTAAAAGAACATTTTCTGCCTAAATACATACACTATATATATATATATATATATATATATATATATATATATATATATATATATATATATATATATATATATATATATATATATATATATATATATATATATATATATATATTACTTCAGAATCTTCTTTTACTTGTGACAGTTGAAATGTTTACTTACTTGCAAGAAATACAAAACAGGAAATTATATCGTATCGGGGAAACAGGTATGGAATACTGTCTTTGGTTTAATTACATCAATTTTACTGCAACTATACATTCCAACCAATCGGACGATAAAATTGACAAAGTTAGATGCGGCATTTTTGCGTGTTCATTTTAATGGCAAAAGTTCGAGTCAAAATATATTTTGAAAATAAATTCACACATTCTAGGTTTACACAGGAAGGTATCATCAACGGATACAATTTGCACAAAAACCTTCAAGAAAAAGTCAAAAGCACCTATCCTGAGATACTACTAGCCGCAAATTACTAGCTTTCAGCCATAATATAACAGACGATTTGAAGGTTAAATTCAATCGTCAGGTATGACGATTGCGTTTATGCATGGAACAGACTGTCACCGCTGGGTGTTGACATCAATGTCCACTTTTAAATACATTGAGCGCTTTAACCGATAAATATACGATACCTCAAAATCTATATTTTTGTCACACACACCCATATTATATATATATATATATATATATATATATATATATATATATATATATATATAAAAAGTGAACACAGAAGTCAACACTTAGAGACGACAGTCTGTTTCATGCTAGACGCAATCGTCAGGCCACGACTGTGTTGACTTATATGTTCACTTTTATTTTTTCACACGCTCTCTCTCTCTCTCTGATATTGAGCACTTTATCCCATAAATATATCACATCTTAAGACTATATTTCTTTATATATATATATATATATATATATATATATATATATATATATATATATATATATATATGGCGTTCATCTTTTTAAGTTTCCAGTTTTCTTGATATTATCAGGTTCCTTTGTATTATTTCTACCTCATGTGATACAAATCCGTACGATGTTAAGTTCAGAATGTTTGTAATGGAAAGTGTTTTAATAGAAAATGTGGTTCATTACCACTTAAGAGATTGATTTTATGAAACGTGTGAAATTCCCATCTAAGCATCGGAAACTTTGCTTCAATCAACAGATGAATTGGTCAGCAAACCTAACGCCCGATAGAAAGATTTACCTTTTTTTATCTTGTCTACGCTGTATTGAAAGGAGTATGCCATGTATTTCTTTCTGAATATATGCATTGGTCACTCATGAATATATTTCGAAAGGTTAAGTAATTTTATTTGAATGATTTTTAATTAATGTTTTATTGTAATTCCTTAACAAAAATATGTTAATCCGAATTAGTTTTTTTTTTTTTTGTTTTTTTTTGTTTTTTGTTTTTTTTTTCAACTCAGTATCTTTTGGGGGAAACAAAGAGTTAAGTGCTCGCTCTCAGGTACTGGTCATGACACAACCAGATATGTATATGCCTCGCATTAAAATCTCTGAATATTATCCTATACGACATATACAAGGCTGAAGAGTTTGCCAACTTAAATGTCTGATATAAATGACAAAAATGCATTTTTTTAGTAAACGGAATCCTATAACTTTCCAGGCATAATTAAACATGATACTAATCATTTATTCTATTTAATATCTTTATCATTTCCTTGTGAAAATTTAAATTATTCTTTTTCTATGCGTCCTATCACTTTAGGACGTTGACGATCATGAGTCTCCACAATTTCCTCTCCTTTGTAGCTCTTAGTGAATTAATTTTCTATTAATTTTAAATTTTTTGTTAATTTTCTCTGTGTGTATATGTATGTGTCTGTATGTGCACGCGTTTTATAAATAAGCGACTGTTTTACAGATGAGTTTTTCGACAGTTTCTTCTATATGATGTGTCTCTTCGATCATGGGTCTCCACAATTTCCTGTACTTTGTAGCACTTAGTGATTTAATTTTGTTTGCTTGTGTGTGTGTGTGTTTTATAAATAAGCGACTGTTTTACAGATGGGTTTTCAAATTCAACATCTTCTTCTATGTGCATTGTCTCTTCGATAATGGCTCTCCACATTTTCCTGTACTTTGTATACATTGTGTTTATTTGCCATCTCCTCCAAACCCTTGTACAGCAATCCATCTACTCATGCTCGTTAATTAGATTATGCGTTGTTTTCCTCTGCCCCTCTTTTTTTATCTGTCCTGTGAGTATCAAATTTTCCAGTCCATCTTTCCTCATTATGTTCCCGAGAAAATTCAACTGTCCCTTCATAATGTTAATCATTTTTCTTTTTGATTCCATTTTCTTAATCGTTGCTCACATATTCAGCCCATTGTATTCTCAGCATCCTTCTGTAGAACCACATTTCTATTCAAGTCTCTTCTTCATCTGAGAGGAGATTGTACAGCATTCAATACTATACAGAAGAACTGCTTTGACATAATATTTTAGAACACTTTTCTTTGTTTCTATAGAGTTTTTTTCTGTTTCTTAATACATTGCTTATCTTTTAGAAAGCATATTTGCCTATACCAATGCGACGTCGGATTTCGCTGTCACACTTTACGTCCTCTGTTAAAACACTTCCCAGATATTTAAATTGTTGTATTAGTTTCATTTTGTTATGACCAGAAATATAGACACAAAGAGAGGAATCAAGTTAAACAAATATATTAACAGAGACAGTAATAAAAACATCTACAAACGAGAGTGTTACGGCAAGAATGTTCGGTTTGACTGTCAGAGCTGACTGCTGGAAACTTCCCTCTCCAAAAGGCAGTACCTGCTACTATTTATAGCTGGAAGAGTCCATGCGTGCGTAGGAAAATTACCATGACATACACTTTTCTATTTTTAAATATTGACGATCATGGCTCTTCACAATTTCCTGTAAATATGTCCTCTCTGTGTCAATTTTTACATACCCTCTTTCCTCATTACGCATCCTAGAGATTTCAACTGCCGCTTTCTGATGTATAATTGTCGTTTTTGATTCCATTTTACCCGAAACTTCGTCGTTGCTCACATGTTCAGGCCATCATCCTTCTGTAGAAACCAAAATTCTGTTGATTCAAGTATCGTCTTCATCTGTGAGGAGATAGTCCATCAGTTACTGTCACACAGGAGAACTTGTATTACAAAACAGTTAAGTACTCTTTTCTAACAAGATTTTCGTGTTCTTAATACTTTGCTTAACTTTCGGAAAGCATCTTTCGCTATCCTAACGTGCCTTCGGATTTCGATATTGCACTTCACATATATTTAAATTGCTGTACCTGCTTTGATGTTGGCATCTCTGATTTATAATCGGCATGTTGGTCTGTTCATTTTGCTTACATCTATGCATTCTGTCGTCTTAATGGTTAGTCCTTTCTTCTGACTTTCCTCCACTAATTTCTTTAGGAGTTCCTGTAGTATCCTTTCTATGCCTGCTATCAACACTGTGTTATCAGCATATCTTGTGTTCTTAAGATTGTGGCCGCTAATTCTCTCAGAATCGCCTCACTTTAAAACTATTTTATCAGTACATAAAACCGTGACAAAATGGTAAATTTAATTTCTTATGTTTTAATTTAACAATTTAGAAACATTTAATAGTATTCTCCATTTTTAGTTATGCCAAATAGTTAAATCAAATGTCACGAGAATAATAAATATATGGTTATAGCCGTTTTTACTGATAACGAAATATCAAAGTGTTTCTGTTCAAATCTGGACATCATTCTATCAAGGCTGTCCAAAAATGATTTCTTGAGCTGTGTCATCTGACAGATTAAAATTTGAAAATTAATAATCCAAATTTAGGGAAACGAAAAAAAAGGATACAACTTCAAAAATAATTAGACTGTTATAAAGGAAAATACTTGAAGTCTGCTAATTGATTGAATCTGGGCAATTCTATAATGAATTAAGCGGCCAAGATTTGAATCGAAGAGAGTAAAGTTTTGAAAAGGAATTTCCTCTAAGGGCAATAGTTCCTGAAGTGACGTCTAATTAAATTTCATCAATTAAATTAATCATTGCTTATTAACCTTGAAATATCATTCATATTTTCTGTACCTATTTAAAAAAAAAAAAAAACACCACGTTAAAATACCGGTTCCCGTACGATGCCGAAGTTAAGCAACGTCGACCCTGGTCAGTACCTATATTGGTGACCGTTTGTGAAAACCAGATGCTGCAACCGGGGATTTGCGGATGATGTAATAGATAATACTTCATAATTATTAATCGGGGAGCCGAGTTCCAATTCCCGCTAGTTTATATTCGCTTACGTACAAATACACTAAGGAAAGGTATGGATCTACCTTTTCTCCTCCCATCTATGGGTTAATTAGTAAAGCTCGAATCACTAAACTATTATTGTCTCCCAAAATAAAAATACGTGCAAAATATTTAGATTTCGCCACGAAATAACCAATAGAAGATTATATGGATTTTTGAAACGTAAATGTGGCACAAGGCCAGATGAAGAGGGAGCACAGTGAGGATCGAACTCACTAATCAGTCGGCATTGTTCTAGCAAGACAAGCTTGATAACCATTACACCGCCTCGAGGGGTTCTTTGTAGAGGTCGTATGACAAAAACGACCAAACTATAATTTTAAAAAAATGATCTTTCCCAGATGCGGATCCCAGATGTGGATCCCAGATGTGGATCCCAGATGTGGATCCCAGATGTGGATCCCAGCTGATTTCATGATTGGGTAGCGACTTTTAATATTGCAAATACTTTCTTGGAATGAATGTTCGACAACGTTCTATATGCATCGTCAATTGCTCATTCATCTTCCTATATATAATATGTCCCTTCAGAACGTGAATATCCACGGCCTTCCACAAGTTCCTGTTTTTTTGCCCTAATAACACTTTTAACGTTGAAACAAGATGTGCAATTTTGTAGTGGGTTTGGGCATGTGCTAATGTAACAATGCATAATAAATATATATATATATATATATATATATATATATATATATATATATATATATATATATATATACAAGTATATAATTGGATATGAATTCAAATAACCAACAATTACTATTCTTAAAAAAGAGTGCTCAATACAAAGTAGAGCAGATATAATTATTTTTTATAAAAAAATAAAATAAAATAAAATAAAATTTGGATTTTAAAATTGGCAGTTTTTAATTTTAATATCAAATTTTATCATATAATTTAAAAATTATTGGTTAGAATAAATTCTTTTTAATATTACCCGTATTTCAAAGATCTGAATAGCTATTATAACATGATTTCGTTGTCAAGCTTTTGAATCTTCCTATACTTGGGTTTTGATTGGTCATTCTAGCTTTTGTAACAATATTTTCCCTTAGCGAAGGATCGTTAATTAATTTGAAACTTTTAAAACCATTTATTTTATATTCAACATCATCACTTGATAAGACACCAAGGGTGTTGAAACAAAATCAAATTTTCAGCTCCCCACCTCTTAGAACACGTAACGGATATGTACGATATTAACCGTAAGACAAATTGTCGTCTAAATTACACCAACATGGAAATAACACTGACATCTCATTTTAACAGATATATTTACAAAAATTACACAAAAATATTTTGAAATAATAAAAAGTAAATTTATTCAATTAAATCGCCATTAACTTCAACCACGGCCTCCAGACAACTTTGAAATCTCTTGCAACTCTTCTGGAAGGTCTCCTTGTTTAAGTTACTGAATGCTACCATAATCCTTGCCTTCAGTTCATCTTTGGTTCTTACCAGGAATTTTGTTGGTCACTCACTCAACTGCACCCAACACATTATAATCAAGGGAGTTGTAGTCTAGGTAGTTATGTGGTCACAGAAGTTATCTGACAGCCATCACTAGATTTTCCTGCTTGTCTGGCATGATGCTGCGTCATGTTGCCAGGCATAGGCTCTTCTCGAAGCAACCATCTTTAATCAGAGCAGCACTACTTTTTCAAGTTACTTGTTGAGTCTGAGATTCTGTTGGAAGATGAATGGAGGCATAACATCGCCATCACTAGTGATCATTCCAAAGACCTTCGTAATCACAATTAGACTCATCCAACTCTTTCCGAATCCTCTGCACTGAACCCAGACTGACACCCAAAGACTCTGAAATGTTGGTATTAGAGTTTCCGGCGCAAATGCCAAGTAGCACGGCATGCCGTTTCCAAATTTCTGTTGGAGTGAATTGCCACATGGTGCTCTTTTTCTCATAGACGTTGCCCAACTGACTATACTATATATTCTGTACAGTCGACAAAATGAAAAACAAAGAATGCGCATGCGGAAAATTGAATCTATAAAATGGCGATAATTTTCTCATCGCACCTTGTATTTGTAAATATATTGCATATATATATATATATATATATATATATATATATATATATATATATATAATATAAATATACGACAAATATCTACAACAATAAGTAAAATATAACAGAAGTACTCGAATTATTAATGAAGATAAATATAAGTCCTGCATATAGAACGGTATAAAATGAATTTACATGACAGAAAATAGGTTGCTTAATTGAAAACATATCAGCATTTGTTATTATTTAATGTCGAATATAAAACTTGTACGCCGATATTCACAATGAATTAATAGATAGGTCCTGTTTACACTTGAGTCAAATCGATTGGTAGAGGTTCGGAATAATCTAGAGTCAAATAAAGTCGACAGAGGTCAGGTTTACACTAGAGTAAAAAAGGTGGACATAAGTTCTGTTTACATTTGAATAAAAAAAACGGTTAATACAGAACCAGTTTAAATCAGATTAAAATTAGATGTAAATACAGTCATAAAGAGTCAGAAAGGTGCATATAGGGCCGGTTTAAACTTGATTAAAAAGGTAAGAAAAGACCAGGTTTACACTCGTATTGAAAAGGCAGATATAATTCTAATTAACAATATATAGAAATGGTTGACATAGACCTTACTGACACATAAATCTAAAAGGCAAACAGGGATTCGGTTTAAACTAGATAAATAAGGGTGGATATAGATCCAGTTTAAACTAGATTCAAAAGCAGACTAGATTTTATGGTAGACGTAAATCCAGTTTGATCTAAAGTCGAATAAGTAGACAGACGCCCAGTTTAAACTAGAAACAAAAAGGTAGACATATGTCCGGTTTACACAAGAATAAAAAGATACACATTGTTCCGGTTTGGATTAGTGCTAGAAAGGTAGACGCAGGCCTAGTTTAAACTCGTGTCAAAAAAGTTGACATAGTTGATTTTAGACTAATTATGAAGAAGTCGACAGTGGTCCAGTTTAAACTAGAATAAAAAAGGCATAGGTTCAGTCAAGAGACAAAAGTTCGGTTTACATTTGTCCTAAATGTTGACACAGGTACATATTGTACCGGTTGTAAAAGCTGTCTTAGATATGGTGGGTACTAGTGTGAAAAACGTTGATATAATTTCTTTTTCTTACTAGAGTAAAAAAAAAAAAAGAGTTAAACTTTGGGCGGAATTGCTATAAAGATAAATAAACCTTGGTTATGTTGATATTGGTCATAAAAGTAGACACTGATGAGGTTTACATTAGAGTTAAAACAGTAGACACGGAACAAATTTATAACAGGTCTGTAAGTATCTATCTAGAAGGTAGCACTTTTTAGAATGTCTTATTCCATCGGCAGGAGTTTCAGCTGTACCAAAGAAATAAAGAAATAGGAAAAATGAAAAAAATACATAAACAAAAAGCAAATAAGTATAGCTTAAAACAAGACAAAAATGTATCACATGAGGTATGAGACAAAAACGTTAACAAGAAGCAAGAGAGGCGTCCGTACAATATATAACAGAAGATTTAATATAAAAGAGAAATAAGATAAATATTTGACGATGGACTACAGAATAGTGCTCGGTTCAATCGAAAATCCCTTCGAAAATATATTCTGATATTCACGCATTCAGTAAGATTTCGGGAATTGGGTCTGATCGAGAATTTTGTTTTTTCAGCACCACCCCGTATTTATAGGTAGGTCATTGCGAAGTTTTCCAATTTGCTTTGCATTTTATTTTCATTTCGAAAGAGTTCGGTAGCGGTGTTCGCAAGTGGCGGTTGGAATTAAAAGACAATTACACTCACGCGC